>JADQWA010000839.1:80000-360993 GCA_018344505.1 Nebria ingens riversi
TGATATAGATCGAATGATTTGTTTGTTTTTTATATCATTATAAAGTGTACCGTTTAAAACGCAAATAACGGTGAAAATAATGAAATAGGTATTTGGAAACACTTTCGTTAGCTGTGTTTTCTAGATTGATTAATTGATTTACACGCATATCTATATCAAAGCAGACTGTTATATGTATTCACCACAGTTAAAATATTTAGATGTTTACAATTATGCAACACTGAGAGAAAGGAATACTGGAATGAAATGAATATCTGACTCCCATACTGAATCTATAGAATTGAATACGGCCGAATAGTATTTTATCGTATCAATGAAATTTTTTTTTATAGAGATTCACTGCCACAATTCAATATATTTTTTACATATATGTATATGCGACAAATTAATTATTATTGCGTACACAATTTCTCCATAGCATAATCTTGCCACTTCCCTATTGAGTACATATCCGGCTGATTAGTAACGAATGTGAATCACCGACAAAAACTAAACACACTTCATTTTATATATTTTAGATCCGTTTCATGTCTAGAAATAATGACAAATCACTTACAACATTCTAAAAATTTCAAATATTTGAAAGTAACTTAAAGTAAGATTAGTACTTTTCACAAATATATGATTTTTTTTTTTTGAACAGTGCGCACACAGACGTCATTCCAAAAATAGTCGGACTCGATTCAGGAAAGGTCAAAAGGTGTATTTCCGTTAACATTTCGAGATCGATTTTTTCATTACAATACTTACTTATTACTTCGTATAAGAAAGTAAAAATGCACTTTTTAAAATGGAACAAATAAATTCGGTCTATTCTCAATTTGTGCTTAACCAGTCTTCCGGAAGATATTGAATATGTTACTATTCAACTGGCAATAGTTTCAAGCTTTGGGCTAGTATAAAGTGCACAGAAAAAGAATATAATTACCAGTCATTGAATAAAAAGTTACCCTATGGTTTACTGCGCTCAGTTTCGTGTAGCAAGGTGAAACCTCGTTTCACACAATAATTACCTTGTAACAATTTTGCAAGAACAAGGAAAACAAATGCAAAATACAATGGCTAAAATATTTTCGAGATTATTCCAAATTTTAGTTATGTTTTAATATAATTATTTATTGTATTTCATGAAAATAAATATCATTTATACTTACAACTGAATTATAATTTAAAATATACATAGGACTCTCTTATACACAGTATATCTGTTTAAATAGAAGCTATACTAAAACTCAATTAAATATAATTTTTAGTGTTATATAATGTAAATGTTATGTTATAAATACTGTCAATAATTCTTAAATTTCCACATAATCACATATAATTAAAGTTTTTAATCTACACATAATACACTGTTTTCTGTAGGTACTCATATATTCTATAAAATAAGCAAATATACATACGATAACTTTCATTTTTAATTGTATCATTTACTCCGCAAACACTGCTATTTACAAAAATTCATATTTTTGTGTACTACAATGGCTACAGTATTGACAGTTTCGGATCGACAGATTTTATTTAAAAATCAGTCAATCTGGATTCAAGGATTCACAAAGACAATATATGATTACAATACTTATTTATTACGTCGTATAAGAAAGTAAAAATGATTTAATTATTTATCTACTATTTTTTTGCAGTGGTTTACGCGTCTCGCAGTAATCGTTGCAATAATTTGCGTGATAGATGCCAGACGAGTAAGAATACAAACTGTTGAAGACGATGATGATGACGCCCAGTACTACTCAGGTGAACCACAAGATGCTGGTCGTCAGGTAGTACTTGTATCATCAGCAGATGATTACAATGGAGTATATCGCCAACAACCATTGTCAAGGAACGCACAAGATAACTATATCCCTGCACCAAGAGGATCCTCGTCCCGTGCGTCTTCCTTCAAAGATGCACGTGTAAGTACAAAGGAAACAAAAGCGCCGCCCGTACAAACAATTCGTAACTACAACAAAGTTAACGATGACGGATCTTTCACGTTTGGTTACGAAGCTGCTGATGGTAGTTTCAAAGAAGAGACTCGTGGTACTGATTGTGTAGTCCGTGGCAAATATGGTTATGTAGACCCAGATGGTAATAAACGAGAGTTCACTTATGTGTCTGGAAATCCATGTGATCCGAATGCTGCCAAAGATGAAGAATCACGGGAACGACAGGAAGAAGAAAGCAATGAACCAGAAAACATACCCGCTAACTACCCTTCTCAACCAATCCGACCTTTAAGACCTCTTGGCAATCCTGTCCCTCTACCACCAAAGCCAGTCACTGTGTTCCAGAATCAGTACGAAGAAGAAGATGAAGTGGAACAAGAACCAGAACAGGTTTTGAGATCTCGTCCAGTACAGGTAAATTTTTAAATTTTATTTGATTCTGGTATATATTGATCTTAACCTAATCACGCAATACAGATTCACCAACCTTGCACATAAGTATTTTTGAAACTTGTTTTTGAATATGAACATATCCTAACTAATCCATTTTATAGTATTCATCACCTTGGTGCAGATCAAAATATTAATAATTATTAAGAAAATTATCATAAAATATAAAAGAAAGAATTGACATTTTACGCTGTTATTTAGGCAACTATTTGTAACTTTAACAACAACACGACTTATTGCTAAGAATGAACCATTTTATCTTATGCTTAAACTATTGCTATAACTAGCTAACATATTACATCTTATGCTTTAATTATAGCTATAGCTAGCGAATTAATTAACTTTTTTTTATATTTAAATATAATAAAATGTTAATTTGTAAATAATGCTATATGATTTGCAAAGAAAGATCTCAAATAGCCTTGCATATAAAACACCAAATTTTTAAGAAATTGTAATATAATTTCAAATATTTTTTATTATCATTACTATAAGGAGACTATGGAATATTTTAGATAAATTTACTTTTCTTTTCACTTTCCAAATGTTAATTGAAGAACAATTGTTTGATTATTTTTAAAATTAAATCATAATGCGTTAAATAGTATAAAGTAAATCGCACGTTATAAAAAAGTATTTTTTTTTTAGATTTTTGTTAAAACTTAATTATTTTTAGCCTCAGAGACACCGTCTTGCACCTGCTCGTCCTGCATACGTGCCGGAAGAACGACCAACTTACATCCAACAACGTCAACGTGTCTATCCCAGTACAACACCAGCGACTGTTTCTTATCATGAGCATGAAGAACCTAGACAACTTACAATCACTCCCCGTCCTTTGACGGTTACTCCAACTCCTGCTCGTGCCCAGCCACCTGCGACCACTTACCGGCCACAACTCTTACAAGTTGCTGTTACACCAAGACCTGCTCTTGTTTATAGTACCAAACAAATAACATCCCAACGCCCAAGTCATTATGCATCTTCTACGCCTGCTTCCGTAAGTCACTCTCGCGGACCTGGCGGCGCTGCACTTGACTTTGCATCTGAATTCCAAAGATTCCAACAAGACAATCAAATTATATCATCTACAGCAAGACCTGTTATACGTACAACAAAACCTGCACGAGTTTCTCATGGAAATGGTCAGTCTAACGCGGTATATTCTTCTGAACTTGTCTACGATCCAGCATCTGGTCAGTACAACACAGCGTTGTATCAGACACTCCCCCAGACTGAAGGAGAATTCACGTTGAATCATCAAATTCAACCATATGTACATCAGCCACAAGCACAGCTCGTAAATATTCGACAATTGCAACAGTCATCTCTATATAATAGAGATTCAACCACTCCGCGAACCAGTCAAGCTGTATACCAACAGCAACAATCAGATCTTCAATTTCAAAATTCACAGCAATTGTACGCACAGCAGCAACAAGCTCGCGTACAACAACAGCAGCAACAACAACCGCAAAGGCAAGCACAAAGAGTTCACCAGGAACCGCAACAGTTCTATTACGTTCAACCGCAAGCGATACAAAGTCTTGCGAATGGACAAATTGACGCTTTCCTCCGTGGCCACAACATACAGTTTTAATTATTAGTGTATAGTATAGTAAGGGACTGTTAAGCCTCGCCCGGGCAACTCTATTTGTCGGTCAGTGCTTTTGTTGACTGCCATGGCATAATACAATGTGGCGGCAGGTCAGAGCGTGATGACCTACGCCGTCTCTCTCTCTCTCTCTATCTATTTATCTCGGTACCAGTGAAAGTGTGACGCGGACGCGTGCTCGGTCGCTCGTCATACCGTCTTTTCCTTCTCCTCTCGGCCGTTGTCCATATACGTTATGTAACAGTGTCGCCCCGCTTTGTGTGACCTGTGCTCGGAATGCGTGTCCGTTGCATGAATTTAGCTGTAGCACGTACAGCCCTCTTTTGTTTTCACTTTTGCCACTCGTTTCAAATGCAACTCCGTTATGATATTGCCACATATTCATATCGGCTCAAATAACATTTGGTTACATTATTATTCAAGGTAAAATTATCTGCAGCTCGTCGTAGGTCGACAAATCCCAACGTTTTGTTTTCTTACGCTTATTAAACATTCAATTAAACTTAAACTTACTAGGATTTTCATATTAGTTTGCACTAAATTACGATAAAAAAAAGCAATGCGCACCAAGTGGCAGTATAATACTTTCAACCCCCGCATCAACTCGGAGTTGATCTGAACAGATCTGATGTAAAATTGCGTATTCCATTCAATGGGAAAATTATCTTTTAATACACTATTGAAATCTTTGTCATCGTCAAAAACACCAAAAAAAAAATACATTGCTCTTGATCTGATTTCAATATTTAAACTCAAAAACTCATATATTTTACGTAAAAATTATAATAGACGTAAATATTGACCAAAGTTTGTAATAAATAAATGATTTTAATTTTTGATTCGCCTTTGGGATATATCTGTCACAAACTATAATGAATTTAAAATGTCAAATCACCATACTTTATCTTATTTTAAAATTTTAGGAACACACCGTTCCTTCCACTATCCATTTGGAATCGGATAATTCACGACAGTTCAATCCTATTCAGTTCAGTAAAGATAATTTTCCCTTTGAAAGAAAAACATTTATTACTGATATTTATATTCAATTTCATCCCTTCCTTGTAAGTAAATATTTTACATGACTGCGACAAAAATAGTTATCACTTCAATAAAATTGTATTTCATAGTGCTAAGTGTATATACGCATTTAGGTATATTTTTATATGAATGACAATTATTAACTATAGTTTTGTGATACTAAAATTTTTTACCAGTTGTAACTGTATTAACATATAACAAGTTACATCTTCTTATATATGTATATGAATTGTCAGTTTTTATTAAATCTAGATATATTCAAATGTGTGAAAACTGACAAATAATATACTATATGCATATAGCTTTAAGTACGTAAGGGTATGCAAATGGCTTATTGAAACCTTACTGTGTTTTATTTTTTATTATTATTAATGTTATTTCTTTCTTATATAAATAATAAATATTTTTATTTGAATTTATTTTCAGTTTCATTTTTATCTGTACAAAACCTTTAAATAAAATAGCACTAATGCAACATCAAAGATCTATATCATATATGAAATGAAGTCAATATATGTTACGAAATGTTCTAGTTGGTCAAATTCCAGTTCTCAAAATAAGAATCTAGTTCATCGGTATGAAGGTAAGGTAGTGTTCTTTCTCTGTTAGATATTTCTCAATACACTTGATGATTTTTATAGTGTGTTATCCCATATACTCAACAGCAATTGTTAGTTGTGTGCTGTCATGATGGCGTGACGTGCACTTGTTTTTATTATGTTAGTTTAAATATATGTTTGCGTTGCTCTAGCTTTCTTTTTTTTTTTTTTTCTCACTTTCTTCGCCAAACAGAAAACTAGAGTGAAATTCAAACCTGCTTGGAATAAACACATACTATACATGATACATCAATATGAATAGCCGATAGAAATTCCACGCAGTTATGAATGCTCAAACGAGTTTATTGACTGGTTACAGTGTATGCCCAAAGACATAATTTCACTTTCATTCGTTACAAATGCGTCAATTTTACATCCGTTAAATTTCAAATTGATTTATATATCACGAGAGATAAATACCATCATCATTTAGTTTTTTTTAACTCTTATGTTGGTTTGGGTTTTACAATATCATTTTCAACTTTTTAAATTATGTTATTATTAAAATTTGTCTAGAATTTCTAATATTAATGTAAATTATTTTCTAATTTATTTCCATCTATCAAAAATATATGTAATAATTTTGGAAATTGTATAAATTACACGACCATTATTCGGCAGGGTATCAACAAACTGAATCACCAACACTGATATCTAACATGAAAGATAATATATTTTGAAACAAAAATATTCTATAAAATATCACCTATTTATAATTGTATATAGATAATATTAGATAATACTGGAATTCTTAAATAACATAAAATTATCATTTAGAAACTAGAATAGACAGCTAAAAATGTTTCATGTTCCAGTGGTTCTAAAATAATATTATTCTATAGTAAAATGTAAATAGGTATCTTTTGTTTAGATAGGAAGGATATTAAAATACAAATATTTAGGCATTCGAGAGCATATAATTATTCATTACGCTATATTTGAATTAGTAGGCCTTAAAACCTAACAAAATATGTATATATACATACATAACTTGATGCCTATTACCACCAAATGGGGAGGTAGAAATCCCTTTACACAACTTGACAATCTTTCGTCATTCAACACTATCTTTCCAAACTTCTTTCGTTTCATTAAAATTTATTAAATACTTCTATTCCGCTGGCTCAGAACTTATTTTTCGCGCAACTCATTCTCAATTATATTTATGCACTTATTCCGAAGACGACTCCGGATTCTCACACGTTTTTAGCTCGCCGTACGTAATACCGAAGAGCTTAAGGGGTTAAACCAATATTATTATCTGCAGTTGTCAGGCTGGCAAGTGGCAACACAAATTACTACATTCAGATCGCATTTTTGACATAAAACAAATGTCTCAACCCAAAAATAAAATGGAGAATTGTGACAGAATTGAATTTTTATGTTCTTTGTGTAAACTGACAGGTTCTTCTGAATAAATAATTATGCAAGTGCTAATGCCCAAGTACAGTAAATAGCAATCTGTAAAATTGAATAAATAATGTCATTTTTCTTTATTTTGTATCAGATAATAATTTGATCACATTAGTAAGCTCAACGTAACTACTTCTTTTTAATTCTAATTCGCTTCCAATTAGTACGACTGTTATTCAAAAGTTTAAATATAATTTCCTCGCTTTCCTTATCCGCAAAATCATCAATAAAATTGTTTATAAGTGCAATTACAGTCATTTTTTGGTTTCTGTTCATATTTCTGTTTGACATGTCACTCATTCAAAAATCTGACGGCTCATGTTAATCAGTGTTCCTGAGCCCTCTAAACTGTTCCATGTCAGGGCCTGTCAATTCTATAGGGAACAAATCAACTGACATTTTTATGACCCCTATGTTCGGTGAACAACGAATTTTTTGCTCCGGCAGCAATTGTTTTGCATTGTTTTTATCAGTTTTTGTTTGTTTATGTTTGTAATTGTGATAATTTAAACAAGCTCAGACGAAGCATAATTAACAGTGTTAAACAGCTATTAGTGTTTGTTTGCAGTGTTTTGTTTGTTATAAACGAATCTGTTTTCATCCATTAGTTTTTCTTTTAGTGTTTACATTTATTATTTTTTGTAGTCTTTTCTGTTTTGATTATCAATTAGTGTTTGTTTACAGTGTTTTGTTTGTTATGAACGAACCGTTTACATCCACTAATAATATTTTTTATGCACAGAAATACCCGAAGTGATTTGAGTGTGCCGCCAAAATCTTAGAGCGTTAGTTCCGATGAACACGACTTCTGCAGCACGGGTCGACGGCAGCCATATGCATTCAAATGCTAACATTGCAGTCGACAGGTCCTAACTGCACTGCAACTGACTGCAACTTATGTAGGACAAACTGGAAGAGCCGACCATAGACAGGGCTGATATGTTTAATTTATTTTAATTTGATAATTTCGTGTTAATTCTTTAAAAAGAATTGAAAATAGCATGTTGAATTATTCTAACTACAAGAGATTTGGGGCGCAGATGATAATGAATGGTAGGACTATATGATTTGTTGCTGGCTTTGTTTGTTGCTAGTTTCACGCTAGTGCGCTATTTGCACAAGTTTTTGAGTCGCTGTTTCATGCGTTTTCTTCTATTTTGATGCGTTTGGGAGGTACATTCATTTTCTTGCACACACAATATTGAAAATAAAACAAAACAAAAAAATAAAATTTTAAAATAGCAAATATACAAGAAAAACAAAAATATTGATAAATACTTGTTAGAGTGCGCAAAACAAGCTAGACGTGTAAATAAAATAACAGCGCGATTACCATTAAAAGAGCCCGATATATTCAGACTGGCAAAGTGCATGAAAAACTATGTTATTCAAACAAAAGACTTATCGTTACTCTAGTGCAAATTAGCGAGGGAATTCGAACTGCTGTGATTGCTATTTCAACAATACTAATTTAAAAGAGACAATCTTGAGGTTATTTTGCATTAAAAAAGTGCATTTTGCCATAAGATTAACATGGGACATTTCATTGAAAAAACACGCAAGCACCGCAGTCGTATTTCGCGCTCGTTGTGATATCATCGCTTTTTACCAATAATGGTAATGCTTTTAGTGTTGCTACTGCTACCTTCACTCAGTATGTTTTTCTTGGTTTTTTGCAGTTTTTTGATTGACTTTGATAAGTTGCCATTTGTCAGTAGTGAAGATAAGTGAGGTTGTATTTCTTGCAGAGTTTGTAAATTATGAATGAAAAAGAATACAGGAATAGACGCAATTTGATATTTTGAATTATTCGCACTTGTTCGCTGCAACAAAAGGATTATGATGAACGAATGTAGTGAGTTATTAGAGAAGAGTAATCACACTTTAAGAACTGTCGAGACGAAAAATGAAGCTGCGTTATGTTCTGAACTAACTAATCGAATATGTAATGATGATAATGCTACCGATTCTACAAATCAAATATCAATAAATCATCTAGATGGAAAAGAAAGTCATTCTGATGAAACAGATGTAGTAAATAATGAACAAGATAGGTCAACTCCAGATGGTTTAGACAATTGTAGTGATAAAGTGTATGATGATTATATTGTGGAAGATAATGAAGTGGGTGTAAAATATATAAACTCCTTAAAAGATGACCAGAGTGCGGATATCAATGATCACGAGCGTGTCACTGAATTAGAAGGAATAGTGTTGCAACAACAGAAGAAAATAACTGATTACGAATCGCAGCATCAAATTTTGGAACATAGATATCAACAAATCAGTCATGTTTGTTTAGATTTAGAGAACAAACTGCAAACGGTTTGTCAATATTTAGTTTAAACCAATTCAGAAATTAAAAATACTAAATAAATCTATTACGTGGAATCTTCATTATATATATATATATATATATATATATATATATATATATATATATATATATATATATATATATATATATATATATAATCGTTTATTTTTACATAATGCTTCTGAAATTTTCAATCGTTTAAACAAATCATCATGCCCTAATCGATAAAAAACGCAGTGTAAACGACCTGTCGCATTTTCTTATCTTCCATAGCAGATGTGATACTGCGTATCGCTAAATTATGGCATTTTACATGCTGGCGCTTATCAAAATGAAATTTAATAAAACAAACCCTTCGAATTACATTTTTTCATATGAAAAATAAACTAAACAATTCTAAGAAATATGCATATTAAATACTATGTAATAACATGTAATTAGATATCAATGCGATGTGTTCCTGTTTTAAGAAAAAAATGCGGTATCTGTTTTCACTATGCCGCTATTGCTCTCTATTTACGTGTTGAAAGTGTTTCATATTCAGATTTCTTAGAAATTTGCTATAAATATGCTGCGTTAAAATGAAATGAAAAATGTCATTCACACTTGTTTTGTTCGTCGTATCAAATAAAAACTAAATCACATTTTAGCGCTGGTCTTTCTTGTACGTATTTTGTTTAGATAGAAGGCTTATTAATATATACCTAATACGTCTAGTGCAATACACTGCAGATGTTTTAGATAGGAAAGATATTAAAATATAACAAATTTAAATTTTAAGATAATATTTTGATTCATTACGTTATATTAGAAATGATTATGACCGGATGTTTTTTAGTCTTGATTCGGGATTTTTAAAATAAATACAGAATCAATTTTTGAAATATATATTTTATAACACGTTCGTTCCTGAATGATAATGCCATGAAATCTAATTGACAGACCATCAAACAGTGTGATGTTGCGACTAAAGAAAAAGAGTCTATGGTTATGCGTTACGCAGTCAGTGAAAAGGGAGTTATGGACCAAAGAGCTGGTCGTGATCAAGCAGAACGAAAACTACAAGAAACCCTAAAAGAAAAGGAATTCTTACACCAGAAACTTACAGGGATGGTATCAGAGAAAGCTAGGATATGTCAGTTACTCGATAACAAGGTAGCATATATACTTTTAACAACCACTTAACATTTTATACTAATTCAAATTTAAGTGTTACGAATTTAAAGGCATACAACAAGAATTAGATCGTTCCAAATCCGATTTATCTGCGCTTGAAACTAAGTTAAAATGGTCACAAAATAGTTTAAAAGCAGAGCTAGAACTTCATAAGGTAAACCTCAACTTTTATATATATATATATATATATATATATATATATATATATATATATATATATATATATCAATAGAAATAATTTATTGTTTAGGAAAGTGTAGCGAAAGTTGAATTACTTACAAACAAACTGCAAGAAGCAAAGAATGAAGTTGAAAAAATAAAGCGAGATACGCAAGAATCAATTAAATCGTTTTATCAATCCCAGGATAATCGTGCGCATGTTTTAGGTATCGTTAATTAGTTATCAGAATTGTGTTTTTATTGAGAAATTAATAGGACGTGTATGTTGTAATATAACATACACAATTTCTCCTTCGGTATGTCGAATGAAAGACCTACAAAAAAGATGAATGAGTGGAATAAGTGGATAAATATAATCGAAAATGAGTTGCGCAAAAGAAAAGTTGTGAGCAGGCGAAATAAAAGAGCGTGTATGAAGAATTTAATAAATTTTAATGAAGCAAAAGAAGTCTATAAGGATAGAGTTGAATGGCGAAAGACTGCCATGGTGCGAATGAATGTAACGGGTTTTATGCTACCTCATTTGATGGGAATAGGCATGAAGTTATGTATGTATGTATTTGAAAATTCAATAAATTACCACATTATTATAAAAGGTCTAATATAACGACAGCGCCGCAACCTTTTTCTAGGTGCAAACTAAAGAACAGATAAAGACTTGTTCTAGCTTCAGCTATAATTTTCTAATAAGACAGATGTTCCTAGTTCAAATAATGTAATGAGAATCAAAAATTAATACTAAACTTCATTAGATTGGTTTCTTTAATGTATCAACAGTACAAAAAAAAAACATGGGATGTAACAAAGATAAACAAAAGTTGCCATTCAGAAGCATTTCATTTTACTCAAAATATAAAATACATAACTTACCGGAAATTTTCCGCGGACTCATCACCCAGATGAACTGATTTTAAATCATATTAAATTAAACATTTCCTTAATCACTCACTCATGATCAAAAGTGATTTAGAAATGCCATAAACCTACATCGTTATATACTTCAAAAGAATGAACTATATTTGAACCCAAATATGGTTCATTGTTGAAAATTACTGGACGTTTATTATTTTAGCTGGCCAAAAATAAGCAGCATTCAGTAATAAGTAAAATATTCTTTATTCGCACAGATCAACAACTGAAAGAGCAACATGCAATTCTAATATTGGAGAAACACGAACGCGAAGAACGAGAACACCAAAATGCGAATATAAAATCTGAACTGGATCGATTACAACACAAGCATCAAGTGTTAATCGAAGAAAATAATTCGCTCTCTTTAAAAGTACAAACACTAAAAACTGATGACACTATTAACTCATTCATTAATTCGTTAATTTCAGGTTCAACAACTTGAACGCGCGCGACTAGAAAACGAACAAAAATTAAGTGAACTACGAGGTTGTGCGGATCAACACCGCCAAGATGACGCAAGCATAACAGCACTTACATCTTCCGTAGAACAATTGAAACTACAACTGCAACAGTATGTTAACATTACTAATAATACTTAATTCGAATAACAATTGCAATGTCTGTTCCAGTGAGCAAGAGCAACGCGAGGTTTGCTCACAACAAGTCACAATGCTCAAACAACGAAATATCGAACTTGAAACTGACATGGACGCGTGTAGAGTTCGCGAGGCGGACATGCTTCTATTTACGCAACAATTGACGGATAAAAACGTTCGACTTCAATCAGAATTCTCAGCTCTTGAAACCAAAGTAATAAATAAATATCAATTTATTTATTGTAAAATTTTAGCATTTTCATACAGCCTATAAGGGACACATCGTCAGAACAGGGTTGATATCTCGATATATTTTAATTTTTATATGAAACGTTCTTATAATATTAGACTAGTCATCTAAATATATTGCTGAACAATTTATATGCTTAAAAGACATGAATTTTAAAGTTGAGCGTTGTCAACTCTACGGATGACGTCAAATCTATTTATACAAATTACGGTTGGTGAATGAACCATCCTATAAGCTAAACGAAGATAGAAACATCGGCCATGTATTGGCCTTAAACTTTCTTTTACGTAGTCAAGTATATTTTGATTTGATAGTATATAAATTAAAATATAAAAGTTTTAATTTAAAGAAAATATTTTCATTCATGTCCAGTAAAATTGTGGTAAAGTTAGATTATTGTCAGATTTCTAAAAAAACATATGTATTTTAGATTTAAAATGTTCGATTCTATAGTAATATACAGAAAATATTATTATTCATTACACATTATTAAAAATTATTATGGCTGGACATTTTTTAGTTTTCAAATATTTTCATATAATATTTTAAATTATTTACTAACCTTTGTAACGTTTTTCACTAAACTTATTTGTGACACTGACTTTCGAGTTTTTTTTTTGTGAATACTTATTCGTAAAAGAAAGTAAAAATTATGTCAGTCTTCGTCCGTCATATTGCTTCTTATAGGGTAAATTTGGCAACACACTGCCAAAATTATTCAAAAATAGCATAGTATGCTTTTGCAACGGAGAAATAAACCCATACATTAATATTTTATGCTATTATTAATAATATATAACGCATCAGTTGATTTAGAAAGGGCCGAGTTTAATATTTATTCAGTTTAGAAATTTATAACTAAATTTTGAAAATTTAACACTAGTATTATAGCCCTTCTCAACTATAATTGAGAATAATAATGTTATGCCGCAGTGTTGCCAATGGAGTCATAAATTTGATTGAAATGCTGCGTTCGTTTACTCGCTACTAATAGTAATAAATACGGAGAAAAAATTACTAAAGGTATCAGCTATCCAGTTGATATAAACTTGGAGTAGATATCACGGACTTTAAAAATATACAATAAAATAGTATAATATAACTGTAAAACTATATTGTACTACCATTAGTAGCGACCAAAAGAACTATTTTCAATTGTTTCTGACGTTTTGGTCAGCATGTTTAGAATATAAGGTCTGTGATTGGTGTTGTGCACTATATGCATAATATTAATATCTTTCATTTTCAATACTAGTATATAGTCTGTAAGTACAGCCATTTTGGAGATATTGCAGAATTTCGAAAAAATTACAAAAGTAAACATGCACTTCTGGTTTGAATATTCTTTTCAAAAATAGGTTTTCTTCCGAGGCATATACAAGTTTAAAGTTTGATAATTATTGCATTGGCTGTAGAGCGTTCACATACAGACGGAATTCTAAAAATAGTCAGACTCGACTAAAGGAAGGTCAAAAGATGTATTTCCGTTAAAATCTCGAATATATATATTTTTCATGATTAGACTTAGAATATTGTTAACTGACAGAAAACAAAATCATAATGGTTCCCTATTATAATGATAATATATTAATATTTCAACGTATTTGAAAATGATATATCCCTAATAAACTACCACATAATATATAGAGTGAACCATCTGTTGGTTTCGTTGCGTGTTATTTCGATAGTTTGCAACACTGATGTGCTTGACATTGATAGATATGTAGTGTCAAACCTCCACTGTAAGGAGGTTTAAAATATGCATTTCAAATTTTAGGGATCCTCAGAGCATCATTTTATCTCATAGTTCTTTGTGGAGCTACTCAAAACCAAATTTGTAAATGTTTTTTACTTACCGTTGCAAAAATTAAGCTAAAATTTATTTTATTTAGGTACAACAAT
This sequence comes from Nebria ingens riversi, assembly GCA_018344505.1. Classification (NCBI taxonomy): domain Eukaryota; kingdom Metazoa; phylum Arthropoda; class Insecta; order Coleoptera; family Carabidae; genus Nebria; species Nebria ingens. The sequence goes on from JADQWA010000839.1 coordinate 94,398, forward strand.
TGACGTGCGAGCAAACGCTATTAAAACGCAAAAGTAAAGAGCACGAAACTCGAGCGAATATGGTTACGAAACAATTGGAACAAGAGCAAACTATGCGCCAGGATGAAAGTCAAATGCTCGCCAGACATCTAGCCGAGAAAACCAAACTAAGTGAGCAGGTAGCACAACAGCTAGAAGACCAAAAAGGAGAGAACAGCGTTATAAAACGAAAATTAGAATTATCCATCAAGGTATATCACTAAAATATATATTTTTAAAAGTATTTCTCAATAAACAGCATAGTAGTTGAGTTCAAAAAGATTACAAGCTTGAGATGAATTTTGTACTAATTTCTAGTATAGTAAAATCCTGACCTATATCTATTTTGCTTATTAAGCATTAAAACACATGTTACTTATGAACCACTAGATTATGTTCCTCCCTTTTTAACCGTACGTAGTACCGAAGAGCTTAAGCGTTCAGTCGCGTGTCTGTACGTTTGTCGGATTGAAAATTTTCATTAACAAAAAGTTCGTCTTTTATCGTCCTGAATCCAAAAATATATTACTTGGATGTTAGTCGTCGCTCACTCGTAAGACCAAAAATTTGTCGCTCCTTCTCCTCTGAAGATACTGAACAGAGTGACACTAAATTTGGTATACATAATCTATGGATACACTATTCGTTCGCGTTTTAAATCCACTAGGCTCTTTACTTACACACACAGGCAGATAGAATACCGAAAATAGGCAGATTCGACTCAGGGAAGGTCAACAGGTGTAGTTCCGTTAAAATCTCGAGATCGATTTTTTTCATTTATTACAATACTTGGTAAAAGTAAAAACTGCGATAAATAAAATAGCAGTTTTTAGTTTTTCTTTTTCAAATGCAAATTAAATAAATGTTGAATAAATAAGTCTGCAACGATATAGTTTTTGCATATAAAACGTTTAAAACTCATCGTTTTCGTACATTTACCATATTAAATTTTCATATTTTAGGATCAAATAACTTTATTACTATACGGTAAAATTACTGAAAATTCTAGACAATACCAATCTTTCGTATAAAACAAACTATACTGTTTTTTCCGTAATGCATTGGTAGAAAACAAATTTTCTTTTGAATGATTACTAATGTGAACACAACTTAATATTTACATAGCTATTTATATATCTTATTTTCTGCAGACATTTACATTTCTATTTTGTTTTGTGAATAGGAAGTGAGTAAAGAATTATTCCAATGTCGAAAACGCTTGGAACAATTTGAAAAGGTTGAAACGAGCACAAACAGCCGTAGTAGCTCTAGTTCTTCATTAAACGTCACCGAAGTACCATCCAGCTCCTCATCACCTGTGAATCTAGTGAATTCCATAACGGAAGTGGCTGATCATCAGGTACATACCTAAATTTAATATATTGTATTTCAAAATAGCACCCATCATGGCTATTTTATTGGTAACGCATGTTACGAAGTACACAATTAGTCAAACTATCAAACCTTGTTACTCTTAATTTGTGGAAAAAGCATGATGATACATTTATTTATTTATGTTTAATTAGGTTATTCAACCCGATAACGTGCTAGATCGTCAAATTCTGATCGATCACATAATTAAACTGCAACGAGCGTCTGCTAAGAAATCTGAGAAGCTCGATTTCCTAGAAGAACATGTGCAGACGCTCGTTATGGAACTACAACGAAAGTCACGTCTCCTGCAAAGTTATATGTTGCGGGAACAAGCAGGAGCACTGTCATCGAATAAAATGGATGACAATAAGGTAGGAACTTAATTTATTTACACATCACTGATCCAAATTAAAATTAAATCTTTGCTATCGCTTTTACGGCTTGTTTTATTTATTGTTTTGCCATCAAGGGAGCAAAATTGTGGTGAGTTTAGTATCATTCTTTAATTCGTAAAATATCACAATACTCTTGTAATTTGAAGAACCTTTCTCCTTGGCACATAACCCAGTTACAGAATTCGAAATGTACTATTTTTTTAAATCGGAAGTTCCGAAATAATATATTCAATAGGCTATTGCTGGTGGCGAAGTAGGAAAACCGAACAAATTTTTATAGTTACTTAACAAGTAATGCTTCAGCAATATTGAAATATGCTTAGGGTAGGCCATCTGTTGGTTTCTTTTGAAGTGCGTGCTATTTTCGATAGTTTGCAACACTGGCGCGCTTGACATTGATAGATATGTAGTGTCAAACCTCCTTACAGCGGAAGTTTAGCACTACATTTCTATCAATGTCAAGCGCGACAATGTTGCAAACTTTCGAAATGACTCGCACTTCAAAAAGAAGCCAACAGAATAAAATTTAGTTTCCATTTGGAATAAATTAACAGTTATTTATTAATTTTAATTATTTTTATGACAATCTTTTTTTCATTTAATGCAAAAAATAATATAAAAATCGAAAATATATTTTTCGCGGATTAAAAACATAGACAGACAGGTACACTCGATACTAGCGCCACGAGACATTACGTGACATACAAGTTGGATAGGGCTGGTCAAAATATACTAGGAACAACCATTTTTCTAGCGACCTCAACTAAAAATCTGAGATCATCCGTGTGTTAATTTCAATAACAAGTTGAAATTTCTAATGATTACTATTCTTATTTAATATAAAATTGATTGCAAAATATATTAATATATAATAATCAAAATAAAAATTTACTTTACGTTATATCTTTATTTCTTTTATAACTTTCATACCGAGCCTTTAATCTGTCTTTCATAATTATTGCAAAATGTGAATTATCGCGATTTCGTAACTTATAAATGCATAATAACAAAATAACTTTTCCGCTCAAAATTGCATGAACAGGCAGAGTTAGCAAGATCGCATGGCGTTATGGCGTCGGTGTATGGATCCAAGGTCACCGACACTAGCGTTACGCTCGAACTATCTTTGGATATTAATCGGAAACTGCAGGCTATACTTGAAGACACGCTACTTAAGAATATTACACTAAAGGTATACGCAAAAACACACGTGTAATATCGTTCTAGATATTAAATATACTATTTTAAATTGTAGGAAAATGTTGACACACTAGGCGATGAAATCGAAAGACTCAATAAATTAATAAAAACGTAAGAAATTCATATCATTCAAGTCATTATTTCGTTAGTACTGATGCCATTTATTAATTTATTACAACGGGATTTATTCTATCTGTATTTTAATTTTATTTATTCTAGTTTTAGCCAAACATGTTGTTCTTGTACCTATTTTTTTTTTTTAATTCTTATACGATGTGATATTTATTACTTAGATTTTTCTTAAATATATTTAGTATATATAAATAACTGTTATATAAAAGAACTTACGTATGGTGTACCATAAGTATTATACATAAATATATGTTGAATTTACCTCTGAAGTACTTATTTTAATTTTAATATGAAAATATACATGATTCGTACTTTTGCTATGGAGAAAAGAACATATAGTATAGAAGAGCCATCTGTTGGTTTCTTTTTGAAGTGCGTGTTATTTCGACAGTTTTTAACACTGACGCCCTTGACATTGATAGATATGTAGTGTCAAACCTCCGCTGTAAGAAATAGATCGTTTTACGCTTGAACAACGCTGAAACCAACAGATGACCTAGCCTATACAAAACTTAAGGTGAACCATCAAGCTCGCTAAAATATCGTGTCTATCAAATGAAAAAAAAAAACTATTCGATGTGTATTTGCATAAAAATGCATTGGTATAAATTTAATTTATTTCTCTTTTGTATTAATGGAGGAAAGAAAACTATGAAAAAGTGTCTATTTTGGGCGTTTTATTTTTTATCTCCAATAATACTAGTTAGAAATAAATGAAATTTTTACCATGTATTTTTAATGCAAATACACATTGAATGTTTTTTTTTTAATTAAAACTTTTAAAATTGGCACTTTTTCAAAGTTTTAATTTTTTTTTTCCATTAATACGAGATCAAAATAAATGAAATTTTTACCAGGCAATTTTTATGCAAATACACATCGAATAGTATTTTTTTCATTTGATAGGCACGATGTTTTTCTAAACGAGCTTGATGGTTCAGCTTAAAATTATAGTTTCATATTTTTTACGTTGAACAGTTTAGATTGTATAGTACTCTCTCACACACACACATACCGACTCGATTCAGGAAGATCAAAAGGTGTATTTCCGTTATAATCTCAAGATTGATTTTTTTCATGATTACAATACTTAGTTATTACTTCGTATAAGAAAGTAAAAAGTATTTAGTTAAATTTTATTTATTAAGAAAATAGAATCTTGTGTATTGTGTGTAACGCTTTATTTGAAAAATCAAACTGATAAAAAAAAAATACAACACAAACTTCATGGGAACATAAATGTACAAATTGTGTTAATCATCATTGCATGAATAATCAGTCGATACTTCTTCGTAATCACGTTCAAGTGTGGCGAGGTTTTCACGCGCTTCGCTAAATTCGCCCTCTTCCATGCCCTCGCCAATGTACCAGTGAACGAATGCACGTTTCGCGTACATCAGATCAAACTTCAAATCGAGACGGCTCCACGCGGACGCAATTGCCGTCGTATTTGAGAGCATGCAAACTGCGCGTTGCACGCGCGCAAGATCCCCATTTGGCACGACGGTGGGTGGCTGGTAGTTAATACCCACCTTGAATCCAGTGGGGCACCAGTCCACGAAGCGCACACTGCTCTTGGCCTTCATTTGCGCAATGGAAGCGTTCACATCTTTGGGTACGACGTCGCCGCGGTATAGCATGCAACACGCCATGTACTTACCTTCGCGTGGATCGCACTTGACCATTTGGTTCTGTGGCTCGAACAGCTCAGCAGTTATCTCTGACACAGACATGCCCTCGTGGAAAGCCTTCTCTGCGGACATCACAGGTGCGTACGACGCCAACGGGAAGTGAATCCGTGGGTACGGCACTAAATTCGTTTGGAATTCTGTTAGATCAACGTTTAAAGCACCATCGAATCGCAAAGACGCTGTTATAGATGACACAACTTGGCTAATCAATCGATTCAAATTCACGTAATCTGGACGTTCTATATCCAATTTGCGACGGCAGATATCGTAAATTGCTTCATTGTCGACCATGAAAGCGCAATCCGAATGCGACATCGTTTTGTGCGTTGTTAATACTGCATTGTATGGCTCCACTACTGCGGTGCATACTTGTGGCGCTGGGTATACCACGAATTCCAGCTTGCTTTTCTTACCAAACTCCTGCGACAGTTGTTGCATCAGCAGCGATGTGAACCCGGAACCGGTGCCGCCGCCAAACGAATGAAAAACAAAGAATCCTTGCAGACCGCAACACTGCTCAGCTAGTTTGTACAAACGCGCCATCACGATGTCGATGATTTCTTTGCCAATGCTGTAATGTCCGCGTGCGTAGTTATTCGCTGCATCCTCTTTGCCGGTGATCAACTGCTCCGGATGATACAGATATTTGTATTTTCCAGTTCTTATTTCATCTAGGGAAGTAACATAAGTATTGAAATATGTTTAGGCATTTCTAGACTGAAATCAAATTACGTACCAACAACAGTAGGTTCCAAATCAATCATGATGGATCGCGGTACCATTTTACCATTTTCAGCTTCGTTGAAGAACGTTCCGAAGCAGTTGTCGGTGGGGCAAACGGTATTATCATCAGGAATTGTTCCATCTGGTTGTATACCGTGTTCCAGACAGTACAATTCCCATGTCGAATTACCAATTTGGACACCAGCTTGGCCAACGTGTATAGATATGCATTCCCGCTAATTCAATATAATTTAATACAATTGAAATACACATTATAAAATAACTTACCATTTTTGTACGAAAAATTTAAAAATACCAAAAAAATTCTTAAAATCTAAATCGACGTTTACGAAAAATTTTGGAACATGTTATTTACTTTCCTTAACTACTAATTTATTGTTTTAAATTTTGTTTTTCACTTATAAGCCTAACTACTACAACAATACTTGGAGTTGTTTAGGGATATTTTAAATTAATTAAAACTATTTCATTAATATTGTACAGTCCAATTTTTAAGAGATGGACTGTAGGATGCTTTTATTAAATATATATATATATATATATATATATATATATATATATATATATATATATATATATATATATATATATATATATTTATAAGGAATTTAATTTATTATTTAAACCGAATAAATTAAGTATGATATTTTGTAGTTATCAAATAGTTCATTAAATATGCTATAAAAAGTAGGTTTCATACATAATATATGCATTTTTTTGTAGAAACGCATGCCCATATATTCGGTTAAAAACAATACATTATTAATAAAATAATTTTTGCAAATTGTTAAGATTTAAGTTTTTTTTCATAAATAAGTTTTAATATTACTGCTAAAAATATTTTTGCAAGTAGAAAGTGTTGCTGATAAACAGGCGCTATTTTCAAATGCATGTGGTGGTGGTGGCAAATGGAACTAATGTTGGACGAACTGTAAACAGCTGATCAAATTCAAAAATCAAAATATCCAACAGTCAACCGGCTTGAGCGTTGTTGTGCGCAGTATTCCATTATAACAAGTTGTATTTCGTTATATTTTTATATTAAGTTTATTGTTAAATGTGCCAAGTTTCTGATTTATGTATACGATTTGTTAGTGAATTGATTAAATTGAAACATTAGCCCTTTTGGTTATGGATCCTCAGCCCCAGTGTACCCCTAGAAACAAAACAGGATATATCGATGAAACTATTTTAAACACTCCTTTGCCTCAAGCATCTTCAACCGTTGAAAGAAAAAGTATTTCCAGGTAGGTACACCTACAGATTTATTTAATTCATGATCAAACTTTTTGTGACAGTTGATTAAAATCAGGGTACAGTTGCTTTTGTAATGTTAAAAATTGATAAGTCTTTGTGTAAAATTCAATTTGTCTACAAGTTGCAGTTTCATTGTAAATGATCCAGTGTTAACAAGTTTCCAACAATTCTAGTTACCGTGTTTATTCTGGCAAGTCAAATAATCAGAATTGCATTAATCAAAACTTTGACAAACGGACATCAAATAATTATTTAGATAATATTCCAACACGTGATATCGATAATGCATCAATAAAATCCAATACAAGTCGTTTAAGTAACGCTTCATCATTGGGTATTTTATCTATGAATAACATGGAGGATATTCAAGAATTAGCGAATAATGTAAGAAATGAAGATGTTCAGTCAAACATTAATGAGAAATTAATAATGCAACGTATGTTAGCTCAAAAGGCACTTGATAGGGCCGATTTCAAATCACAAACTAATATTGGTGGACTACCAGCTTATTTGTTAAAACCAACAGATACACCAGGTCCGATTTGAAACTAATTTACGAGTGTGATCAATATTTAATAAAGAGTTTACAGGTAAATATAATACAACAAGCATGAGCACTCCGATGAAAAATGAAAGTACGATTAATTTGAGTGATTTAGAAAAGAGTTTAGGAAGAACTATGCATTTGGGTGCTACGACTGAGAAAGTAATTAACATAATAAAATTCAACTAAAAGTGGTGATAATAACATATTTCGTTTTAGGTTTCTTTTACAGAGAATGAAATATCAGCTCGTTCTTCTTCGTTAGGCAATCAAAATACAATGGATGTAATAGATTTACGCAGCCCTTCGCCTCGGCGTGGTATCTCAACGGATTTCAGCTCAAAATGCCAATCGATTTACGATAAAATTCGCAAATCTGATATAAGCGTTACAGAACTGTGCGACCGCAGCAGTAAAATGGGTCTGCACACGCAGCCGCTTGGTTTGGGAATGCTTTCCTTGCCGGAAATTGACACCATTAACATTAGCTCGAGCTCGGAGAACAGTTGGTGTATGGAGGCGCAGGATTCGCTCATTGCCAAGCTCCAGAACGAACTATTTACACCCGCAGAACTTGTAAATCTATATAAAATTATTTTCTATTTATCCTCTTAATTCATAATTATTTCAGGCCGGAAATAAGTTGCTAGCTGACGAGTTATCGTGGCGGAAACAGAAAGACAGTATGCCAGTGGATTTCTACTCTGATTCGAAGAAGAACGGACCGAAAGACCGATTTGATGTTTCTTGCTTTTCTGGAATCCTCGGCGATGAAGATATCTCTTTAAAGTTAGTATTAATTTTTGTTTTAAACAAACTCAATGCCTCAAATTCACAACCGATTTTTATTTTAAAAGTGCACTAAAAACATCTGTAGTGGACTTTCTTATACGTACTAGGTATATTTTGGTTAGATAGGAAGGATATTAAAATATAAACATTGGAGAAAATATATTTATTCATTACGCTATATTAGAAATTATTATGGCCGGACGGTTTTTAGTCTTCAAATGAACTGAAAACCTAACAAAATATTTATATATAATATTTTTCATATTTCAACATTTGAAACGCTTTTTCATTAAACCTATTTGTGACAATAGATACCGAATGTCAATTATTTGAGTCTATTTTATTTTCCTGTAAAACAGTTGACAGGCATAATTGATATAGTTTATTAAATGTAATTTCCCATACCTATGGCAAAATAAATAATAAAAGTAAGAATTTCAATAACAATTTTCTGGTACACTTTTTGAAGAAAATTTTCAAACAAAAGTTGTGCGAAATAGTATCTTTCATTATAATTATAACTATTTTTTACTGTAAGTGCAGCCATTTTGGAGGTAATACAGAAACTGCAAAAAATGACTAAGTAAACAAGCACTTCCGGTTTGAATGGTATTTTCAGAAATAGGAGATTTTTTGCCAGGCATATACAAATCTTAGGTTTAAAATCATAATTCTACCTTCAATAGTTTAGGCTGTAAAGCGCGCGCTCTCTCTCTCTCTCACACACACACACACACACAGACAGGCGTAATTTCAAAAATAGATTCACTTTTTCATGAATACAATCGCGTGAAAATCAGATTATTACTTTTTTCTCAGTTAACCCAACTTATCTTTTCAAGATTATTAACTATATAATTTCTTAGATGGTTTGAGCCTTACTGATGTGGAACTTCATTGTAGATGGTAGATAATAGAAAATTACTAATAATGTTTTAAGTTTCACTAGTATACTAGTGAAACTTAAAACATTATTAGTGATTTTCTATTACCTACTATCTATTTCCATTTTTAATAGAAAATATCAAAATAGTAGCTTGGAATTCCATATTGTTGAAGTAGAAGTGAAGTTTTAAATTATTTTATAAATTGAAATTTTTGTTGTTGATACAGTTCAGTAACTATATTTGAGTCGTTCGAATACTATCTGCAGCACTATTATAATATAATATGTACCGTATAAATAACACCATTTAACAAAAAATTAAAGGTACTTTTCGATCAAACTTTATTTAATTTCCATAGAAACAATTGAGATTCTTTATTTATCTATTGCCATCTTTGTCATTGATGTTAGTTTAAGTAAAGACACCTTTTTTTATGAATACGAAATCATGTTGAGCATATTTTGCATTTCTGTGACTATAATCAATTTGAAACTCATGATTTGCCTTTGTATTATGTCTTTTGAATGATTTACCATTTTGCAGATCGAAAACGAATGAAAAAGTGTCGATTTCCGAGTACTTTAAACGCAGAACTGAAGATGTGGATCAACTGGATTTAAAAAGTAGCCCGGAAAAGCTATATGCACCGGTTGCATTGATCAATTGTACGGGCAATACTACTAACTTAGATGGTAAATAATTAATTAATTAAATAGTAGTTTATAATAATTGTAGCTCTTATTATTAGTTTGAATATTTGTAATCTGTTTTAAATAGATTTAAACACAATTGATACTTCATTTCCAAGATCTAATTGTCCAATGAAAGAATTAACACAAACGTTACCGCAAACCGATTTATCTCGCATGTCCACCGATAGCATAATGAGCGTTACGCGGATCGCTGACGTACTAGCGAAAATGAACATGGCTGATACGCCTGCGCGAATTATGGATATGTTGCTTAAAAAGCACGCTAATTTAGAAGCCCCCAGCGCGATTTCAACTCAAAATAAATCACCTGATATTCGTAGCAATTCTAGTAATTCAACATTAAAAAATACGCCACTTAGACAATTTACAGATTCTACAAAAACAATCACTATTGAGGACACACCTAAAGAGAATTCTCATTCACAAAAATTGAAAATTAAAGAATCAAATGATAAAATGAAGAATACGGATTCAATTCTAAAAGATACAACGAATATTCTAGAACAATTTCAACTAAACCAGTCAGAGAGTGATTGGACGAATATAAAGCCGAATTGTACGCCGGATACAACTAACCGAACCATCTCAAGCATTACCGAATCACCATCTTATTCGTGCAGTGAATTGGAATTTTCTGAAGATGATTCTGCTGATAATTCACTGAACCAGCAACAATTTAGTGATTGGTTAAAAATTAATCAACCGGCCAATAATCAAACTCTGTGCACACATATTCCACAACGTCTTGGTTTAACTATCTCTTCACAGTCTAACCATTGGCTCCTAGTGAAGATCTGCGTGAAAGACATCAAACACATGGGCTTAAACCCTTCAATTGCCATCATTGATATTGAAAATGAGGAAGGAATTTTGAAATCGTTTGCCAGTGAATATTTTGAGTTTGTAGTCACTTCGCTAGTTGCTGGAAATATTGAGATTATTTTACGAGCGGAAATAACTGATATGGCTACTAAAACAACACAAAAGAAGGACTATTCTTTGAATTTCATTTCGGAAGAACCAAAAGTAACTTTATCAGGCGCAATCATCTATCATTTATAAAATAATATTATTCTTTTCCGTTTAAGATTAAACTATCCAAGGACTTATTAGACTTTAAACTAAACCCTGAAGGAGCGAAAAAGAAATTGATTTTAACCGTAAACAACAATTCAAATGTTGATTTGCCGCTTACCTTTACAATAAATCAGGTAAAAAATTATTTCTGCTCATTTATCCTACACTAAAGGTTCAGTGTTGCTCTAAATGTTTAAACACTACATTTTTTACTCATTTGCATAAGTATTACATATTACTTGCTGACGTTACGTGTATTTTGAAAATAACGATATTTAATTAATAGACGATACGGTTTCAGAGTGAACCAATACGTTTAATATAATTGTCCTGTATAAGTTTATATTGCATTTAATATCTATAGGTATCAACCCTATTCTATAGGGTGGACCATCTGTTGACTTATTTTTGAAGTGCGTGTTATTTCGACAGTATGCAACACTGACGCGCTTGACATTGATAGATATGTAGTGTCAAGCCTCCGCTCTAAGGAGGGTTGACACTACATATCTATCAATGTCAAGCACGCCAGTGTTGCAAACTGTCGAAATAACACGCACTTGAAAAAGAAGCCAGCAGATGGCCCATTCGAAACATCCTGGTGCGTGTAAGCAACTCAAAGTGACGTATCTACACTTGCTAATCATTACTGGCTTTTCATAATTATACTAATAATTACTTTAGTGAAGATTAAGATTCTAATTTGGATTTAGTGCACTTATTTTAAATTAAATTAATTTTCTAGGAATATGAATGGGTTTTCATTTTAACATCCGAATTAGACACGGATAAACTAATTGCATCAGAAATGCAAGTAGAAACAACCAAGTTATGCATAATCGCAGCTCATGGTTCTACTAATATACACGTTGAGATGCGATGCCCTACATTTGCTGAATTAAACTGTACGTTTATTGAACTCATCATTTTATACATGCTTATTGTTTATAAATCTTTACTTAGGGAGTTCGAATATGACTGAAATAAAAGGAAATCTACACATTTGTTTAACCGAATCTCGTAAAGTATTGAAAGAAGTTCACTTAAGCGGCGGTATTGGTTTAACAAAAGTTCAGTTTAAAACTAGTTGTATGCCGTTAGTTATACTACCAGGTATGTTAAACATACGTCTAATTATAATTCCAGTAGTAATGATTGTGGTTTGATAAAGGTCAATCTAAACCGTTGCAAGTTCGAAATTCGGGAGTTGTAACAATGGATCTGGCAATTAAAATTGGTGATGAACGATCTACAGTTGTAGACAGTTACTTTTCTGTTGAAGAATCTAGTATTGTTCTTAAACCGGGACAAATGGGAAGTATTAATATTACGTTTCATCCAAAAGAGAAGATTTCAGGCCCGATCAAAAGGTAAATTTATTTATTTCTATGCCTAAATAGGAATGTTCAATTTTGAATACCTTTAAATTACATTGATGAAATTGCTAAAATATGTTTACCCAACTTCTTGCAAAAATACGTTATTGTTTTTTTTTATCAATTAAACCATATGTTTAAATCAAGACTGATTTAGAAAATCAGAATCAATGAATTATACTAAAATCAAAATAGCCTTAAGCACTAAATACGTTTTACCCCAGCAATAGGGAAGATGCACGTGCGGTTATTAATTTTGTTATGCAAGTTTTTAAAATTCTGGAATCACCGTATTTTTGTTTTAAGTCTTAGTTTTGGAGATATGAATTTTTAAAAGTATTCACGCCAAGGGAGAATGACGTCATTCTTCCTTGGTCTTGGACTTTCTTTTACAAAGTAATAAGTAAGTATTGTAATCACGAAAAAAAAATCTCATAATTTTAACGGAAATACACCTTTTGACCTTCCCTGAATCGAGTCTGACTATTTTTGGAATGACGTCTGTGTGTGTGTATCTGTGTGTATGCGCTGTACAGCCTACACCGTTGAAGATAAAATTATGAAACTTTAAACTTAAGATTTGTATATGCCTGGGGCGAACACCTCCTATTTTTGAAAAGCATATTCAAACCGGAAGTGCATGTTTACTTAAGACTTTTTTTGCAATTTCTGCAATATCTCTGAAACGGCTATACTTGCAGTAAAAATAGTTAGAATAACATTGAAAGATATTAGTATTCTGCACAACTTTTGTTTGAAACATTTCTTCAAAAAGTACCAGTTACAAGATCTTATCTTATTGATATTGCCATAGTTACGTAGGTATGGGAAATTATATATAATAAATCGCATCTACTATGCATGTCAATTGTTTTAAATATTCAAATATTTTGACATTTAACATTTATTGTCAGTTTCACAAATAAGTTTAGTGAAAGAACGTTACAAAGGTTAGTAAATAATTTAAAATATTATATGAAAATATTTTGTTCATTTGAAAACTAAAAAATGTCCAGCCATAATAATTTTTAATAATGTGTAATGAATAATTATATTTTCTGTATATTACTATAGAATCGAACATTTACTGATTGAGCTGTATGTTTTTGGTTTAGATCTCTACGATTAGAGTACTTCCGAGGTCCTAGTTTCGTGTTCCCAATCGAAGGAATAACAGATCAAAAATCGCCAGATTATAACCGATCCCCAAACTTAAGGAAGTCACCTCTAATTAGTAAATCACCAAAACTTTTGAGTGCTCGCCCAAATAGCCGACGATCTATAGATCGGAAATCTGCATCACCGAGTCCGATCGACAGAGCCAATACTAGAAATTCTACACATGGTCGTACCAGTTCTAATTCTAGCGATTCCGGAACTTTAAGTTATCTTCAAGTAATAAATCATCATTAAACGATTTGATTTAACAAATATTCAGCTGTTTTTTGTTTCTCTTAGGACGGTAAATTGCCAATTGAAAGTACGCGAACTGAGCTAGTATGGGGATGTACAAAACCGGGTAAAACAAATACGCAAGAATTTATTTTGCGTAATCGGTGCTCACAACGTATTCGTTTACAAGCTACAATCACCGGACCTGGATTCAAAGTAAGTTATTGTAATTTTCGCTATATTATTGACTTGGTTTTAATCGTCTTTTTTAAAAATTATAGTTCGTTAAAGATCAATCAGAAAGCGTAACAAACATGTCCTTAATGTTACACTCTTTAGAATCGCGTAGCATTATTGTTAGTTTCTGTCCGAATACAAAAGGTGCTACTGTTGCGAAGTTGATGTTTCTTCCAATGGAAAATGAAGTCATACATTCGAAACGACAAATGGTAATATTTTGATATAATGGTCGCAACTTACAAAACAAGTTGTGTTGCGAAAATTACTAGAATATAGTGAGATCTTCGTGATTATAATGCTATAATTTATAATTGCTTTATAATTTATGTCATCATAGATTGCAACTTTCATAATGCCAATTCAACTATATAGTTATTAATGATAAAATACATATAACCACGAAAATCATACTGCGCCGTACTGCAATATTAGTATTCCTAAATTAAGATCCAGTAGCTGTTTTCATAAACGATTGTTTAGAAAAACCACTCATTTAAGAACTATCAGATCGGCATTTCACATTTCAAATGTCACGGATCATTGAACGTTTTCAGAATATAACAAAACATCTGCAGTGTATTGCACTGGACTTTCTTATACGTATTAGGCATATGATTGGAATAGGCATGATGTTATGTATGTACAAAAATTAAATACCCATTTTCTTGTAATCGGTACACCTTTTCAAGAAAATTTTCAAACAAAAGTTGTGCATAATATTAATATCTTTCATTTTGTACACTATTATATTTTCTGTAAGTGCAGCCGTTTTGGCGATATTGCAGAATTTCCAAATAAGACTAGAGTAAACGTACACTGGTTAGAATATTCTTTTCAAAAATAGGTTTTCTTCCGAACCATATACAAGTATTAAGTTTAAAGTTTCATGATTATAGTATTAGCACTTTTGGCTGTAGAGCGTTCACACACATACGGAATTCTGAAAATAGTCAGACTCGTCTCGGGGAAGGTCAAAAGATGTATTTCACAAAAAAATACACATATAGCTTTATAAAAATGTGTCAAATATATAGTATATTCCAAATCTGAACCAGTTACAATCAAAGTTGCGGTTATGATAAATTCTGAAATATTAAAGCGGAATACTCGTCGGTTACAAATGCCGATAAAACAATAATAATAATAATATAGTGTCAGCTTAATCTTAACTAAACGGCATTACGTAAATAAATCATTTATTCCTCTTTTAAAAATGCATTGAATAATATTTAAAGTATTTTACTATTATTAAACCCATGGTTTACAGTTTTTCTCTATTTTAAATATTTATACAAAGATAATAGCTATGCACTAACCCATTGAAATTAAATACAAATCATTTCGCAGCCCATATTATTACTATTACTAGATAATTGCGTGGTGGAAATTATCAAACTAACCACTGTAATCGTCAAAAGGACCAAAGTGTTGCGGACACCATGGTATCCTCAACACAATAAAACGTAACCACAGTCCTTAAATAGTGCATTCGGTTCAATTTCGCCACGTGACCACGGTTATTTTGATTCAATTCTTGTGAACTTGCCATGTTCTATTTTCTCTTATTACTTATTTACAGTTAATTTAGTTAATTATTATATGAAGTTAAAGTGAACAAATTGTGCATGCTACAACTGCGGGGATTGTCAGAAGAAACAAAACAATGTTAAAAGTAACTAGAAACATTCCATATTTAGTAATATGTATAATCATCTTTCTTTCCATTACTTTTAAGTAACAGTGCTTGGTTGAGTCGTAAACTTCTAAAATGAAGCATTACAAAAGAATGCGTATCTCATCTTTTATACTGTATACCATCTATCACATATATTTGGAAAAATATACTTTTAAATCTTACGATTATGTGTAATAGTATTGTTAATTGTTTATATTGATCCATGTATTTCTTTTAAACAAATGCAGCATTTATTATACTAGATGTAGCAGCTATTATTAAAATGCAATATTGACAATATGATTTGCAGATTTTGTTATATGGATACGGAGGGTATAGCTGTGTAGATATCCAAAAAGTAGCCAAAGATACTGCCGGTAAAATGTGGTTGTCATTCGGACGATTAGATTACCGTGAAACTCTGCATCAATCGTTCATATTACGGAACACCGGAACACTGGCGGCGTTTGCATGTTTAAACGTTTGTTGCAAAGGTATTTACGATCATTTATTTATATTGCAAAGCACTAACAAATCATATTTGATTGTGTGTAGTTTTGTATCCGTTTATGGATTCAAGTGTAAAAATCTATCCGACTGAAGTGATAATTCCACCCAGTAAAGAAGTTGAGGTTTCAATCAGTTTTACCCCACGACAAGAAGATTTTAAATATATCAAGACTTCGAATGGGCTTGAAGTGTCCGAGATAGCATCGATTAATGTTTTAAGTGGTCCGGAACCAACTCGTGGAAGAATCAGAAGGTATGATTTTATAATTAATTATTTGGTTTTTGTCGAATCGCTAAATAGATCAATTCCGCTAATGAAAGTTTACATGTCTATAAATTATAGATTTGTGTAATATGAAATAAAAAGTAGTAATTATTGACTATAACTATAATGAAATCAAGCAAACTGAAGCCCTAAGGGACGTTGCTAGCGTTATAGTTTATTTTGCAAGTACATTTTTGAAAAAAGTTAATTTAACTGCGTAAATTCGAAATATCAAATAACATATTTATTTATTTATCTATTATAAAAGAGCAAGCATAACACTATAAATAATACAATAATCATATAGAATTATTCTACGGGGATTGTATCGTCGACAAATAAGCGTCGTTCAATGGTCAGATTAAACTTTCGCAGGTTTTGATATCTGTAGTTCGCATATTTTGTGCGTTCTCAGTTTGCTTGCTGGCACTATAACTGCTTTTTCTTTTATGTTTTATCCATGTAGATTTAGAAATATGATTTATTAGAAGTTTTGCACTTAAGGAAAGTGACGTCATGACCTCTCTAACGATTTCAGTTCAAGTTTTAATTTTCAAATAAATTAAATAACAGAATATTTAGATACTTTGAATAGAATACTAATATTTTACACAGGTATTCACTCAATTTATTCATGACAATCGATTTCTAATGTCAAATCCTAAATTATTTTGTTTTCCTGTTAAAATAGCGAAAATGCTATGATTTATGAAATATAATTTTCCATAGGTATCTTTGGCAACATAAATTAGAAATGTAAGAATTTCAGTAGCAATTTTCTTGTAACTGATACACTTTATGAAGAAACGTTTTAAAGAAAAGTTGTGCGAAATATTAATATCTTTCATTTTGAATATTGATATATTTGCTAAAGTGCAGCCGTTTCAGAGATATTGCTAATACGACAAAAAAAAATGCGTAGAGTAAACATGCACTTCCGGTTTGAATATTCTTTTCAAAAAATAGGTGGTTTTCTTGCGAGCCATATACAAATCTTCAGTTTCATTATTATAGTTTTCGCTGTAGAGCATTCACAAACACACGCACAGACGAAATTCCGAAAATAATCAGTCTTGATTCAGAGAAGGTCAAAAGATGTATTGCCATTAAAATCTTAGTACCACCATTTTCATGATTACTATACTCCCTCCTTATATACATTCGTATAAGAAAGTAAAAATAAGCTACACAATATATATTCTGTCGAAAGAAAACGGATATTAACCTGCTCAAACCTTGTTCTCGAGCAGATATATTAACAGTTTGACAAATCCAAACTAACTACGTTAGACTAATGTATAAATCGCCAAAATCAAACCCATTCAAACTACAAAATAACCACGTCCGCAAAAATTACTTTTGTGCATCTATTGGTTATAAAGTTATGATTCGAAATCGAAAAATGTATTTTACAATATATGTTTTTTTCTTCTTCTAAAGATTATTCGCGAAAATGAGTCAGCAAGGAGGTAACATCCCCCAGCTTACCAACGAATTTCTAATCCCTAAACTAAGTGCTGAATTTACTAACGAACATATGCCGATTGATCTTCCCAATTGTAAAGAAAGTGCGGGGGCTATGAAGGACCTTTTGCGTGATTTAGTAACAAGGGAGATAGCGCTCACCATCGAGCAAGATCCGGAGAAGAGCGGGTTTGCGTCGGTACTGGGCGCTGATGATACCTGTATGTTCCAATCACTCTGCAATGAAACCGCACATTTAACACTCGATCCGACACCCGCTCAATTCGAACCTAATCATAGGAGAGCCAGTGGAGGATTTTGTATTGTCGAACCAACCAAGATCATGTTAACACCGCCTGTGAAAACTTATGATACGGTCTTAGTTAGCTCCAGACATTCCCGACCGATGCCATACGAAGTAAGTTTTTAGCCATGTTTAGAATATTGATTCTGTTTGAAAATCTCTTGGTATACAAATAAACATCTGCAGTGTATTGCACTGGACTTACTTATACGTATTAGGCATATATTGTTTAGATAGAGGTTATTAAAACACAATTTTAAATTTTGTATTTTAATAATCTTTATCTAAACAAAATATGCCTAACACGTATAAGAAAGTCCAGTGCAATACACTGCAGATATGTTAGTCTTTAAATGAACTAAGAACCTAACAAAATATTTATATATAATATTAGTAGTATTTTACTAACCTTTGAAACAATTTTACACTAAAACTATGTGGCAAGTATAATTTCTCATACGTACGTAAACATGACAACATAAATAAGATATTAAAAAAATTGAATTGCTATTTCCTTATAATCTGTACACTTTATGAAGAAAATTGTCTTTCATTTTCCATGCTATTATATTTTCTGTAAGTCCAGCCGTTTTGGAGATAATGCAGAATTATCAAAAAATTACTAGAGCAAACATGCACTTCCGGTTGGAATATACAAGTTTAAAGTTTCATGATTAGAGCATTTGTAGTTTTAGCTGTCGAACGTTCACACACAGACGAAGTTCCGAAAATAGTCAGACTCGACACAGGGAAGGTCAAAAGGTGTATTTCCGTTAAAATCTCGAGTTCGAAAATTTTCATGATTTCAATACTTCCGTATATACATTTGTATAAGAAAGTAAAAATTTAATTCGAAAAAATTCTGTTTTATTCAGGAGACGTATAAAAATGCTACAGAATTGTTTATAGGACACATAAGCAGACTTAATGATTAAAATTTGGCGTTTTATTTAAGAAGTAGTATTCCTATGCCTTTCCTTATTTCTAATTCTTTTTACTTTCTTATACGAATGTATATAAGGAAGTATTGTAATCATAAAAAGAAAAATCGAGATTTTAACGGAAATACATCTTTTGGCCTTCCCTGAGTCGAGTCTGACTATTTTCGAATTCTGTCTGTGCTTGTGAACGCTCTACATCCAAAACGGCCAATGCTATAATCTATTAAATATCTTATTTATGTTGCCATGGTTACGTAGGTATGGAAAGTTATACTTATGGTTAGTAAAATATTTAGAATATTATATATACATATTTTGTTAGGTTTTTAATTCATTTGAAGACTAAAACATCTGCAGGCATATATTTTTTAGAAAGATGGGTTATTAATATATGCCTAATACGTATAAGAAAGTGCAGTGCAATACACTGCAGATGTAAAAATAAATATAAATTTTATCATTTCTCTCTGAGCTTTTTATAATGTACATTTCAACTCACATTAGGTCTTTAGAAATGGTTCTTTTTAATTTCATTAATTAATTGTTACCGTACTCTTTTGCTTAAAACTAATTATTTTCCTTTTCTTGAAAAAAATATACCCAAATACTAGCAGATAAAATTTTGTTATAGCTCAATATCGTACTGCAACGTTTTGTTGTTTTCTTTTTTTTTTAGATAAGTATTCCATCTGGATGTGTGCAGGCGTCACCAATGGTAGGGGCAGTGCCTCCGGGTGAAACCACAGTTATCACAATTTCGTGTAATATATCACAAACAAAGCCGTTGCAGTTTCACAAAGTTATGGTACATAATTTCGTTAAAAGTTATTTATTTGATGTGTGAAAATAGATTTTTAAATTTTTAGATCTATGTTGAGAATGAAGTTATGGAGATCGAAGTAAAGATTCAATATGTCCAAGCTCGACGCTCTTGAAAACAATTTTTTACATCATGACGATTTTATTGGTTTAGTTTAAGTGTTGGCTTATTTATTATTATTAATTGTAAGAAACCATTGTACTTACTGCAACTATTTTTATTGAATTATTATAACTTTTTTTATAAACCATGTTTAATACAATACACTTCAATTTGTTTTATTTTATATATCTTATAATATACTTTATAGGGGCATGTTCACGATGAGAACAGCTACGCCTGTTGTAACTGCGCCCCTTCCCGTACCGAATCTATGCTTAATCGGTCGTCGACCTCTTTGAGGTGCTTCGGTTGAATTGTCCCATATAGATACACCCCCAAATATGAATTGTTGGCCGAGTTTTCATAATGGCGTAGCGGCTGGGTTACCTATAAATCCAGACGCGTCTAATATCGACTCTACTTGGATTGTTTTTAATAAACCAAAGGTGATTATACACTTTTCAGTGGTGATGGTCCAAGTAGGTACATATATAATTGTTATAAATATTAATAAATAGACGTAGTCAATGAATTGTTAACTTATACTTTGTCTCTATCTTAGTCTACGGCTGAAACCCCAATGGATGAGCATGCTGGATTTTTAATGGCTTTAGGTCTAAATGGTCACTTAAAAAATATAGCTGTGATGAATATGTATGAATATTTATTAAAATTTAGTGAAACTACAAGTGTAGGTTTATTACTAGGTAAATTACTTCATTACAAAATTTGTTTAAGTGGTTGAAAATCTGAAACGTCTTTTTCCACAACATTCTAAAGAACTTTTATTAAAATTCGCGACCGGTTTCGACCAATAAGTTGGCCATTTTCAAGCTACCGGGCAGACTAGAAAATACATAGATTTGTTACATCAAAATTAAGAAATTCCTAAAAATAAAAATGAATAAAAAATTGAGTTATACATATAGTCAATTGTTAAAAATATAAATAAATAGATAAAACAAAAAAATAGGTATCACAGAATGACTAGTACAACAATAACTACAATTAATTTTACAGGCACAAATTACAACTTGACTTAAGTCAAGATTAAACGAAAACCAGTTGTGGAGTAGAAATTTAACGTATAAGAAACTGAAGTAGCGGGGATGTTTTGAGAAACGTTTGGTCATTTAACAGAGATGGTAAATTGCGTTTTTGGCCTTTGTAATTTCGTAATTCTCTAGAAAATCTAACACTGCCTTTTCTTTGTAAATGTAAAATTTCAAAATTGACTTCCGGATTGTGGCTATGTGATTTTTCTAATAAATGTTCTGCAAAAGTTGAGAAACCTGATTTTTTTTTAAACTGTTAAAATGTTCTTTAAATCTAGTTTTAAAAGGACGTCCTATTTGTCCTATATGATAACAATTGCAATCCTCACAAGTCAGCTTATACACCCCGGACTTATCAAGCAATGGAATTTTATCAATTTTATGACATAATTCTTGTTTTAAGTTAGTAATCGGTTTAAAAGATATTTTAATATTCATTCTGTCAAACGTACGTTTTAATTTGTAACTAAGATTTTTTATAAAATATAAGCTGTTATATGTTTTGATTTCTGGTGTGATGTTTGAAAATCCCGCTAAAACGTTTTGTATTCAAAATTTGAATGTAGTAGATTTGGCGATACTGGTGTAGAGATAGCATTACAAAATTATAGCTGGTTTGAGTCTGTCTACTAGTAGTTTATCTATGTTCAACAAATACCTAAACTGTACATTGATCGTCAATTTGCATTTTGTAATGGACCACGAAAAAAACCAATTGCTATTTTTAATGCAAGCAGCAACCTCAATTATAGTCATACAAAAATTAAGATCTAAAAAAAAACGGAAGCAAAGACTATTGTCAGAATACTGGCGATTACATCGAGATAAAGGTGCTGGTGTTTTGAACATGTTGGATAATGAGTTACGAGTTGAGGACCCTGTTTTATATAAAAACTTTTTATTAATGTGTCACCCTTACTTTGAAGAATTGCTAAATTTAATTAGAAATGATATCATGAAAATGGATACTAATATGCGACAATGCATATCTCCAGAAAGAAGGTACAAGAATGAATATGCTTTGGAATAAATGCACAAAATGTTTTTCAGATTGGCAGTGACATTGCGTTATTTGACCACGGGTGAAACGTATAAGTCATTAATGTATTCGACTCGAATCCACGAGAGTACTATCAGTTTCATAGTACCTCACGTTTGTAAATGTATTTACGCAAATTTGAAGGACCTTTATTTGAAAGTTAGTTTGTATTTAATTTAAATTTGATAGATAAGTGATCATTTACTATAATATAATTTTCGTAGATGCCTACTTCTGTAGATGATTGGCTAAAAATAGCTTCCGATTTTGAACATTTGTGGAACTTTCCTATGTGTTTAGGGTCTATGGACGGAAAACATATAAACTTTAAAGCACCACAAAGCGCCGGATCATTTAATTATAATTACAAGGGCTATCTCAGTGTTGTATTGATTGCAATGTGCGATGCGAATTATAAATTTACTTATATAGACGTAGGTGATAACGGAGGAAATAGCGATGGAGGTGTTTTTAGAGAGTGTTCATTGAAGCGAGCACTAGATTTGGACTTATTATCATTGCCTCCTGACAAAGTATTAATGGAACAACACACGCCAGTGCCATATTTAATTGTGGCTGATGATGCGTTTCCGATTTCAAGAAGAATCACGAAACCATACCCGAATCGTGGTCTAACTGCACAGAAACGAATTTTCAACCACAGGCTCTCGCGTGCTCGACGCGTCATAGAAAATACATTTGGGATTCTTACAAATAGATTTCGTGTTTTATTGGACACAATTTATTTGAGTCCTGACAAAGTGGAGGATCTAGTTTTAGCTTGCTGTGTATTGCACAACTATTTGGCAACAAAAAATCATGCACAATACGCTAATATTGAACAAATTAAAGGTACCAGTTTACCAGGTTTACAACAACAAGGTGGCAATCGACCAACACTAGAAGCGTTAGCAATTAGAAATAAATTTACTGAATATTTCGTCACAATTGGAGAAAATAACTGATGTTAACGTATAAATAATAAGTATTTATATAAAGTTTAATAATAATTTATAGAAAAACAAGATAAGTTTAGATTTATTACATACATACGAATATGATACATCTGCGTATTAGGCATATTTTGTTTAGATAGAGAGGTTATTAGTATACAAAATTTTAATAACCTCTAAACAATATATGCCGAATACGTATAAGAAAGCCCAGTGCAATACACTGGAGATGTTTTAGGCTTTAAATGAACTAAGAACTTAACAAAATATTTTATATATAATATTTTTACCCTAACTTTTAAAACACTTTTACATTAAAACTACGAGGTAATGTAGCGACCATCGAACCAGCGATGAAATAAACATTACCATAACAACGTTTTGACCGGAGTAAATAGTCGTGTCAATATCTAGCTCCGGCAGTTTTCACTTGCATATTTATTCATCATATTTATTGTTTATATTATATATTGGGTAAAAGTGAGTCTTAGGGGGTCTCGTTGACATTTAGCAAAAAAAAAACACATGACCGCTGAAGAATAGTTCCAGATAGTTCATCGAAAGTGTTTGCTTGATCTGAAAAACATCCGAAGTACCACCAACAAATATTTACTAAATAACGCTACAGTATATTATAGAAGCACTCAAAGAATTACGTGTCCAATTCATTCATTTTTGCTTCATATAGTATTTCGTCAATCTTTCGTTGCGTGTTATTTCTATTACGTCTATTCTGTAGAGCTGCAAGACTTTTCCCAACATAAATCCCGTACACCTCATCTACCGTTGCTGAATCCGATCTCGGACGATCTATAGATGTTGCTGCAACAGAAATTTGTTTCAAAACCTCTGTTGCAGCAAAATCGAAACTATCGGAGATTTTCCTTTTCTTCGTTTGAGGAACAGGCAGCTGATCTATAGTATTTGTTGGGGTTCCCGACCTGCAGCTACTACTGGACCCTGACGAAGATCCAGGTGCATGTAAGTCGTTTGGTGAAATAGGTTGTAATTCATCATCTATTTCATCAGTGTATGCATCAATCGTGGCTGGAGTCGGCGTACTGGTTTCGTCAAGATCTTCGTCGTAGGTCAGTTCTTGTTTTAATGCAGGTTCAGTCAGTTCTTGTTTTATTGTGGGTTCAGTAAGTCCTTGTTTTAATGTAGGTTCAGTCAGTTCAGTATTGGTATTCCGTTGGTCGATCAGTAGATTCGATTTAGATTTCCTAATGTCCAAGTAGTCTCGTAGAAAGTGGAGCTTATGATAATACCATAAAGATGGTGTGTAAATCTGAAAAAAAGAAAAACAATACCCAGTAATAACATTTCAAATGTTATTAATTTTGTAATACATCATTAATTATTAATGTTCATAATAGTTAGCATTTAATACTGAGACGTACATCATCAGCTTCAGCTCCACTTTCTCTCGATTGTATTACTTTTCGATTTTCAGTCATGTACGTGTTCCTTAATCCTGATACTTTTTTCAAAACGTCGGTCTCCGTCGTGTTCGGTCTAATTGATTTGAGTGCCTCTATGATCTTCTGTAGCGCCATCTGCCGTGAGGATCTGTTGTGGTACTTCGGATTTTTAAAGTTATATAACAGCGGAAATTTCTCGTATGTACTTATCAGCAAACTCACGTGATCGTTGGTCCAAGCCATAATAATTTTATTAGTATTATTATTATAACCTAAATAAAGAGGCGAGTATTGCAGTCATTTTAAAATATGTATTCTACTTCAACAGTAATGCATATAAATGCTATACTTACCGATACAATAAAAATATGGTTAAAATATCCGCGTCTATATAAAAACTTTGTAAATCTCAAAACAAGTTCGATACCAATCACGCAACTTATGACAACGTATATTTTATATACTGCGCATGGTTCTGCCTTAAATTGTGATGAAAATAGAGCATGCTCTATTTTCATCATAAATGAGCAGTAAAAGTGGTCACAACGGGCGCGAAATACGATTGCGGTGCTTGCGTGATTTTTCAGTGAAATGTCCCATGTGCAAATAGCACTTTTTTTTTTAATGTAAAATAGGCTCACTAATACATTTTTAGTAACATCAGCCTAGAGTTTAGTATTTTAAGTATCATTTACTATAAAAAATATACGGAGCCCATCCATCATTACTGACTTTTTGAAAAACACCTAATTCGAAATACAAATTTGGCGCTTCTTTTATACTTCCGGTAATAATATTTACCGAAGCATGCGTTAAGAAACATATGTTTTGGAATAAGTTAATATTTAATATGTGATTTAAATAGTTAAAATACCTATAGAAAAAAATCAAAAAATATAAAAAAAAATCGTTATAAATATGACTAAATAAACTTAAAATAATTTATTTTTAATATATTCATGTTTACTGATCGGACAATCTGTTACTCTGATATCCCTATTCGCACAAGCTTTTGGGCCGTTGTTTGTTGTATTTTTGAGTTTGTTCATTTTGAGTGGTTCCATTAGTTCTTTTTTGTCTGTTAAATGAATGTAATTTTACTTATTAAATTCAATTCAATTTGTTTATTAATGTTTTATTTGTTAAATTAAATTCTTTTTGCTTGTTAAGTAGGTAAGGAATGAAAATACAATCGTCAACCGCTTCCGATCAATATACTGATTTAAAGTACAGCTTTCAACTTATATACATAGTTCATCCCGGTTACCCTGAAGATGATCAATATATTGGCCGAAACTGGTCGGCAATTTTATTTTGTTTAAGAAATAAAAATTTGACCGTTGTGAATAAGAGGTTTTTTTTTCATTTTCGTCCCTTGCCTACTTAACTTCTATAAACTAAACATTTTCTCGCCATTGCGTTTTTAATGTGTAGAAAATTACTGGCAGAAATCTGCGTGTTTCACAATATAATTTCCATAGTAATAACTGATCCCATAAACTTAAAATAACAACTACAGCAACCTAATCAGTTAACAGTAATGTGTGTTGCATAGAATAAACGATTTAAAAATATACAAAATAATCTGCTTGTATATTGTATATGATGTAAAGGCGTACATGCGTCAATAATGTAGCATTTCTGTGTTTTCGTAATTTGGCATAGTGATAATAAATTAAAAACTATTTGATAATAATTTGTCCTTTAACAAAATGTATCTCCTAATCTTTAAATTATCCTAAATACGATTCATTTCGTGAAAAACAAACCTAGTGAACAAGTAATTATAGGTTATGTTTTTATTTTGACACGTACAAATGTAAACAAAAAATTGCATTTCATTGTTGAAAAATCTATCTTTAATAAACATAAGTTAACATGGCAGTTAACTATCAAGAGTATAAAGTTCATGAGGTAATTTGAGAAACGTGTTTTACTTAATTTATTGATATTTGTATGTATATATAAACAGGCACCTCCAAGTGTATATTACATTCCAAATTTTATAAGCACTGATGAGGAAGCTCACCTATCCAAATGTGTGTACACAGTTCCAAAACCAAAATGGACGTGCCTATCAAATCGTCGATTACAAGATTACGGCGGGGTGCCACATAAAAACGGAATGCTACTGGAACCAATACCAGATTGGTTAAACTCTTACTTAAATAAAGTAAATGCGTTAAACATATTTGGAGAGAAACATGCGAATCATGTTTTAATCAACGAATATTTGCCCGGCCAAGGAATAATGCCACATACAGATGGGCCCTTATTCTTCCCAACAATTACAACAATAAACTGTTTGTCGCACACTGTTTTACAATTTCAACAAAATGAAAACGGGTCGATAAATAAAATATGCAGTTTGTTTTTGGAACCACGAAGTTTATTAATATTGCAAGATGACATGTATAATGTGTATTTACATTCAATAAGCGAACAAAAGTATGATATTATATCTAAAGATATTATAAATTTAAATCACTGCACCACCTATTATGAATGTGGTCAACAATTAAATAGGGAAACAAGACTGTCTGTAACAATAAGAAATGTACCAAAAGTTGCAAAAATAAAGTTATGGCGTTGATTCCTTTTGTACAAATACAATGGAATGACTTAACCTACGATTCAAGATTAGACACGCCTACTATATGAAATGTCTCACGACCATTAGGTAGGGCTTGGGGCGTGGCTTGAGTTATATGTAGGGAGATATCTTTGAGACTTGATGTTAAATATTTATAGTATCCCTGAGTCGTCATTTAGTTTATTTATAAAAACCGTATGAATTGAACATTAAGGCGACATGGGATGATCTAAATGTATAATAGTATCTGGCAGATCGTCAATATCTAAGGATGTGTCCATTATATCATCACTATCGGAACTATCTAACATATTACGTAATTGATTTGCGCTTGATATCAATACAAAGAACTGTTTCCTCCTCATATCTAATTTCTTTTCTAATAGTTTGCTTTGGTCTTCCAATTCTGATAATTCGGCCATCAAATCTTTCAAACGTTTATCCGTTTCTTTACGATCTGGTTGTTCTTTAATCACTTTCGCTAGAATATCGTATTCCATTTTATTTTTACGGACCGTTTTAGCTTTCTTCAGGTCGTCGAGAGCCACATGAATGTGGGATTTCACGGTTTCTATACTGGACTTGATTGTGTTACAGCTGTTCCCATAATTCTCCAACTCTTGCGAGATCATTTTCGTAGAAAGGCCAGACTTTTTAACGGCAAATTCGCACTGGGTTAGTTGAGCAAGCATTTTATCATGTAAGAGTTGGCTTTCAATTTGGCTGTCGCTCGGTAAATTACACCATTTAACCAAACTTTTTAAGAACAGATTTAATCGACGATCATCTCCTGTTCCATCACCATCGATTAGTAGCCTTCGTCTAATCACCTCCTCTAAAATTTATTTAGCGTTATTTCAAAATGCTTAACCTCAAAATAAGAATTAACCTACCATCACTCATTATTTAAAATTTATTATCTCCGACTTTAAAAGGTATCTTACGTTACTGTAATGAAAACAATATTTTATACAAAACAAGTTTATTTTGATATCAGATTCAATTTTTATTAAGATTTTACACCAAATATAATGAACTAACGGAAACTAGCATCAAACAAAGCCTAATATCAGAGAGTCTCTGTCTAATATCTTATGTACGTCAAGCACTGAAATATATAATAACTGGAACGGCTACTAACGTGCTCGCTGCGAGCCGAGAGAGAATCACACCTCTCTGTCGGTACAGTCCGCTTGGCAAGTAAAACAGTGAAGGTTAAACTTCGTACCAACTTTTAACAAAAACATCGGCCATCAAAATCAAAATATTTTTCTTGAAATTTAAACATTTTATATTTTAATTTATATACTATCAAATCAAAATATACTGACTACGTACAAGAAAGTTTAGGGCCAATGCATGGCCAATGTTTTTAACGTTTATTAGTAATGTTGATCCTTACGACTGCGATGAAACGTCTTTTGCGCGGGATGTTAAAAGAATCTCGCATATTACTTATATAGATATGCTAAATTACTTTGTGCAATAATTATTTTATTATTATTATTATATATATACATTATTTAAATTTAAAAATACCTAAATATAGAATAATAATAATATCAATCAAAAATACAAAATCTTCAATCAAAATTTAAAATAAAAATATATACTTAAAATACACTTAAAATTAAGATAATATTTATTTTATAATAACATGACATAACTTCAATTCAAAAATGGAATTTACAAATTAAAATTTACTAAAGTTAAAATATAAATAAAAATAAATAGGTGCTACAATCATATTCATGTTATACTACTTTTTCGATATATTTTTTGGTATAGTAGATTTTATATGGCTATACTTTAAATTTGTTACTCCAGCTGAAGAGGTCGCTAATATTCTAGTTCGTTTCAGTAAAGTATTCGCTGGAGTAACAGCTTGTAATGAAGAAGGCACATTTGTTGTGGTAATAGTATTCGGTTTTGTTTTACTTGAACTAGCAGTTTTTTTGATTGATGTGGCTCGTGAAGGTAGTCTACACTTTGGTTTAACAGATTTAATTTTTGAACCTGTCGATATATTAGGACTAGAGCCTGATAGATGAGTTTTTGAACTTTTCCCCGTTTTAATACGTACTGCCTGGATAACTGGTAAAGATTCTGCGGATCCCTAAAAGCATACATCAAAGTTTCCCCAAGCATATCTACTGATTCATTATAAATCATACCTTAATTATCGATACATCAAAATGGAACGGTAGGTTACCTTGTTTTTCTTCATACATACTAACTACATCATTCACCAATTCTTGTACGTGATTCATTTTTGTGTATTCATCTTCTAAACTGCTTATAGAATCAACCGAAATTGACTTCATTGAAGGTTGACCGGATGGATATAAATTCTAATATATATATATATATATATATATATATATATATATATATATATATATATATATATGTATATATATATTTAATGGAGTCAAAGATATGTATGTTAAGGTAAACCATCAAGCTCGTTTAAAGCCATAGACCAATATATTTTTAAAACATCGGCCATGTGTTGGCCCTAAATTTTCTTTTACGTAGTCAGTATATTTTGATTTGATAGTATATAAATTAAAATATAAAATGTTTAAATTTATAAGAAAATATTTTCATTCATTATGTCCAGTAAAATTGTGGTAAAGTTAGATTATTGTCAGATTTCTAAAAAAACATATGTATTTTAGATTTAAAATGTTCGATTCTATAGTAATATACAGAAAATATAATTATTCATTACACATGATTAAAAATTATTATGGCTGGACATTTTTTAGTTTTCAAATGAACTTTAAACCTTACAAAATATTTTCATATAATATTTTAAATTATTTACTAACCTTTGTAATGTTTTTTCACTAAACTTATTTGTGACACTGACAATAAATGTTAAATGTCAAAATATTTGAATATTTAAAACAATTGACATACATAGTAGATGCGATTTATTATATATAATTTCCCATACCTACGCAACTATGGCAATTTCAATAAGATAAGATCTTGTAACTGGTACTTTTTGAAGAAATGTTTCAAACAAAAGTTGTGCAGAATACTAATATCTTTCAATTTTATTCTAACTATATTTACTGCAAGTATAGCCGTTTCGGAGATATTGCAGAAATTGCAAAAAAAGTCTTAAGTAAACATGCACTTCCGGTTTGAATATGCTTTTCAAAAATAGGAGGTTTTCCTACACATGGCCGATGTTTATTTTTTATCACCGAAAAAAAAAAACTGATAGAATAAAATGATATTTTTACCAGGCATTCTTTATGCAATAGGGTTGATACCTCAATTTTTTAAATTTTTTGTATGAAAGGTTCTTATGATATAAGACTATTAGTCTAAATTTTATTGTTAAAAAGTTTTTATATTTAAAGAGATTAATTTTTAAAGTTGCGTATTGACAGCTCTAAAAATGACGTCAGAAAGAGCGGATGAAGTAATGATTCTATTACAATATAATTGTCATGTATAGGTTTATATTGGATTTAAGAACTATAGGTATCAACCCTATTACACATCAAATGTATTTAAAAAAAAATAGATCCTGGATGGAGATATAGCCAATTAGATTGTTTGGATAGTTTTATAGTTTTAAGACCACAAGTATGGTACCAATGTGTTTGAAATTCCTTTTCAGATTTTATTTAATGAAATACGTTTTTATTGTAGCGTAAATATAGCATATTTCTAATTATTATAGCTATTCGCGGTTTTAAGATTTATGAATACACCTAGTTGAATGGTCTATGCAAAAAAGAGGAACTAAAGGTAATGGTTTGTATCCACAGTGTGAACTTGAGGAATTCACTACTAGATACATTTTGAAAATAGTCAACTTGTGTCTGCGTACGGACTGTGACTTCTTCGATATTAAAAATATAATGAAGAATATTTTTAGTTTTTAAAATTCGCGCTGTTTAAAGCTGTCTACTTTTTTAAAATTCTGTCGCTATTCCAATATAGAAACTACTATTACCGACTGCAGACTTTAGTTTATACATTGGCTGCAAAATGCTCTATTTCGCACCTATACACAGTAGCGTCGAATCGCATTTTCTTAGAAGTAAACGAACCTGATGGTTTTTCTTAAATACAACTTACTAGACTAGACATAGGTAGAGATAGAAATGTTGATTTCTCTGGTGTTTTCTTCAAAAGTTCTGGTGACGAAAATTGGATGAAATCAACCGTTCCGGTTAATGTGTCTAATGAACGATATCGAGTCGGTGACATCGGCGGTTCCGGTGATTTGATATTAATTGTTGGATTAATAGCGATTGGATTGAGTGACATCGCTGAAGTTTCCATTGGTTTTTTCAATGGGGCACTCAAGCTATTCTGATTTATGTCTTTTGAAGGATATATCATCATATGAAATAAGTGATTCATGACTGTCCGTATAACTGTTTGTGTAACTTTAGGTATTGGCAATAATAAATCACTACCAGATTCTTTGATTTCTTCCTGTATTCGAAATTATTTGTTTAAATATACGAATAATAGGCATTTTATGTTTATTCAATAAATAAAAGTGTATTCATGTAGTCGTTTTAATACTGATGTGACGAGAATAGGTCATTTGGCAATAGGTGTTCATTTTAAAATTATTCCTATTGATTACACATATATCTTCAGCTTAAAAATTAATCATTTTATCTTTAAGAGATATCAAATAGAAAATGCAAAATTATAAAATGAAATGCTGATAGCTCGACACATATATTTTCTAATTCTCGGGTGTAGTTTTCATTTTAAGCCCGAATTTCAAAAAAATTGTTGTTGAACAATTAGAAAGAATGTATGTACGAATAATCTTAAATTAACTTCGTTGACACGCTTTTTTACTATCTGCTGCGCGCTGTACGTGTGTGTGTGTGTGCGCGCGCATGTCTAATTTCCGGCCATAATGATTGCTAATTGGTATGTACCGAAACCTCACCACGGTCACCGTGGTTAGTATTTTCAGGAAACCAGTTTAGTTTTGGAAAGCGGTTACTGAAACCTTGGTAACTCTCTAGTCACCACAACTGCGTTCTACAGGCGGTTAGCGCGGTTCCTTGTACAATTTACGCGCCAAAATATAAAATATCTATGCGCAAGAATTACATATCAAAACAAAATTCAAATTCAAGGTGAAATCGGTACAAAACCTAACCAGAATTTTCAAGAACCGGCTCGGCCTGGTGAGGTTTCGGTATATACTAAATATGTTGAATTTTTCAAAATTTGTATTTTAATATCCCTCCTATCTAAATAAAATGTACCTACTACGTTTAAGGAAGTCCAGTGCGGGACATTGCAGATATTTATTAATAATAGAAAAAAAAGAAACATTTGAATTTTAAGTTGTACCACAGGAACAAACAGTTATTATAAACAAATATGGTATGTACCTTGATTAATGTTGGTGCAGTGCCCGATATCTCCCATTTAACAGATTCAGCAATGTTTTCAGGGCAGTGGCATTTTGATGAACTCTCTAAAATACAACGTAGTCCAGAATGTCCACATGTTATCATCATTTTCAATCCACGATTGCCATTTTGTATTGGCGCTATGTCTTGCACATCAACGGCATCGAAAAATCGAATGTTATATCCAAATACTTGAAGCAGTGCAGCTAATTCTATTACATCTGGTGCAATGATCTATTACAATTACATTAAATAAATCAAATTAAAATATAAATATAGGCATATGTTTATATCGATAAAAATAGCTTACATTTTCTGTTTGATTTAAATTTATCCATTTCGAAGTCCAGTTGATAAATTCTTTCTGGGCAGTTTCAAATTGCTTTTCTCGATCCATTTTCTAAAATAAATGTTCAATTTTTAATACCGATACAAAAACACTACCTGTGCTGGATTAATACGAATGATAATAGATAAAATGTTCGGCTTTATCTCGAGCAATATAAGCTGTTTTAAACGTGTATAAGCAATAAAACTTAATCTCTATCAAAATATTTGTTGTTCAATGGAACTTATGATTTTGGGCGCTAAAATTCTAGATGAGCGTTTTTTTTTCTCTAAACTATAACAATTTAATTTTTATTAAATTAATTAATATTTTCATAATATCAACTCTAACTGAATCAAACAAGCATTTGCTTCACCAATGCTTAAAGTTTTACATGTTGAATATTTGTATAAATATAGATTATTTGTAGTATAATTAAAATTATCAAAGAAAGAATCAAACCAACAATGACATAGTAATCAATTTAATTATTGTTTTACGGCTTTCCGTTATAACTTGAATAAACTTTAGATACATCAACCAATCGTAATTTTAACTAGATTTTGGATAGAAATAATATTTAAAAAAAATGCTTTTTAAGGCGTGCTTCTTTTTTGCAAGCCCAATATCTCCTGAAGTACGGAGCTGATTACATTTAAAATGCGAGCGGATTCAATCAAGTATATACACAATATGTGTGCCAAATTTGGTTGAGATCGGTTCTGTACCTTCAGAGGAGAAGATGAGACAAATTTTGGTCTTACGACTAGCGAGCGACCAGCATTTTACCAAGTATATGACATATTTACAGTTTCATATCTACATCATATTATTTGGACATATAACTGAAATTGTTCATATTTTATATCATTGTTGGCATTTGATATATTTGTTTATAAATGAACTGGTTGGCTTAGCCAAATAGACAATGTTGTTTAAACAATAATTCAATAATATTCAACATAAAAAATCATTTCAAATAAAAAATATTGTTCAACACAACGCATAATCATATAACAATATCAAATCATTAGGCAATGTAACAGATTTTCCAATATATTTCTATAAATTTTAATTTCCATATATTGATGTCTATTGTTATATTTTAAAATCGTGTAACATATATCCTAGACTTGAATAGAAATTCTAAATATATAATCATTGCATTTATTGTATTTAAATTTACCGGATATGTATACTCATTACAATATAACACCCATCGTTTTGTATTTTGTATAAGATGTAATGGACATTTAAATCTATTCTAATAATCATTGTAAACAACATAAATGATCTCATATTTGGCAATTTTGAAAAGTTGCTATTTAGTTTTACTAAATCTGTTGACGAAAAAACTCTAGAATGGGACGTTTCTTTGTTTTAATTTATTTAGTTATATACTTAAATTTATCCGAAGCAATAAAAAACAGACAAGTTTGTATTAAAATATTAAAAAAAAGTTATAACATTTTTTTACGAATATATGCATGACTTTTACTTTCAGTATGGTCGATTTCACAGGTACGATATTTGTCGGGAAGCGCCCGATTCACCTGTCAAATGGAAGTATCTTAATTTTGAAAATTCTAATCAAAATTACACGATAATAAACTCAGAATGCGAAATGACCAGAGTTATTAAAGCAGTTAGAGTACGTATATTGGTGAATTATTTGTTCTTTTATTTGTCTCGCGACAAATAGAAGAACGTATCAAGTATGCTATAGATACTAAGTTACATACATCGCTTTTTAAATCCAATCAGTGCCGTACTTCAAGAGATATTATGCCCACCAAAAAAAGAGCTGTCCTTAAATGCATATTTAAATTTTTAATTCTATCAAAAAAGTCTACGTAAAACTACAATTTTGTTGATGTATTTAAAGTTTATTCAAGTTATAATTAAAAGTCGTAAAGCAATAATGAAAATAATGGGTTTTAAAATAAATCAAAAAACAATTGAACTGTTTTTGTTTTTTTCCGGCCTGTGCGATGTGTTGACTAATATATATTGACATTTTAATTATAGTACAAATACTGTTAATTTAAATATAAATTCACAATGCTAAATGAAGGCATTGGTGCAGCTAATGTATGTCTTGTTTTAACGTGCAATGACAATACAAAAAACATCGGCCATGTGTTGGCCCTAAACTTTCTTTCATTGTCCAATAAAATTGTAAAGTTAGTTTATTGTCAGATTTCCAAAGAACATATGTATTTTAGATTTTAAATGTTGGATTTTATAGTAGTATAAAGAAAATATCATTATGGCCGGACATTTTTTAGTTTTCAAATTAACTTTAAACCAGAGAAAATATTTATATATAAAATTTTAAATTATTTACTAACCTTTGTAACGCTTTTTTCACTAAACTTATTTGTGACACTGACAATAAATGTTAAATGTCAAAATATTTGAATATTTAAAACAGTTGACATGCATAGTAGATACGATTTATTATATATAATTTTCCATACCTATGTAACTATGGCAATATAAATAGGATAATAACAATTTTCTCGTAACTGGTACAATTTTTGAAGAAATGTTTCAAACAAAAGTTGTTCAAATCATTAATATCTTTAACTTTAATTATAACTATTTTACTGTAAGTGCAGTCGTTTCGAAGATATGCAAAAAGTGTCTCAAGTAAACATGCACTTCCGGTTTGCATATGCTTTTCAAAAATAGAAGGTTTTCTTCACAGACATATACAAATCTTAAGTTTAAAGTATCATAATTTCATCTTCAACAGTATAGGCTGTAGAGCGCTCACAGACACATACACACACACACACACACACACACACACACACACACAGACACAAACACAGGCGCATAGACAGAGACAGAGACAGACACACACACACACACACACACACACACATAGATGTCATTCCAAAAATAGTCAGACTCGATTCAGGGAAGGTCAAAAGGTGTATTTTCCTTAAGATTTCGAGTTTTTTTTTTCGTGATTACAATACTTATTACTTCGTAAAAGAAAGCAAAAATGATAAATTGTAAAAAAAAAATCGATGAAATACTAATTTTAAGTGTCACTTTTGAAATAGTAATTTTAATTTATCTGTAAAGATTGAAGCTGTTATAACGAGATGTGCTCAAAAAGACGCTTTGGACACATGTGAAAGTTACGGTACCATAAAACCATTAAACACATGCGATTTTATAGCAATGAAGGGTTGTACTTGGACCACATACATTCGTAGTTTTACTCCACCGTTCATCTGTCCATTTCAAAAGGTAACCATTTCTACTACATACATACATACATACATGGGCCATCTGTTGGCTTCTTTTAGAAGTGCATGTTATTTCGACAATTTGCAGCACGACGCGCTTGACAGATACGTAGGGTCAAACCTCCGCTGTAAGGAAGTTTGACAATACATATCTATCAATATCAAGCGCGTCATTGTTGCAAACTGAAATAACACGCACTTCAAAAAGAAACCAACAGATGGCCAACCCTATACATGCACACATTGATATCATTTCAAGTATTTAATGAAGTAGAAATTCTTTAAAATGATGTATACTGCACAGGGCACTTACGTACAAGTCAATGGTACATTCGATCCGAATATTTTTCAATTCTTCCCGATTCACGGTTGGTATTGGCGTGTGAAATTTGCCATTTTCGAAGGAAACCAGTTTTTATTTGAGTATTGTACCGAATTCAGTGTTCATAAAATTAACTAAATTATATTGAAATTTCTATGTATACCCTTATAACTTGGAATTAATAATTATTGTAACATTATTTATGACAAATAAATTTTAACGAGTCAGCAATAATTAATTATACAGCAGTGAATTTTGACAAAAACCCATTCTACCACACAATCATTTTTCATGCGCGAACTGTTACAGCAAGAACATTTTCTGAAATTCTTGCGTGGGCCAAAAGGAAATCACTAGACATTGCAACAAATTTTGCTACACTGTCTGTTTTACTTTGTTTCGTCATGAGGATGACCACCGACGCGTAACTTTGAAAATGGATGTCTTTAAATCGATTTAAACAATTAAATGTATGCTAATTATTGTCTAATTTTACAAGAATCTTTTATACAAAAACTAATAAATTAAGAGTAGTCTCACTGTTATTTTTTAATTAATAGTTTTGTTCAAAACATTAGCATTGAT
This sequence comes from Nebria ingens riversi, assembly GCA_018344505.1. Lineage (NCBI taxonomy): Eukaryota > Metazoa > Arthropoda > Insecta > Coleoptera > Carabidae > Nebria > Nebria ingens. The sequence continues at coordinate 131,287 of JADQWA010000839.1, forward strand.
ACATCTAGGTAATAGAATAAAAATTGTTTAGAGATAGTTTTGGAAAAGTGAATAAGAAAAGTTATTTTATAAATATGTTCAATTTAGGCAACAGCGTATGTTTTAATCGTCACCTGAAGTTATAATAAATAATGCAATTCGACATATTCGAAATACCAACGCATGCACATATAATTGATTGGTGTAAATACGTAATAATAATTGTTCTGTTACATAAAAAAAAAATGGTACGCATTCCCTGCATGGACAACAAAAGATATCTGGGTCACCCAAGTTAATCTTGTTTCTGAATGTCACAACAATGATTTTTGAAATACAACTGGTTCTGGTTCGACTTTAGATGCTATCTCCTATTTTTGAATCATACATCATTCTAAATTATATTTAGATTTTTAATATTTGAACTCTTAGTATATTTTAATTATATATCCAGGTGTGCCTCATTAGGGCGGTCCATGGGATCCGGATTGCCGTTAAATTTCTTTAGTAACTATATTTGTAATAGGTAAACGACTTTGTCAGATTGAGATTGCTGAGATTTATTATTCCCTCCCAGACGCGAAACGCACATAAAATAACATTTGTATTTCGTATGACATAGATCTGTTTTAATAGACCAAACTTCTTGTTTTGTTGATCCATCTCTATTCAAAGTGTATTGGAGCCTTAGAATTTTAAGAAATATGTACTTTTAGTACAAATTGTTAGAGTATTCCGATGCGATTCTATGAATTTTAAATTGATACACTTTCCTACAGAGTATATTATTTTAACTATTTAGTTTTGATATAAGTATAGGTCTGAGGCTAGTTGGAACAGCTTGAACTGTGGTATGCGCAGAAGAAAAAGTGCGCTGCACAATGATAGAAAGATACAAGAATGTAGTATGTATAATGTGCAAGGTCGCAGTTCAAGCTATTCCGAGTTGCCTGCATATATGTATGTATGTATGTTTGTATTTTAAATAAAATACAAAGAAATATATTTTAAACCATCACGCACCTCAATGCCCGTAAAACTGTAACCCAATAATTTGTACCGTTACATTTATATATATTATAAATATAAGCAACCAGACTGTTAGAATTAGTACCAGTAGACTCTGTACCTTGATAATAGCCGAAGGACTGAAACGATCGTCGGTAATAAATCGAACTTTGTGAAACTAACTAAGTGTTTTATTTATTTATTTATATTAACATGTTTCACCAAGTGCCAACCACATCAACAATTAATTTAAATCAGGATCATTTATCTTTAATTTACATACTCCAAACGTTTCGAAATCGTGACCCCATAATCTGGGACCCGATGAGACCGAGTACATTTACATTTTAGTTAAATAAAATTGATTACTAATTATTAAATAATCTAAATAAAAACAGCAACCCAGACCTTTATTATGATTAATAAATTAACAATTGTTTAGTATAACATTTGGCATACTCATTTCGTAAATCCTTATTATTCCCTCACCATCAATATAATTAATTTATACTTACCTACATATAAATTAAATGGAAAATATCGATGCGATAAAACAACTGGTTCATTAAGCCGCTAATAGCACAGGATTTCTTATAACATGACTGGGGAAATTTCCAAATCACCAAAAAACGAACGTGAAATATTGTTTTATGCTTTAACTTCTCAGGTAATACAGTAAACATAAAACAGCATTTACATTTACTTGAAAATTTATTTTTATACACAAAAACAACACATAGAATAAATAAATAAATAGTTTACAAAATCAATTTAGTGCAAAAAATCATCATAGTTTGACCAATTGAAGAAATGTTTACCATCCATAGCTGAGTCCAAGACCGTTGCTGTAGGTCATGTGAGAGACAGCGGGTGCGGCAGAGTAAGCAACTCCAAGGAGACCGTGTCCGGGAGCGGCGATTACTGGTCCGGCGGCAGCGGCATAGGTCTTGGTGACAACGGGAGCGGCAGCGGCGTAGGAATAAGAAGGAACAGAGTTATAAGCTAGAGCTGGGGCGGCGGCATAGGTCTTGGTGACAACGGGAGCGGCAGCGGCATAAGACAAAGAAGGAACGGAGTTATAAGCTAGAGCTGGAGCGGCGGCATAGGTCTTGGTTACAACGGGAGCGGCGGCGGCATAAGAGTATGCTGGCGCGGCGTGATAAGCAGCAGGGGCGGCGTATGCGTAAGCAGGTGCGGCGGCATGGACTGCGAAACCGGGGTTGGAGACGCGAACATCAGATTTGCTCACGCTGGAGAATGGAGTGTCGATGGTCTTGGAGTAGGTGGACACTTGCGCCAAGTTACCGGGTGATCTGTACACGTTTTGTTGCTGTGTGGTGATGGCTGGTGTACCGTAAGACACCACGGGGGATGCGTACGATACATGGGACACTGTTGGAGCCGCGCTGTATGCCACAGCGGCTGGGCCTCCGGCTAGGAATCCGGCATTTGCTACAGCGACGGCGGCCAAGATAACGATAAGCTATAAGAAATACGATAGTTATATTTTCAATGTTCGGTATCATATAATTAGGTGTTTAAAAATGAAACTGCTTGAAATAAATACTAGGCTATTTATATAATTGTAGTGTTATAAAATATGTACGTATGTATATAATAAGTATAAAAATGGTTCACGTACGAATGTGTATTAGTCATCAATTTCATTTGACATATAATTATTTATTTGGAGCACACGAAAACAGTTTTTTTTTAAAATTATTATAATTAACTTTAATGCCGCAAAACATAAATAGAATAAAAGTATTAAAATTTCTTACAAATAGAATAGTATAATATGTGACTAATATTATTACTGAAAAAAAAAACAATTTACGTTTAGTAAGAATATTATTTCGGAATCTGTAGCTATTAAGAGTAGCTTTAGAGACTTGTAATCTGACTTACCTGGAATGCCATTTTATTTATGAGTTGAGCTAGTATACACACAAATATGTTTTGCAAATGCAGAGGTTCGAATGTGCCTCCATGTTAAATTGTGCATGTATTTATACCAGTACCCATCGTAGTACGTTGAGGCAGGAGATGACGAACTTGCTCTTGGACCTGGGGCGTGACCACTTTCGATTTCTTCTAGACGAGAACAGGACACACAGGACCAAGGCGGGGTACACCACTTTGCGGACGACCTCGAACAATTCGGTCAAACTCATACACACACGCATTATACACACGAATCGTTGAACTTTGCATTATTTTATATTTTATTGTTTTGTATTAAATATCGCGGTCACGCGAAACAAATGTCAAGATGAAATTCGATCAATTTGTATTAAAAAACATTTTGCGAACAATTACCGGACTGGAAAGAATTTATGTTTAAAAAGAAAACATATTGACTACGTTATTGCTTTCATCTGGCCGCAAATAATTTAGTGAATATCAGCGTATATAATATACAACTGAATAAATGTCATAAAGGAAAAACATAATTACATTTATTGATCGTATAAGGAGAGGAGATAAATTACTATTAAGATACCATGATATGTCATTGTAAATTTTTTAATATTTAATAGGTATTTGGAAAAACAAAAGAGCGATCTTGTAATCGTATAGTTAAAACATTATTGGTGCATCTACCAACGCTTGTTTTCATAATTATATAAGAGAACTGGTTTATGTAAAAAGATAATTGTTAATTTCGGAATTATAAAATTTATGTTATGAATAAAACATGTATAGAACCACTGATATTTGGAGTGAATGCCATTAGAATTTATAATAATATTATTGTTTAATTATTGTGTCATAACTGTCAAAATTTATTTATATTATGCAATTGGTATTTTATATTATATGTAGTTTTTAAGGGGATTGTTTACGTTTCCTAAAAACTACGTTGCATTCGTTGGTATTCGTTTGTTTTTCAAAACATCTGCAGTGCTGGACTTTTTTATACCTAGTAGGTGTATTTTGTTTAGATAGGAAGGATATTAAAATACAAATTTTTAAACATTCAAAAATGCAATTATTCATCCTAACATATAAGCAATTATTATGGCCGGAAAATTTTTAGTTTTCAAATAATTAAATAACCAACAGAATATTTATAATACTTTGAATATATCACTAATATTTTACACACGTTTTCACTAAATATATTTGTGACAATCGATGTTCAATACCAATGTCTAATCCCAAATTATTTTACTCTATTTTGTTTTCCGGTTAAAATAATAACCGGCATAGAAGCTATGATTTATGAAATATAATTTCCCATATTTACGTAACTATGTCAATATAAATAGCAAAAGTAAGAATTTCAATAGCATTTTCTTGTAACTGATACACTTTCTGAAGAAAATTTTCTAACGGAGGGTGTGCGAAACATTAATATCTTACGTTTAAATTGTAACTATTATTACTGTAAGTGGAACCGTTTCAAAGATATTGTAGAAACCGCAAAAAAATTACTAGAGGTAACATTCAATACCTTCCATAGTTTTGTCTATAGAGCACACACACACACACACACACACACACAGACGTCATTCATAAAATAGTCAGACTCAATTCAGAGAAGGTCAACAGGTGTATTTCCATTAAAATCACGAATTCGATTTTTTTCATGATTACAATACTAACTTATTACTTCGTATACGAAAATAAAAACGAAGTATTTTTTACTATAACTTGCAACAATCCGTTAGAGAGTGAAGATGTTTTTATTTTTGTTGTTTGTTTATATTATAAAATTATATATCAATGTCAGTGTTGCAACTGTCGAAAAACATGCACTTCAAAAAGAAACCAACAGATGGTTCAACCTATAAAAACAATTAAAATATGAGTATCTTTTAATGTTAAAGCTATATAAGCAAATTGATTCATAATAAACGAAAATAATATTTTATCATTTAGCTTAGGAATAAAATATTGATGAAAATCATCTACATATTCACGGAGTAGAATATTGTGCAATGATATATGAATGAATAATTATTCGTCATTACATTTTTGCAAATAAATTCATGTAGACCACATTTATAGGTGTGCCAGTACTGTAATTATTATTTACACACGTTTCACTTCTTTACAAATGACATTCAAGTCATTCTGTAATATATTTTTTTAGAACTCGATTAGAAAAAACAAACATTGTCTATGTCAATGCTCGCAGCTGGTTCGCGTGTGATCAATCACATCAGAAAGCGTTTGACATGCCAATTATGGCAGCTTGTTACTTTGCTAAACAATCGAAACAATAATCGTATGTTAATAATTAAATATCAATAATTAAACAATCATACAATTTTATAAATGTATGTTGTGGGGGGAAAACATGTTCCGAATTATTGGTATTTGATGAGTAACTTCACATTTATATTAATATATTTATTTATTCTGACATATCAATTTTTAATAACAAAATATTTGATTTTACTTTCATTTATTTTTTATTTAATTAAACTAGCTTAGAGCAATTGTTATTTAGCTATTCTATTATCATATTTTGGCTTAGGCTAAGAACCGAGTTTTTGTATAGAAATTCTTTGCACATCATTACTATTACGAAGAAAACAAATCTTATTAAAAATCTGAATCTATCTAAAAAAATTATATTTTACTGATAGAATAAATATATTTCATTTATTATAAATAATGATACAAATATACTGAGCATTTATTTGTTATTAATTTCCAGAAGTATAATATTTATATAAGTTTTCTAATGGAGATAATTTTATATAGTAACCGAATATGGCAAACATATTAGATAACTAATCTCATTGTTGAATTGGGTCATATTATTTTAAAGCAAAAAATACGAGGTTAACTATATGTTTTTGTGTTTCTTTAAAATAGGAAATTGACAATAAAGTATGAAGTTATTCAAAGTTAAAACAATTTATATTTGCATACAAAATACATTAATATAAATAAATAAATAATTTACAAACAGATTGATTCATAATATTGATTATCGCAGTTGAAGAAATGTTTACCATCCATAGCTGAGTCCAAGACCGTTGCTGTAGGTCATGTGAGAGACAGCGGGTGCGGCAGAGTAAGCAACTCCAAGGAGACCGTGTCCGGGAGCGGCGATTACTGGTCCGGCGGCAGCGGCATAGGTCTTGGTGACAACGGGAGCGGCAGCGGCGTAGGAATAAGAAGGAACAGAGTTATAAGCTAGAGCTGGGGCGGCGGCATAGGTCTTGGTGACAACGGGAGCGGCAGCGGCATAAGACAAAGAAGGAACGGAGTTATAAGCTAGAGCTGGAGCGGCGGCATAGGTTTTGGTTACAACGGGAGCGGCGGCGGCATAAGAGTATGCTGGCGCGGCGTGATAAGCAGCAGGGGCGGCGTATGCGTAAGCTGGTGCGGCGGCATGGACTGCGAAACCGGGGTTGGAGACGCGAACATCAGATTTGCTCACGCTGGAGAATGGAGTGTCGATGGTCTTGGAGTAGGTGGACACTTGCGCCAAGTTACCGGGTGATCTGTACACGTTTTGTTGCTGTGTGGTGATGGCTGGTGTACCGTAAGACACCACGGGGGATGCGTACGATACATGGGACACTGTTGGAGCCGCGCTGTATGCTACAGCGGCTGGGCCTCCGGCTAGAAATCCGGCATTCGCTACGGCGACGACAGCCAACAATACGACAAGCTACACAATAAAATATAAAATATAATATTTTTCACACGATTGTATCAAACATGTTCGAATTTAAATTCTACGTAATTATAACAATAAATAATTGTTATTAATTTTTAACTTACTTTGAATGCCATTTTATTTGTTCAATTAATTTGATCTTTACTCAACGAATACAAATTGAATTCTGTATACTTATGCATAGGGTGCTGCAACTTTTATACTTGTGAGTAACCCAACCTTTCACTAAATGCTAAACTAAATCCCCGAAATATACGTAGATTTTATCATTTTAATCACCGCACAGTTGTATTTTTTTTTAATATGTGTATGTATATGAATTGGCAAAATTAAATAATACTCGTACTTGATAGCATGTTGGTCGGTCGCTAACTCGCTAGTCGTAAGACCAAAATATGTCGTCTCTTCTCCTCTGAAGGCACCAAACCGTTTTCAACCAAATTTGTTATACATATTGTGTAGGTGTTCGATTAAATCCCTTCGCATTTTAAATTGAAGCAGTACCATACTTCAGGAGATATTGCATCCAAAAACCATAATATACATTGAAAAAAAATTGATTATACCAAATATATATGTAACATTACAATTTTGTTGATGCATCTAAAGTTTATTCAAGTTATAACCGAAATCCATAAAAAAATAATGAAAATAATAATATTTTAAAATATATCAAAAACCAATTTGTACGTGATGCAATTTAAAAAATATATATTCGAACACTCCTATTATAATTTCTTGGAATATCATATTTTATAAATATAAAAACACAACCACATTGTTGCTGCAGGTTTATAATACATTCAGTTGTTATATTTTCTTTAATTATCTTTGCCAATAAATCATAGATACATAATAGTAACATTCATTTATGTATTTTCATAAATACTTATTTGTCATAAAATATAGAATGGGCCATCTGTCGGTTTCTATTTGAAGTGCATGTTATTTCGGCAATTTGCAACACTGACACGCTTGACATTGTTTAAACGTAAAACGATCCATTTTCTTACAGCGGAGGTTTGACACTACAAATCTATCAATGTCAAGCGCGTCAGTGTTGTAAACTGTTGAAAAGGCATGCACTTCAAAAAGAAACCAACAGATGACCCACCCTATAGAAAAAAAGTAGCTCGCGATTTTTCTTTCTCACTCATAATTTTTACTGAAACCTCCCATTTTCGAGATAAGAAACGAGGCTCTCTAAAATTTTCGTCACAAACGCAGAAGTGTCATTTTATTATTGAGCAATTGGGCAATAAACAAATTTATTATATGTTATTAATTAAAGCAACTTATTTATTACGGTAACCCAATTTCAAAAGCAAGTAGCATTTAGGTATAATGTCAATGGAATCATTTATTTTTTGCACCGGTACCTTCATTCAATCCGCACGGTGTTTTGACATTCGAAAAAAAATTACATAAGACGGCTGACCTTCGTAACTGAAGCAAGGTTATTTCAACTTGAGATGTTGGAATACTGCAGAAAATTGCACATCATTAAAAATCTCGTTAAGAATTATTAATTAGGTGTTGCCCAGAAAATGTACATAGCCAGTAAAATCAAAGATACTGGTCCGAAATATTTTAGAACTTTAAGAATTATATTTATTTATTTTATTATATGTTTATATTTTATTTATTATTTCATTAGTACCAAAATAAAAGTGCTTACACTACAAATCTATAGAATTGTTTTATTTTAATAAAAAATAGTATATAATAGTATTTTTGTGCCATATAAAATAAATAATTAATAATAGGCATTTCTCGTATTTATAAATATTTCATATTTTTAAAAAATTCCACGCTTTTTGTAGCTATCTCCCTTCATTTGACCTATACCCTACTCTGTCTATACCAATCTCATTCATAAATACATCCTCACATTCCCAGATGTCTCTACTAGTTACATCTTTATTAAGTGATGATTCTTATTCTTGTTGTCCATGGTAACCTTCAGCAACTTTTATCGAAATTTGACAGCAATATGAAATTTAGTTTTGTTGTTATATAAAAATAAATAATTTTTAAAAAATGAGCGATTCAAATAACTCCGAGTTTACTGAATTAGATTGGATAAAACTAACTAAAGATGTGCACGACAGCGCTACTCATATCGAGTCATCCAAGGAACGGATGGTTCGTAAAATTACTGAAAATCCTTTCGTACCAATAGGTAAAGACAGTGCTATAAATGATCTATTCATTCATAATTGTGATTACTTGAATCATAATTCCTTGAATTAGCTGATACTAGTAGGTGTTTTCAATTGGCTCATGATTCGTGGTAATCGAAGACAAAGCACAGTGGGGTAATTACCAGTTTGCTAGTTATATATGGTGTAAGGGCCCCGAGAAATTTAATATATTTGTATACAATAGGGCCCTATAGTAAATGGGTTCCATTTATTGGCGAAACCAGTTACTTTGGTTTATGATTCATGTGATATATTTTGAATGAAATTTTAAAATACTTAAATAAATTTGAATGTAGAATGATTTTTGATGCAACACTAGCGGATAGCAAATAAAAAAACTAATAATAATTATAATTATATATATATATATGTATGTATATATATATATATATATATATATATATATATATATATATATATAAATATATAAAAATCATTTTAAGTAAAAAAATGTATTGCCGGATTTTACAAACCGTCCTACTTATAAATATCATGGTTTGTAAATACGATTCTTATTTTTGATTTCGTACAGACTTTTTAAGAAAAAAGATTCTGGATTGCAGAAATTTGAATTTTATTGTCAAAAATTAAAATTGTAATTACATCGTAATGATGTTTATTTTAATGTAAATGAATGTTACTAGAATTTTAATTTACATCGTAATTATGTAAATGAAATATTACTAGAAGATGAGTTTTACTCAAACGACGTATTTTAATATAGTGATGTATAATTTCAGTCTACAAAAACTTATAAACATAACAAAAAAATTAAAAAAATAGTTATGCTGATAAATATTCTTAAAATTATAACGCCACAAAAATAATATCCATATATCAAACAATTCAGTCATTGGCATTACTGGAACTCGTGGCCTATTTAGGGCCTGCTATTGCTTTGTTTTATACATACATACACAACTTCATGCATGTTCCAATCAAATGGGGTGGCAGAAAACGCTTTATATCCATTCCCATCTTGACAGTCTTACGCCATTCAATTCTATCCTTACAAAACTTCTTTTGCTTCATTCAAATTCATTAAATTCTTCATACAAATTATCATATACATTACGCTACGGGGATGGGTTTTTAAAATACCTTCATGAAAATATTAAGGCATCTAACATAAACCAGTTAAAGTACTATATTTTGAACAGTAAATTAATTTAATTCTAATACACAAGTACAAGTAATTGTAACGCTGACCAATATGTATCTTGGTGCTCTTTTAAAATAGTTTTCCCTATTTTGGTAATATGTCTAGTAGTACATTTAATATGTCGGTTATTAAACAACAACCGGTAAAGATACAAAATGGAAGATTAAACTTTTACTAGTGATCAAACTTTAACTTTAAGTACAAAACCATATTTTGTTTACCTAAACTTGGTTATAAATATTTGTTAATTTTTAAATACTATTCAATATTGATCAAAATGTAACTAATATTAATCTAAAGTTATCAAAATTTGAAAAGAATGTTTAAATTTAAACGTACGTCTCAGCAGTTTATTTTGTATTTTAGGTTGTTTGGCAACTTTGGGTGCTCTTTCGTACGGTTTGTGGAGTTTTCGCAATGGAAAACGACAAATGTCTCAATATATGATGCGAACTAGAATTGCAGCTCAAGGATTTACAGTTGTGGCACTTATAGTTGGCCTGGCGTTTTCAGCAAAATCAGAATAATTAAAAATTAATTGTGACTACTTGTAGAGTAATTCAATGTACAAATAACTCAAATTTACATTTTCAAATATGTTTATTTATAGAAAATACAAAAAAAAAAAGAAATCAAATATACATATTTGCATTTTTACATGAATACAATATTGTTATTAAGAATAAATAATTAAACCTATAAAAGAAAAATTGGTATTATTTCTTCGTAATATCATAACATAATGACTTATTTTTCTGTATTGCTTAAATCCATTAGGATTTATCAAAAAATCTCAATTATTTGACTAAAAATCATAAATTTGTCATATTTGATCTAAAATTAAATAATTTTCAATATTAAATAACCACACACAACCGTTGGTTAAAGTGCACATATCCCAAAATCTAGAACAAAAAGGACGAATCACTCTTTGTTATTGAATGGCCAATGCGATCGAATTGTATTAGAGCGCGACTTGCCGCTTCCTTCTGAACTCAAAGACCGCTCGCGGAACGTTGGAGACGAGGAGGATGATGCACAAGAACTCAACGATGTTGATGGCGTCAACCCAAACACCTCATGAACGGTCGGACGGTAATATTCAGATTGTGTTGTTTCTGTAATACATTATTAATAAGAAGCTGTCTTTTATAAACAAAAATAAAAGTTAGTTTGCAAATTAAAATATAAATATCAGACCGTATATTTGTAACAGACCTTATACAAATAATGCTCAATATATTAGCAAATGGTGAGCTTTATGATATATAAATAATCAATACAATAATAAAATCCCACCAACGAGTTGCCATCATATACGTCAACAATGCGCGATTTAAGCTCTGGCGATACAAATTGAGAACTAAGGCTGTGCACACAAAAAAAAACATCGGCAATGTGTTGGCCATAAACTTTCTTTTACGTAGTCAGTATATTTTGATAGTTTACTAAAATTAAGATCATAACAATAAAAGGTAAACTTATTTTTACTGAAATTGTGAGAACGCCGATAATACATATGCCAACATAATACTACAAATTTCCCTGTAATAATATAATAATAACACTGGCTGGTAGAAAAATAGAATATTTAGTGTATTGTAATAAAATCAATATCTATTTACCAATAATTGGTGTTTCATCATACAGTGATCCCTGCCTCGATTGTCTAGTAAATGAATTTCGAGAACTTCCCGGCATCTGGATATTCATCACATTTTCTGCACACTGTTTCCACTTCAAGTGTTCCGTAGCATGTTGCACAATACATTTAGTCCAATGTTCCCGCTCGTCCTTCGTTTTAAACTTAACAATAGTAGTATCATCTCTTCCTTCACTCATATTCGTTATGTAAATTTCTCGCGCGTTCTTTCCTAACTGAATTGTGGATTCTCTATCAATGGTTATAGCCCAAGAAGGCGGTTTCAACTTCTTGGCGTGATCTTGTTTATCCCATAACTCTATTTTGAACCCTTGCAGACGTCCCCAATGCAGAGTAAACTTATCAGACGCTCGGTCATAGATTGAGAGCTCACCGAAGCAGATTTCCTGTGTAATGCAGTTTGGTTGAACGGCAAGCCGGCAGCAAAAATGCCCGAAGAGTGGTAACTGATGAGATTTGTTGTCGTGGTTAACTAAGACTAGATCGTGTGTTTGGATGTTATCGTGTGCGTCCTCTAAACTCAATCGAGCTGAAGCCATCAGTTCGAAATGAGGCCCTCTGTAAATAGATAAAATAAATAAAGAAATATTAACAATATTTTATTCGAAAGTTTACATTTTTCCGGAGTTTAATTCGTCGCGAAGTGAAGCTGCTAGTTTCTTTCCCACTGTTCTACTAATAGAACTATGAATAGTACGTTTGATTTTACGTGGAGTGCTCGCTATACTCAAATCATCTTGTAAAATGTGACTATACACTTCAATTTGGAAATCAAAATCGGCTGGAATTTGGTTACTAAAACAGAAATAAAATCAATTATTAACATCTGGCCATAATAATTTCTAATATAGCGTAGTGAATAATTATATTTTCTTGAATTTGTAAAACTATATTTTAATATCTTATCTAAAAAAAAAAATATCTGCTACGTATAAGAAAGTCCAGTGCAAGACACACAGATGTTTATTTCTATCATAATTCATAACACCAGATATCGTATCAGTTTTCAACACCGTTGTGTGATTGTTGCAGGCGTACTATTATTTTATTTAGGCTTTTTAAAAGCAATTTAACTCACAATAAAAGTACGTCTGGAAATGTTAAATCAGTCAGTGATCTATCAACAGGACACAGTAGACTCGTGTCATAGATCTCAGTCCCAACTTTAGCCAGGCAGAATACCGCAAATCTTCTATAATCGCCCTTATTCTTAAAGTGATCTGTATCCCTCCAAATTAATGGCATTCGGAGGTCAGATAAAGAGATTCGAGCCATACTACTTGAGGAAGTATCGCTAGAAATAAAATTTAAGGTTAAACAAGTCAGTTTAGGATCCAATATTTGCATACGGAATATAGTTTAGACAGCAGCAAGGCCTCAGTAATATTTCTTGTACTCACGGTAAACTGGGTGGAAGCATTGCTGATGTCGCTCGCTTCCGGCGTTGCAATTCCGCCATGTAAGCGGACATACGTTCGTTACTGGTCAACAGACTTTTTGCGGCCTCCAGTATTTGTGCTTGATGCTTACAGGCAGCCAATAATCGGGTGGTGCCTTCTCGCATTTTGATCTCGAGTTCGATTTTCTGCTCCAAATCATATTCCTGCAATACAAATATATCGTTATTGATACAATTTTTTACTTTAAAATAATTTTATAACAATTTGATTCCAATCTAACTTAAATAATAGGCGAATTATTGATTTAAATCAAATCGTACTTTAAATTGGAGATTTAAATTAATTAAACATTTCTTTTCTGGCATACCGCTTTTGCAGATGTAAAAAATATATTTAACAAATCCATACACAAGTAAAGTTACTGAATTCGTTTTTTTTTTATTTATAATATTTATTTCCAAACAATTAGAAATATTAAGCTGGTTAATTCATTTATTGAAATATTAATTCTATATGAATCTTTCTTCTATAATATTGAAAATATGATCATACGGAAAAGACAGAGTAGGAAAGAGAAGAGTAAAGTGATTTTCATACTTTTTATACCAATTTACAAATTTCTAATTTTTATAGTTCTAAGATTGCAAACGAAAATCGCAATTTTGTTTTGTCTTTGATAATATTTTCAATTACAATTTTCTATATACAAGAATTATTATTAGATTTGCTAATTATGGTCAGCAATAGAATACGAACGACTTAAAGTTAGGTACAAATTAAATCAGCTGTTTAAGCACAGTCTATCATCACAAATTTAATTGGTCATAGATATATTATCGAATTTTAGCATTATTCGTGCTAATTTAGGTGAACCATCAGGCTTGTTTAGAAACACATCGTGCCTTGCAAATGAAAAAAATAAAAACTATTTGAGTGTATTTGCATAAAACATCCCTGGTAAAAATGCCATTTATTTTGATCTTGTATTATGGAGAAAAAAAATAAAAACTATGAAAAAGTGCCTATTTTGGGAGTTTTATTAAAAAAAAAAATATAAAAAATGCATGGTAAAAATTTCATTTATTTCTAACAAGTATTATTGGAGATAAGAAATAAAAAACCCCCAAAATAGGCACTTTTTCATAGTTTTTTTTTCCTCCATTAATACAAGATCAAAATAAATGACATTTTTACCAGGCATTTTTTATACAAATTCTAGCAAGATATTTAAAACCAGTGAAATTAAAACGCTGACTTTATTAGAAAAGATTCTTAACTAAAGCAATTTTTATTAATAATACTCGATGCTGACATAAAGGAATACTAAACTACTTGTTAGAATAATAAGAATAAGCATTTTAATGGAAGACATTAATAAATTTTAAAAATTTGCCACAAAAAATTCTCGAAATATAAATTGAAGAACTTTTTCAAGAATTGTGAATTTAAATCAGTACAAATATATGAACAGAAACAGAAAACAATGTATAATTTTTAGGTCAACATACGTAGTACCCAAAAGCTAAATTATTCGGTCATCTGTCTGTAAATCCGATTGAAAATTTACTTTAACGAAAAGCTCGTCTATCATCGCCCTGAATCCAAAAAATGATATAACTCATACACTTAAATATTAGTCGTCGATCGCTCGTAAGACCAAAATTTGTCGCTCGTTTTCCTCTGAAGATACTGAACCGATTGACACCAAACTTAGTATACATAATCTATGGGTACACAATTCGTACCGTTATCATTTTCAATCCAATATTAGTCGAGGTGTTGTTGCATACTATACTATTGCTATTTTGATAGGTAAATTTGTATTTAAACAAAATAAGCGATAAAGGCCAACCTAAATATAATCAAAATTCACTAGCATAGCCACATTTAAGTTTGTTTGGGTTATTCTGTACATAGCAACATCATGGTGTTGCTATACCTCATTACTGCAGCAACATGTTGCTATAACACAGAATAGGAGCTCTGAATCGACTTTGGGTACATCCAAAAAAACTACATTTAATATAGATTTTTTGGCATACTCATAATGCATATTAGACCCTGCTCTTCGTTAGAGCTCAATATCTCCTAAAGTGCTGTACTTATTGGATTTAAAATGCGAACGGACGCAATCGGGTACCTACACAATATGTGTGCGAAATTTGGTTGAACTCGGTTTGATACTTTTAGAGGAGAAGAGGCGACAACATTTGGACTTACGAGCAATCAAGCGACCAATATGTTACTAAACAGACTAGATATGCAGACAAAGATTTAAGCTCTTCTGTACTAAGTAATAAATAATATATAAATACATTACATACGAGTATATATTTTAAATAACAATTATTGCAGCCAAATTTGTATTAATATATCTATGCATGTTTTTCAAATATGGACCCTATATTTTATATTGTCAAAATTGGAATTATTATACTCTTTGCATATATTTAGAGGTAGTACATATAAAGGAATTTAAAATATTAGAATGCGTACGATATCTTGACGCGCGGTTTACACTGATTACTTTAGCAGAATGGGTTTGATGTTTTGGTGATATGACGTCATTAGTCAACTGTACTTAGGTTAAGAATGGAAAATCGCTAACCAACTCCGGAAGTAAGGTTTAACCGGATTAAATGATTAATATATATATATTTTTGCTTCTTATTTTGATAGGATATATATTTTTTTAAATTTGGATATTAATTTTCTATAAATAGGGTAAGACTTTTGAGTTTTTATACAAATTAATTAATTATTGGCACATTTTTGGAAAAATTCAATAATGTTAGAAGAATAACAACGTTTGTATTTCGATAGAGACGTAATATTAAACAAGGTTTTAAACAATTATCTTGAGGACTGGGTATGTATTATGTTTTTGTTTATAAACAAATTAGTTAGGTAAACTAAATAAATTTTCGTGAGCAGTGACGTCACCGCATTAACCAAACCAAGCGCATTCAAACTCGGGTTACCTTGCGAAAATTTGCTTTTTGTAAGTTTTACTTCAAAACGCTAGTGATGCAAGAATTTTATTTGTTCACCAACTCTCAATCATCGACCATCCCATTTTTAATTTCTTATACGAAACAATAAGACAGCAACATGAAAAAATCTTGAGATTTTAACGGAAATACACCTTTTGGTCTTTTTCTGAATCATGTCTGACTATATTTGGAATGACGACTGTGTGCGCGCGCATGTGTGTGAAGTGTGAACAACACTGTTGAAATTATAACCATGAGACTTTAAACTTAAGATTTGTATATGACCCGCAAAAAACTATCTTATCTTTGAAAAGAATATTCAAACCGGAATTGCATGTTCACTCTAGCCATTTTTTGACGTTTCTGCAATATCTCCGAAACAGCTGCACTTACAGCAAATATACCTAGTTATATTCAAATAAAATAATTTGGATTTGACAATTGACATCGATTGGTTAATAAAATATTCAAAATAATGTTTGATAACTAACAAATTTCCGGTCATAAGAATGACTATATATATATTTTTTTAAATCCTAATACGCCATTTTTCTGATTATGGCATGCAATAAGTACTCCTCGATATACGGATACTATTTTAAGGAAATTTCGCAATAACAGTGTTTTTTTTTTTCATTTTAATTATTAGCTTTATATATGTGTAACAGATCTTATTAATGTCGGAATTCTTATCGGAAAATATAATTCGATTTACGGAATTTCATATGACGGATTAATTTCAGGAATGTATCCCGTCCGTATATTGAAAAAACTTTTAATTGTTTAGGTTCTTCATACACATTTTTATAAGGTAAGTATTAATTTATAATTACAAAATTGAAACTGTTTTACATAAAAGGAAGGAAAGCTTCTACTAGAAATTAGTATTTAAAAATGGTTTTACGAATGATTAAATACATAAATAGGCGGAAATTGGATTACTAAGAAATTCAATAAACACAAAATACGCTATGCATGTTAAAATTGTGTGAATATTTGCGTTCTGGCGCATTGACGGGTGACGTTATGATAATTGTTCATCATTACGAAAGACAAGCACATGTTATATTTGCATATATGACGTTACCGGTCCCATACTGGCTAGCAGGATATATTTTATTTTATAACAGTTAAACATAAGAACAGTGAATGCATTTCACTTTCCCACAAATGCACACAGAATAATGATTTTTTTCGAAATCATAAAATGCGCTATAAAGATATATGTACATACACATGTACATTATTATTACACCAGCGTCTGGTTACGAATATAACCAACTCGATTTGATACACGAAACATGTTAGAACTTTATATAAAACTAACAATTATTTTAGTATGGCGCTTTATTTAACAAATAAAAATTTTACCGTGCAAAAAAGTGGGTTTTATAAAGATAAACAAGATATATCATAAATATGAATGATAATAATAGAACGTTTGTTTTCCCACAGTAAAAACTTATTTTTAAATCAAGTTAACCATGCTAAAACTAGGGTTATGTGTTACGTGCTTATAATTGCTTTACTGTTTGTTATCACGTTTCATACGCAAACTAAATTTTGTTGCTCATACTCGTAACCAGATATTATAGTTGCAATAACGCAACGAACCTTAAGTATTTAAACATGTGGGATAATCAATTCAATATAACATATGTGTATAATTCACTTGACGTCATTTGTAAAAAAAAAAAAAAAAACTCGAAGGATACTTTTAGAAATATATGCAGGTGGTAACATTGAGCATTACTATAAAAAATACATAACTGAACTATATACTATTTTGAAATGATCGTATTTTTATCTCTCTGAATCCAAAATTATTTATTCAGATACTTGGTTAGTCATCGCTCGTAAGACAAAAATTTGTCGCTCCTTATTGTCTTAAGATACTGAACGGATTGACATCAAATTTAGTATAGATAATCTAAGAGTACGCCATTTGTGCTGCCCGTTTTTTAAATCTACCAGACCCTTTATATCTCGAATTACTGGGGCCATAAAAAGGCAACGATCTTAAATATTGACTTTAGAAATGTCTTTGATATACCAAAAAAAAACTACAATTAATTCCAATATTTATTGGTTTTAATATTTATTTTAAAAATTAAAACCTAACGTCATTAAACATATTTAATAATTGTCTAAACGTTGATTTAATGTTACTAACGCCATCTACATCTAAATTTCTAAACTAAGATAAAGGAAATTTGGCTAATAAACATTTGTTAGTTATCCTTTATACTTACACCCGTAAACGATCTCTAATTTATTTAATGTTAATTAGCATAAATATATCTTACTCATAGTTCTTTTAAAGTAACTTTAAAGAAAACTAACTCATCAGTATAGCTTAAGTTTTTAACTATGTAGTCATTGTTATAGCAATTTCTACATTTTCATAACAATGTCAAGCATTATTTATTTTTATAACATTGTCAAAATATTTATATAAGCATAGCAACTTTAGCTCTTTAAGAGTAAGAGTAGAGACTAGAGTTTCGTTATTTATTTATTTATGATACAAGCCATATGTGTTTTAGGTTAAGTTCTAGTTGTATAAAAAGTAATAGTTAAGAAAACCTAGTTTAAATTCTAACATTAACATGTTTACACCTTTAAAAGCAGCTTATATATATATATATATATATATATATATATATATATATATATATATATATATATATATATATATATTTATATATATATATATATATATATATATATATATATATATATATATATATATATATAAGTAGGATTACAAAAATTATGAAAAACCTGTAGTTCCATAATGAATATATATTTAAGGATAATTCATTGCTAAAAACAAGAATTATGTTCGATATATTTCATAAATTCCATATATGTATGTGTGATTTGCAATTAAATTAAAATGTTTTAAATCCTTTCAACATTTTACAAATTTATAAAGTTTTCCAGAATCAACTGGTGCGTTTTAGATGTGTTGACGGATTCCAGGAATAATATGATGAGGGCGAATGCTATCCCTGACATACATAAATACTTTTAAAAATGTCACTAGTAAACAAATGAATCGATACACATTGCGAAATGGTCTGGCAACTCCAGGATCGGAATTGATTAAGGCCAAGACAATATTTAGTCAAGTTCAATGAACATTTTTATGAAATAAGGCCAACTTTCTAAGCGCCCGAAGATCTATAAAAAAGCGTTCAATCAAAGTCCAAAACTAGTGAGAATGACGATTATAATTGAGGATTAAATCAAAAACGGGTTCAAGAATAATGGTGGAATATCAAAACACTCACAAAAAAGCTTTTTAGAAAATAGTTAAAGAGGGTCGAAGTGTTTGTGTTGCTACTTCCGAGTCGGCAACCTGTCTAGTGTCTACCACTCATCTGGTTTCAGATTGTTGCTATAATTTGTACCGGAATTAACACAATACAATTTTCTGTGTGAAACTATTCATCACAAAAACATACATCGTTTATGCATAAGTAAAGAAAAAATGCAGTACTTTAGAAGAGAATCAATTTTAAAGGATTGTAAGTCGTTAAAGCGGCAAGATAAACATATATCTTTTGATTTTAATTCGATTACAAAGGTCATGATAAAATTATATGTGATTCTCTTAAATTTTCTATACATATGAGTGCTTGTAAAATTCAAATTATAAATATTACTTAAAATTTGTAGAAAATTGTATTTAATTTTTATTAGCAAACGAAATTAGTATTGAGGTCGCTAGTGTCGCTAACAAAATGGCTGCTCCTAGTGTATTTTAACCCTTTGTCCTTTATTTTCATTTAACTTTGACAATTGACTTGACATATACATAACCTCACTAAATGACCACTATTATTCTTTATTAATAACACTTTCTTTTTATTTGGGAAGTAATGGAATAGTACATTTTTATTTTCCTTTCAATTAGATTAGTACCTAATTTCGTCGACAGATAGCGAGCTGTTAATTTCGGTTGCCAATAGGTACATAAGATTATTTTAATTGATATCCACAAAGTGAAATTGCGTAAAATATGCGACCCTTTAATTATTGGGACAATTTAGGAAGATCTATTGCTTAGAATTTAAAAAAAAAACTTCTATATTTCAGAAAATTAACAGTAAATTCATGTTATTTTTTGGTGACACAAATTCATTCAGTGCTATCAAAAAAAGACTTCTTATTATTACAATTATAATGTGTAATATCATACATTTAAACTGAATTTATGATACCTTAACTTCATTTAGTGATATAGTCCAGATACGCAGGCAACAATCTTACGTCATTTCGTAACAAAAACCTGCTAAAAACTTATCAACATCAAATTTCCTGCTGGTTAAAAAAACTATTGAAAATAAAATGAAAAGTACTTATCAGAAATTATTTAAAATAAATTAAACTTTCATAGCATATGAATTTCCTTTAAAAAATAATTTTTTTGTCCAGTTTCACGACCTAATATAGAAGATTAACATTTTTTAAAACTTATAAGTTGGTAATGTTGACACATTTGCAACGTTTACATATACTTTTGTATCGTTGTTTATTTCATTTGACGTTTGTTATTTTGTTGTAATTAACTTATTCGGCTATTCAAAAACAAACCTACAAATTAATTATAAACTTAGTTTATTGTCAAATTTCTCAAAAATATATTTTAGATTTAAAATGTTCGATTCTCCAGTAGTGACGTAAGATTGTTGCTTACCAGAAAATGAATTTCTACCAACAAATATATATGAATTTCTGTTACCAGAGATTTTCAATTAACAAAAATTAAATTTCTCATTTCTGGTAATAGAAAATTAATATTTATTTATACTAGAAAATTCAATTGTTACCCAAAAAAACATTTTCCGGTATAATGACCAAATAAATGTCTGGTAATAGAAAACAAATTTCTAGTATCACTAAATAAGTAATAAATAACAAATGTAAAAAAATCAAATATTATAATGTATTTCAAATTATAAAAAATATTAATTCACTATTAAAAGAAAGAAATTTTAACTTTCAGTACAATAAAAACATTTGCAGTGTATTGCACTGGACTTTCTTATACGCATTAGGCATACATTGTTTAGATAGAGGGGTTATTAATATACCTACTACGTATAAGAAAGTAAAGTGCAAGACACTGCAGATGTTTTAGTCCTCAAATGAACTAAAACCCTAATAAAATATGTATATATAATGTTTTAATATTTAACTAACCATAAGTATAACTTCCTATACTTACGTAACCATGGCAACATAAATAAGATATTCAAAAATGTAAATAGTGATTTTCTTGAAATCGGTAAAGTTTTTGAAGAAATGTTTTAAACAAAAGTTGTGCATAATATTAATATCTTTCATTTTGGATACTAGTATATTTTCTGTAAGTGCAGTCGTTTTCGAGATATTGCAGAATTTCGAAAAAATGACAAGAGTAAACATGCACTTCCGGTTTGAATATTCTTTTCAAAAATAGGAAGTTTTCTTCCGAGGCATATACAAGTTTTAAGTTTCAAGTTTGATGATTATTGCATTGGCCGTTTTGGCTATAGAGCGTTCACACACACACACACACACACACACACACACACACACACACACACACACACACACACACACACACACACACACACACACACACAGACGGAATTCTGAAAATAGTCAGACTCGACTCAGGGAAGGTCAAACGATGTATTTCCGTTAAAATCTCGATTATTATTTTTTTGATGATTACAATACTTCCTTATATACATTCGTATAAGAAAGTAAACATCTAATAATCAATAAAGAAATTCAACACTTTTAGTATCACAAATAACAACTACTATAAGAAGTACTTATAGAGTAATAATGAAGTATTTTAAGTACCTAAATTCTTTAAAAAAAAAAAATATATTACCTTAAGATTATGCGCAATTTGTCTAATATAATACAGATCCAAATCTTGTAGTATTTCAATCTTTCCTTCTTCTTTTGTACCATTCGTACTGTGTCTATTATTTGTAATTCCAGTAATTTTTTTCGAATCTCTCAGACTGAGAGCAGCCAATGGTGGAAAACACGAATCCATTTTGTCTCTTTTAACACTTACTAAACACTGTACTCTACACAGTTACTTCAATCACATGATTATTTAACCCTATTAACCCTGAAATTAACGTTTACAATGTTGCAAATAGTTTTTGAATAACTACTTTTAATTGTATGTATCTATATGTGCAATGTTGTTGTAATAAACCCGCTACTGTTGTTGATTGTTTTTTTTTTTAAATGAAAGGTAGACCTACTAATTCAGTATGTTTTAATTATTATACTTCTTAATAATAAATAATAATGAGTAGTATACAGTAATACGTCTAGTGCATTAATAGTAATAAAAGCGTGTAATTTATTATGTACAGCGTTCTCATATAAGGCCCGTATGCGCATGACACAATGACCCCTAGGGTGCATCAGAACTGAGGGTGTAACGAACGCACCAAGCTATTTTCAACATTGCTTTTTGCCAATCTCTTTCTGGATACATACATATATGCATTACTAAAAATAAGTCATTCTTTACATTGCTGCTTCTTTTTACTTTGCTATTTCAAACTTAAGAGACACAAAGAGCAGCAAATTACATACACAAAAAAATATCTATAATCACTTAATTCATATGAAATGACCGCAGTTAATTAAAAACGAAACAAATATATACACATGATTTGTTTTAATTGGTAGTGAGTTTAAAATATATCAAATCTCATTTATTATCATTGTTTTATACGTATTACTGCATTTAATTGGGTTAGGACAACAAATTAACCTATTAATTATATTTGATCATACAAATAACTAAGCATAATCATGATATCGGCAACTAAATACTTGATTAAGAAATGTTATTCAACATTATAATACATAGTATGAATGAAAAGTAATAATTAATAATTAATCTCCAAATTAACAATGAGGAGTTTAGCTCTCAGGTTAAAAGAAAAGATCAATGCTTTCAGGTTCGCCGTACGCAATTGTAAACGAAGGGAAATAAATATGTTTAAAACCACTGATATCTAACGATCAACTATTCTGATTTGTCTTAAAAGAGCTATTTTATTGTCTAATTTAAATATAAAATGTTATGTTCATTCAAGAGATTTGTTCATATACGCCAAAAACTATTGAATAATAATAATAATAATTCAATCAATTTCCATAATTAACATCTGATTTGTAAATGTATTTAACAAATACCTATTATTAAAACTTATTATGCTTTAATTTAAACACCAAAAACAACGCTTTCAATCATTACAATAACATATTTAACAACAATTTAAAGTCGGAATGAATTAAACAACAATTTATTTTTAAATTTGATAGGTACAACGCTATTTTTAGTCGTTTAAAAATACTAGGCACCTATATGGTTTCGCAATCAATTTGACAAGCAGTTCAAAAACTATTCACAAAGAGCAACACTCAATAATAAGATGAAGACAATACATTTCTTATATCAACATATACTATTTACTATATATCAACAGATATACACGTTTTTTAACACTAACAACCAATCGTAGATGTTTATAAACACTAGGAACTCTTAACGAATGTAATATGTTAGATAATCATTGTTTATTGCATTAGTGATGATTAAAACACACAGTCTCCACTCTGTTTTAGCTTACTATAATCGACGCGACGTTCGTCCACGAAAACTAGTGCCAGCAAGCAGCAATGCAACATAACTGAAGGAAGCAAGAACAAGAACGACGACCGCGGCTCGCGGACCGCATGGTGAGAATGGGCCCCGGCAAACTTACGAAACGCCATTGAACGGAAAAAATAGGCTGTGTTGTGGGACTTTATTGCGTTGCATACCACATAGGGACCTGCACGCATGTTATATACCTATTTTTATAATGTATTCATTTTATTTACCCTAGGGTTATAAGGATTCTACTCACAATATTAAAATTACACCCTGTTATTTATTTTAAAAACTAATTTCGAAATTATTTACTGTAAACCAATAATAATAATACAAATATAAGTATTATTTTTACTAGGACTTTTCAATAATAAATGTAAAACCAGTATGAAGAAAATCCATAAAAACATAGATTTTTCACCATTTCTTATTTACATATTAGATTCTATATATAAAATACTACTTTGTGGTCCAATCTGGATCTTGGAGGAGGAGGAGGAGGTGGGATATTATTCTGGTAACCCTCTTTAGCGGCCTGATTTTTATTATTAATTATTTTCGCCTTTCGGATTAAAATATATAATTTTTTTCACTAATTAACAAGAAAAGCATTTCAGATTATGCATCTAAATCAGGGTTTATAGGATTTAATTGCAATAAAATAGCGTTTCAATTTGAGTTATTTTCCCAGGATTTCTAACAGTATTTACTTAAGATTTTTTTAATAACCTACTTATTGCTAATCTGATATTAAATTTATTATAAAATAGACCACGGACGCCCAGTCGTCTCCGGGATTTGTCAACTTCACCTGATAATTGCCTAACATTTTGTTTTGCTTGTTTATCTTCTATCTGTAATGCATTTTGCCTACATTTTTTATGAATAGAAATAATTTCTCTGATAAAATTTCTTTCTTTAAATTTTGGTATGTTTCTTAAGTAAATTAAATATGTTAGAAAAACAATGTTATTAAGCAGAATGCCAATGAGTGAATTGAAAATGCTTAAATTTATTCGTCACAATATGGGGTGGGCCATCTGTTAGTTTATTTTTGAAGTGCATGTTATTTCGACAGTTTGCAACACTGACGCGTTTGATATTGATAGATATGTAGCGGAGGTGTGTCACTACATGTCTATTAATGTGAAGCGCATCAGTGTTGCAAACTGTCGAAATAACACACACTTCAAAAAAGAAGCCAACAGATGGTCTTCCCTATACAAGTTCATCATCATTGAACATTGTTTTTTTTTTGTGAGTTACCAGTGATCGTCGTTAGTTCTGCTACAAATTTGTTTAACATACTATTTCTATTTGTGTCAATTAATAATTTTCAATTTGTACTTTATTCAGTTAATTAAAGCGATTTTATTTTATTTTGTGAATTGAAATAAAATATATAAATGGTAAAAGTAGTAAAATTGTAGTGAACAAATAAACCGTAACAAATTAATTTGTTTTATACGAAACTTTTAATAGTATTATATAGAAACGCACAGCATATGTGTGTTATTTTCTTTAATAATATAGATAGTGTAAAAACTTTAGCAATATTAAGTTATAAGGTCAAATTTGACATATTTTGCATATGACATTCACACCACAAACAATTAACCTTCACGTCCAAATTTGGTATATGGGTACTAGAAAGGACGACATATTTTCAAAAACGAACAATAACTTAGATCATTTATTTATAATTAATACGAGATAAAAATTAAATTACACCAAATTTTTACTGGGAAAAGATAAATTAAATTCTAAGGACAAGTATTATAAGAATTGGTTTCATTAATAATAAATTGTATACAGCAGGCACATATTTATGGGGGGTACTTAGTAAGTTTTGACAGCATCCACTGTACCATATTGGTACGTGTCGTATTAAACACATTTGCACACACAATTCGTCTTAGCTATGAAGCAATTTATGTCACAACTAAAACTCCTATAAAAGTGCGTAAAATAATGGTCCGTCTCAGTTATGAAGCTTTTCATTAATTTCTTTTGGAAATAAAACAATATCCTATGATTATTTCTTTATTGTACACAATTCTTTACGGTTTTTAGTTATGGCTTACCTAAGTTTTTAAACGAGTCTGTCTATAAATAAACATATCGACATACATTTGTGCAATTTAGATGTTGTGACATTTTTTAGCTCGCCGTACGTTAAAGTACCGAAGAGCTCATGCATTTTGTCGTGTGTCTGTAAGTATCTCGGTTTGACATTTCTT
This sequence comes from Nebria ingens riversi, assembly GCA_018344505.1. Lineage (NCBI taxonomy): Eukaryota > Metazoa > Arthropoda > Insecta > Coleoptera > Carabidae > Nebria > Nebria ingens. The sequence goes on from JADQWA010000839.1 coordinate 157,270, forward strand.
TAATAAAAAGTTCATGTTTCATCGCTCTGAATCCAAAAATATATAACTCATATACTTCGATGTTAGTTATCGCTCGTTTCGGTCGCTCGTAAGACCAAATTTGTCGCTCCTTCTTCTCTAAAGATATTAATCGGATTGAAATCAAATTTGGTATACATAATATATAAGTACACAATTCATGCCGTTCTCATTTTAAATCCACTAGCTCCTTTATTTCTAGAGTTATGGAGCCTCAAAAATGGTAACGACCTTAAATATTGGCTGTAGAACTTTTTTGAAAAACAAAAAGACAATAAGTCTACAATAAATTCCAACATGTTAAAAATGAAAACCTAACGCTGTTAAAAAATATTTAATAATTGCTTTAACATTAACTTATGACGTTAGCGTCATCTACTAGTACATTTGTGAACTTGGATAAATTAAATGGATAAAATCGACAACTGTCAAAAATGTCAGTGATATTATGGTTGTAAATCATATATATTTACTATGCAAAACTGTAGGCATTGGCTACTATTGTTAATACTACAATAATTGTAATTAAAGTGCATAGGTGAGGTACGATTCAAAATTGAATTGATATTGAAGCAAAAGCAATGCTCGATCTATCAAATAAATCACTTGATGTTTAATAATACATTTATTGTCTTGAGTTTCCTAATTCTTAATCAATCTTGAGTAAAGAACGCACCCATTGTCTCTGGCGACTTTGATATCAATATAAACAGGGAGTGCTGCAGCACCCTAAGCATCGCATCGCCTCTAAATACGCGCCTGGTCAGCAATGCAATAATATCATACAAGTTGCAGTATGACGTAGGCAAACAAACATAACGACAGCATCAGGTCATAAGATCAAATTTATGAACACACATCAGAAATACGTACATATATATATGTACTGTATTCATACATACATACATACATACAAACAAATACTTTATATTTATTACACGTGTTCAGCACGTTTCTTTTTTCTGATTAAAGAAACACTCGTGATGGTGTGTTCAAAATTATTAAGACGTTCATATAAATAGTACCCTAACCTCCTAACAAAGCCGAAAAGAAACTTATTGTATTTTTTATCTTCTAAAATTGAATCGTTTGTTTATAATAAATTGTCAAATAATATATTTCCGCTTCTGGAATATAATATATTAATCCAACCCTATTCGAGAGTTTACTCAAACATTCTTCCTTTCTCAAGATAAAGATAAAATAAATATGAAAAACTTGTAAAATGGATACGAAAAACCAAACACTGAAAAGCATCTAAATTTAAAAAATTGTTTCACTGTAGTATGTACATATTATGAGCAGATATGACCATATAATATACGAAGGCAGGTTTACAAGATAACAACTTCATTTTGGTAATATAAAGATCTGTCCACCACAAATAAAGCGCAATTTTAACAGTAATTAAACTCGCGAAGCGGGACCTAGTTGATACAATATTATCGTGCGATGCATATTCTAATTAAAATAATAAATTCTTTGTGTGACGAATTCTACATTTTAGTGATAACAGCATTATTAATCAAAAATATAACATTCATTATGCACTTGTAAAAGTATTGTGTTTTTTAATAAAGAATGTAGGTGTATGTTAAAAATTAAAATCCAGGCGAAAATCTCAAAAACGTTCCGTTATTAAATAAAAAGATTTGTGATGTCACAAACCATTTGCTAGATCTCGCAGACCTGAGATGCCAGGCATAGTTGATACTTGATACGATTTATAAAATATAATTTCCCATACCTACGTAACTATGCAAACATAAATAAGAAATGTAAGAACTGCAATAGCGATTTTCTTGTAACTGGTACACATTTGAACAAAAGTTATGCGAAATATTATTATCTTTAATTAATTGTAACTATTTTTATTGTAAGTGCAGCCGTTTCGGAGATATTGCAGAAAACGGAAAAAAGTAAACATACACATCCTGTTTGCATATTCTTTTCAAAAATAGAAGGTTTTCTGGCCAATACAAACAATACAAATCTTAAGTTTAAAGTTTCATCATTTTACCTTTACACACACGCAGACACACACACACAGAGACACGCGCACAGAAAGAGACTACAATTGAAAACTAGTCAAAATTGATTCAAAGAAAGTTAAAAAGTGTATTTCCATTAAAATCTCGAAATTGATTTTATTCATGATTACAATACTTATTACTTTGTATAAGAAAGTAAAAATGACTCAGATTAACTAGGTACCTAAACCTTATTTTTTCATCAATCATATCGTATTTTAGAAAAATTATTTTGATATTAATATTTTTGAAATAATTGTCTTGCGAATTAGTTATCTTTTAAAGTACATACATACATACATACATACATCTATATAGTATCAGAAACATTATTTGGGCATAACTCTGAGTGGTCGTGCCGCTTTCAGCTAAAATGATAACTTATAAATATCAGTATCTTTTACAGATAAATAAATAAATTTCAATGCCAAATAAGTAGTGAATAGGAAATACCATAATCTTCCTTATATACATATGTATATATAGGCGAATTCACATAAGAAGAACATTTTTGTGGCACGAATCATCACTATACTCCATATGATTATATGTAAAAAGTGTATGAATCATGCCACAAAATGTTCTTCTTATGTGAATTCGACTATATATTTGTGAGACACAATACAAAAATGTGTGTTCGCGAGTTTGTGATAAGCTATCGTATTAACAGGATGTCCGTAAATGTATCAGTTTAAACTATTTATAGACACATTATTCACTAATAACTAGAATGAAATAAACGACAAGATAATAATAACATAAAGCCAGTCCTTATTCATGGTTGCAGAACATGATCTACCAAAATCGCAGACGCTAGACATAAATAATAATTCTACATATTTATTATTTCTACTTAATCCGTACTTCCGGAAACTCTTGCTTAGATCTGACCTTGCTCCGTTAAACATGTACATACATGCATACATACATATAACGTAATAACACTTGACATTTGCAATAAAATCATTTCTTTTAAATTGATTTATTATTAAATATGTAACACTTAGTTATAGATACGGTACACATTTTAAAAAATAATAATACATCTGTAAGGTCACCCACCAGATATGTCATAGAAGAAAATTATATTTTATAAATTTATTTTTTTAATGTAGATATAACCTCAAATATAATTATTATTATTTTAACCAATACAAAACTAAATTTATGATGTTTTAAAGCTATATTTAAATTAAAAAACGTCTTATTTAACATTTAACACAATTTGTATCTCTAGATTATCCCATATAAATAATTATAAATCAAGTCCGATTTCTTGAAAAAACGCGCAAATGCGTGTTTTGAGGCTACGTTTTTTAAATGATAATTTCTGAATAAATAAATTGATTTTTATTTCATGGCAATTAACGATATTGAAAAAGACAAAATATAATATGGCGAATATCTTACATAATCTTAAAAGGCGTTTTATCATTTTAATAAAATTTAAAAAACTTTCTACCATATTATTTTTACTACTTGGAGATTGACGCGTAAACTGCTCTTAAAAGACTAAATTAGAATATCTCTCGATTTAAAATAAGTACTATTTATAAATGACGTAAGGCGGAGCAGTTTTTGAATTTTTCAATTATTCAACGAGGCGCTTTATAATCTTTTATAGTCAATCAAAAGATTACTATCGTTTCCCTAGCTATTATATCATAAGTTATTTACGAAACTGCAGTTCGAATTTATTCTTTAAGTCTTTAAGCTTGCCATACATTTTTGTAAAAAACCTTCATCTTTGTAATTTTTCGCAATAAATGTAAAATATTATGTGGTTCAAACAGAGTTGAAAAATGTTCGTTATATTTGTGTTTTTCATTCTAATCGAGTTTTTTTATTGCGAAATCCAGTATATATTATATTGCTGGAATTGACAGATTTGCAACCGCCAGATGAGTAGTTTATCTTATAAAACGTAATCTATTACATCACTGACAATATTTTACGCGACAAACAAGCAAAAATATACTAGAAGTAATGAAAATGAACTACTCATACGTATGAGTGTAAAAAGTATGAGAACTCCCTAAAATGACATAATAGTTTTGGTATTTTTATAACACAAGCACATAGCGTATATAAACATGACATCATTGATATTAGCGTTCTAAAATTTAACAAGTGCTACTTCTTTTGCTATTTTAATGACGTCTGAAGTTCTTTTCAGACCCTTAACACTTACTTGTTGAACTTATGATTTAAAATTTATATTCTGGAACTTTAAATAGGGTGAATAACCCTTATATAACGATAATTCGGCCGCAAGATGTCGACACTTTTACTTGTAATAAGTATAGTATGATTATGTAATCCTACAATGATTAGCGGGTGCAATTACTATGTATAATCAATAGCGCGTGTAAACCAAGCATTCTATAACCTATACTAATCTACTAACACTAATCATTGTTAATCTTACATAATTAAACTAATAATTATTACTTCGTTAAGATTAAGCATATAACACTACCACTATTCGTAAGTTTATATGCTTAAGTGCAATAGAAATTGTAAAATATTTAAAAATATGCAATAAAATTTATAAATTATATATAATAAATAATTTAAAAAACGGGGTAATTATTAGGGCATATCTATATGAGAAATTTCATATCGATATTTAATCTAAACAAAATATCGATATGTCGATATATCAATATATCGATATATCAATATATCAATATATCGATATATCAATATATCGATATTTTGTTTACATTAAATATCGATATGAAATTTCTCATATCGAACAGCCCTAGATATAAGTATCATACGCAGAATTATATACCAGGAATTATTAACTGAATGTAAGATCCTTTTGTACTGAGTTCTACAGTTTTTAAAATGATAGGATTTCATTTATGGCATCTATCATATGAAAAATTGATATTTCAAAATATCGATTAACTGATATATCGATATATTGGTATGTTGTTATATTGATATATAGAAATACCGATGTATCATTATATCATTGAATCGATATATTGATATATCGATATATTGATATATAAAATAAAATTGATAAATCAATATATTGATATATCGATATATCGATATTTTAAAAAAAGAATATCGTAGATCGATATATCGATAAAATATCGATATATCAATATAAACGCACAGCCCTAGTAATTATGATAGAAGTAGCGTGTTCTATTTTGAGCTTAACTTGTTTGCTCATGCGTTAATCGTGAAATATATTCGCACATGACTAAAATTGTTATCTTACAAAACCAAACATTCAGAGTAAATACATTTTTCAATGAATTACTCCGAAATCTAAATAAGTTTTTATTATATTGTCTTTATTTCTGAAAACAAACACCAAAAACTCAAATTATAGAAAACAAAATGAAATGTGTATCTTACCACCTAACGTTTAAACAGTTACAAAGCGCCTAACGTTTAGACAATTTGTAAAGCGACTAATGTTTAGACAATTTGCACAAAGACATAGCGCCTAACGCTTAGACAATTTGCACAGTTGCAAAACGCCTAACGTTTAGACAATTTGCACAGTGGCAAAACGCCTAACGACCAGGCAACCAATATGAGATATCTGTAAATACTATTATATAACATACGAACATTTAATTTAAATAGATATTATTATTTTTAAATTACTACAATAATAATAAAATATTTCTTTCTTTTTGTACAATTTTTTTACACATACATTTATGCAATAATTATTAATACTAATTTATAAGTATGTCTGTTAAGGCTTGGCCATACCGCGTTGTATGTACTTATGGATTAAATATCAAGGTAAACAATAAGACAACTTCGTGACACAAGATGGAAAGTGTGTATAATGCAATGAAAAATACAAACGCTAATACTAATATGCAGGTATGACAGTTATTTTCAAATGCAAAAATGTTTGAATCTAATTAAATTAAATTACTTGCTTTTTATATTCTTATATTGTGTTAACTCTCGTAATATACCATATACATTTTAAGTTTAAGTACATTTTATATTCAATAACCTTTAAAATGTATAATACTGAATTACATAAGAAGCATAGACATGGGCTAGAATGAGTAGTGGAATGGTCACGTTCAATGTGTTCAGAATCTTGTTCTTCTGAATATGTTCAACGGTAGAATAAGAACAGAGATCAGTTCTGATCTTCTACTTCTGACCATTTCGAAAGAAAAATGAACTTTAGTGAACTGATCTGTAATACATGAATCGATTATGCTCCATCATGTTCTTTAGAGTCATAACTAAATTATCAAAATCAAATTAAACAAGCATTTTCAGCGCCAATGGCAAAATACTTAAATGGGTAGTTTCTGTATATATATTATATATACACAATACATTTATACAATATTATTAAAGTTCAATTCTCTTGATTTATATTGAAAAATCCGGCCTTCGGTTGTAACCTGAATAGACTTTAGATAATAAGTGCATGAATCCGGCAATAATATTTATTACAAATAAAAATTAAATATCTTAAAAGATTTCAAAGATAGGAGGAACTGAAGGGATGGGCATAATAAGTCAGTCAGATTATGTTGTTATTAAGATTGATGTTATATAATATCGGAACATCAATCTCTGTAAACAATTTCAACTAATAATAATTTAAGCTTTTACGTAATATGAAAAAGAATTCAACGATCTATAGTATATATTTGACGACTTTACGCCTTAAATGTTATGCCTTCGGCGAAAGAGTACTCTACTAATCGGACTGTAAGCTATAAAAGTCGCTTAGTTTAAGAGTTCGTGGATACGAAAGATAAAAATGTTTCAACTATTATTTTCGATTGCATATCCAAACTCTGAGAGGATAAAAAAAGCGAAATGATCAAGTTTCTAATTTGCATATAAACCGACAGATTTATTAAGTTTGTTACTCTCAAGCATACATGATTTAAGATCTTTTGAATTTCTTATACGAAGTAATAAGTAAGTATGTATTATAATAATAAATAAATTCGATCTCAACATTTTAACTAAAATAAACCTATTTGACTTTCTCTGAATCGAGTCTGACTAGATTTTTGGAATGACGGCTGTGTGTATGTGTGTGGTTGTGTACGAGAGAGAGAGAGAGAGAGAGAGAGAGAGAGAGAGAGCTCTTCAGCCAAAACTGCTGAAGGTAAGATTATGAAACGTTGAATTTAAGATATGTATATGGCTAGCAAAAAAAACTGTCTATGTTTGAAAAGAATATTCAAACCGGAAGTGAATGTTTACTCCAGTCATGTTTGCGATTTCTGCAATATCTCCAAAACAGCTACACTTACAGTAAAAATAGTTACAATTAGAATGAAAGATATGAATATTTCGCTCGAATTTTGTTGGAAAAGTTTCTTCAAAAAGTGTACCAGTTACAAGAAAATTGTTATTTAAATTCTTAAATTTCTTATTATGTTACCATAGTTACGTAGTACTTAGGTATGGGAAATTATACTTAATAAATCGTATCAACTATATCGTCAATTGTTTAACAGAAAAACAAAATAATAATTTCTAATATAGCGTAATGAATAGTTATATTTTCTTGAAAGTTTAAAATTTTGTAGTTTAATATTCTTATTTAAACCTACTACGTATAAGAAAATCTAGTGTAAGGCACTGCAGATGTTGTAAATGAAATGGCATTAATAGCTGCTTCGAAATGCAATAAAATCCATTTTGCTATGCTAACAAATTTTAAATGAAATCTCAAGAACTACTTAGAACTTCTAAAAAAGAGTTACGTATATAAATCTTATAGTATTTGTATTTGGAAATGGAAAAACTATATTACAATATGTTGTTGAAAAACAATTGCTACAGTCATATCTTTATTTCAATGCAGTGATTTCTAGATTGAGTTCAAGCCTTCAACATTATATTTCTTATATGAAAGTAAAAATGAAACAACCAAATTCTTAGTTATGTCAACATTTCTTTTCTAAATGAGTAATAATTACTTAAGAGTCCCGTCTTCGGTAGAAATATAGGGGTTCTGTTTCTCCAAATTACTCTTTTAATAATACATTTTCAAAAAGATATAAGGCTAACCACAACAAACTGGTGCACTAGATACTTGCGCTCGCAAGTCAGATGAATCATTTCTCTCAGTTTTGACAAGTGAAAAACGCTATAATGCCCAGTTGCACCACTTGCATTTAACTTTAAGCGGACCTTAAACTGTGTTTAGCAATTAAAAGAAATTCAAGAGTAATTTCTTTTGGATACCATAGAAATTGATTAAACATGTTCATTTTTAATGAATTCAGTATTCGCTATATCGTAAGACCAACTTTTGTCGCTGTTTCTCCTCTGAAGATACCAAACCGATTTCAACCAAATTTGACACACATATTGTGTAGGTACCTATTTGAATCCATTCTTATTTTATAACGAATACGTATCGTACTTCAGGAGATATTAAGCCCTTAAAAAAGGGCAAGCCCCAATATACAGTTTCGTAAAATTTTAACTATACCAAAAAAATCTACGTAAAATTAAAAATTCTTTGATATATCTGAAAGTCTATTCAGATTATAGCCGAAAGCCGTAAAAAATAATGAAGCTAATCATTTTTGGATAAATAAAAAAAAACTTTTTTTTGTTTTCTTGCGGCTTTGTACGACGTTTTGAATAATATGTATGACAGTTAATATCGAATATATTCTTTTATAATACCTAAGATATATAAGGTGGGCCATCTGTTGGATTCTTTTTGAAGTGCGTGTTATTTTCACAGTTTGCAACACTGACGCGCTTGACATTGATAAATATGTAGTGTCAAACCTCCGCTATGAGAAGCTTTGACACTACATATCTTAATTACTAATAATTTTTATTTTTTATCTTTGAGCTGTGTTGACATTTTGGATACATCATAATAAAAGTTCAAAACCTTAGTTTAAAAATTTGAAAAAGAATAAATAATTATCATACACGTTGTAAAATAAATTTATGCATGATATACTTATAACAATAGCGCGAAATAATATTGTATCTGCTCTTTTCTCCATAATAAGTGTAATAAGCTTACCTATTAGTATCAGTGATTTTTATTCCAAAAGCGTAAGAATAATTGAAATGAAACCAACCATAACCGCAATAAAGCGTAAGTTCTTGTTATATGCAAAGTAAGGTAACCGCATTAATGTATTCATGAAGTGTCCTAATTAATCATTCCACAAGCATAGATAGAATAACAAGTATTTATGTCAAGAGCAATCTTATTATATAACAAGACGGAATTATGTATGTACTAATTTATTAATTACACGTCATGCAGATAAAAAAGAACCCGTAAATAAATGATTACTATACTCTCTGCACTGGTATTTATACGTGCTACAATTAACTGTACTGTTATTTTTAATCAACATTAAATGCTACTGTTACGCTAATATATATACAAGTATTCTTGTATAGTGCAGTTATGGATCATATATAGTCCGGATACGCAAGCAACAACCTTACATCACATTCAAAAGTTACTATAGGCCGTTTCATGATGATTATGCAGCATGGAGGGTATAGGCAATGTTAATCTTATGGAGTTTTTTGTTGTTGCCACAGTTTCACTTACAACTAATTCAGATATTTCTATTATATCTCATGGTTGTACCACATTATGATTGCAGTACAGAACCTATGCGATCTTATCTTATCTTAAGGTTTATACCTGTGCGACAGATAGTTTATTAAAAAACTATTATATAAATAAATCTATTATTATGTTATTTTATTTACAAATTCATACGCAAATTTAAAAAATACTCGAAAACAAAATTTGAACGATAAAATTCGAATAACATTTAGCGAAAATACTTAACATATTTAAAGTGTTTCAAATGCATTCAACATTTTATTTCCGCTAAATATATTCCGATTTTTATGATTCAAATTTGTTTTTCAAGTATTCTTGATTTTGTATCTACATTTAAAATTAATTTACAGATTCATTTGTTTAATTCATTATTTAATTTTAATAAATGACCGTGCCCTGAAGGTAAGAACCCTTCATACAATTTTAATGGTTTGCCTTTTTCACTCGCACTCTTAGAACTCCTATATCTATGTCTGTCTTTGTTCCACTCACACATCAGATGGGAAAGATGTTTCTACACTGTTCCCCATAAGACTCTATGCTGCATAATTATCATGAAACGGCCTACAGATTGAAATTGCACTGAATGCACGTTTACAACTACTATAGAATTGAACATGTTAACTCTAAAATATATTTTATAGAAACTTGACAATAAAATAAGCTTACAATTCATTTGTAGGTTTGTTTTTGAATAGCCGAATAAGTTAAACACAATAAAATGACAAACGCCAAACGAAATAAACAACAGTACAAAAGTAAGTAAGTAAACATAGCAAATGTGTCAACATTACCAACTTATAAGTTTAAAAAAATGTTAATCTTCTATATTAGGTCGTGAACTGGACAACATAATATTTTTTGAAATGAAATTCATATTCTACGACAGTTTATTTTATTTTAAATAATTTTTGTTAAGTACCTTCATTTTATTTTCAATAGTGTTTTAAGCCAGCAGGAAATTTCATGTTGATAAGTTTTTAACAGGTTTTAGTTAAAAAGTGACGTAGGGTTGTTGCCTGCGTATATAGTCCTATTTCTACATATTTCATTTCGGTCACAAGAATCTTCAACATGAATAATTTTATCTTTTATTTGATTAAGGCTCAATATTGCAATCTGCGAATAGGTTTCGGATATCTATCTAATAGATTAGCATCCATAATAAACATGTAAACAAGCGAACTATTTGCCAATTAGGTTATCCAGTATTTTATTCGTAGTTGAATGGATGGCTCTTGAACTTACTTATCTATTCAGATTCTTAAGTATTTGGCTGAAAGAAATATAAAAACTATTTTAAATATATATTAAACAGCTTTTTGTTCTGAACAAAAACACACACCAGATACAATTTAGTGACTTGTCAAGTGATACGAAAAAAGTGAGTAGCATTAAAGAAAAAAATCTAGTTTCACAAAAAAGAATTATAAAAAAGAAAATATTCTGAATTAAATTTCAAGGGAATCTTCTCAGTAAGTAATATAATAACAACTGGAACAATTAGATTTATCATAATGATGTGTGTAAACGAGAAAGTCACTAGAATAGTTTTGTATGTTCAATCACTTTCGATTATAGAAGTGCCACTTTCGTTTTCTTTTATTTAGAAACCAATAATTGGATCAGTTTCTTAATAAAATATTTATCACACCCAAATATATGTGAATTATTCAAATCTTATACATATAAAGGGAAAAAATCGCTTTCCAATATTTTTACTTTCTTATCTATCTCGTGATTTTAACGGTAATACACCTTTTGACCTTCCCTGAGTTTGAGACTATTTATGAAATGACGTGTGTGTATGTGTGTGTGTGCGCGCGCACGCGCGCGCGCCTGACAATACGGAAATAAAGATAATTTGACAATATTAGACATTTATGTTCTATATTCATTTTATAAATTCTACATATTGCTGATCTACATACATATATCACTAAAACTTTGAAATGGAAGATAATTTGATAAGGAATAAACAAAGCGAACTATATCCGCAGACTGTTGTTGACAAATACAAGCAGTGTTGTCATTAACTAAATAAAAACTTGCAATGGTGGATAATTTTGACGCAGATGTTGTCCAATAGATATTTTCTTCATTATTATATATGCTTGCACTTTCTTTAAGTGCTTTTATTGTTGTTATATAGATAATTTTAAATGTACATATATGTTATTTATCTTGGGAAAGAAAAAGTAAGAATATGTAGATATATTACAAGTATATTTTTACTTTCTTATACAAATGTATATAAGGAAGTATTGCAATCATGACAATTTTCGAACTTAAGATATAAACGGAAATACACCTTTTGACCTTCCCTGAGTCGAGTTTGACTATTTTTGGAATTGCGTGTGTTTGTGAGAAAGAGATTGTGTGTGTGTGTGTGTGTGTGTGTGTAAGCTCTAGAGCCATAACAGTTGTAGGTAAAATGATGAAACTTGAAACTTAAGACTTGTATATGGTCCAGACGTGCACCTCCTATTTTTGAAGTGTATATTTACTTCAAACATTTTTTGGTAGTTCTGAAATATCTACGAAACGACTGTACTTACAATAAAAATAGTAATATTTAAAATGAAAGATATTAATGTTTCGCACAACTTTTGTTTGAAAAGTTTCTTCATAAAATGTACCAAATACAAGAAAATTGCTACTGAAATTCTGAAATATTTTAGGGTGTATAATTTATTTGAAAACTATTGCTGTAATATTGTAATGTATAAGTTATTTACGCCATAGCCAAAGCTTTACTCTTGGCCATTGTACAGTATTTAGCTATTATTTATAACTCTGTAACACACACACACACACACACATATTTTTAAAAGCAGATTTACGAATTTAGTTTCTTATAAGCAGAGCACTCATAATAGATTGATTAATAGTTTTAACCGCATATGTACCAACTAAAATTATTCAAAATTTAAATGTACATTGCATCAATAAATAATTTCTAATCGGAAAATTATAATCAACCTTTTTCTAATATGCCTTATGAAAAAGTTAATAGTTATTTGTTAGTAGGAACGGTCATAAATGTTCAGAAAAGAATTCCCATGCCTTTTACTGAACTTCTGCTTCATAATCTAAAACGTTTCATTGCATTTTATGATATCTATTTAATAAATAATATTACCTTGTAATTAATATAAATTGTGCGAAAATGGAGATTTATACAAAAGATAAAAACATAAAAATTATTAACTGGTGTTTACAAAAAAGCAAATCATCAAATACAATGCCAAAATTGTTTTAAATTCAATTATAATACCAGGTCAGTGACAGTAAATTCAAACTATTTATTTATGTAGGTAAATGGTTTTAGTTCATTATATTTGTATTTTTCAATCCAATAAATTTTCTTTTGTTATTTATATAGGATAGACCATCTGTTGGTTTCTTTTCGAAGTGCGTGTTATTTCGACAGTTTACTACACTAATGCGCTTGACATTGATAGATATGTAGTGTCAAACTTCCGCTGTAAGGAGGTTTGAGACTACTATCTATCAATAGCAAGCACGTCAGTGTTGCAAACTGTCGAAATTACACGCACTTAAAATAGAAACCAACAGATGGCACATCTTATATAATTGAGCAATGAACTAATTATAGGTTACAATTTACATCCATATTATTTATATATATATATATATATATATATATATATATATATATATATATATATATAACATGCAAATACTTAAGATTTTTGGATTTTTTCAAAAGAATAATGATTGATTTGAAATTAAGAACCAGGAAATATGTGCCCAAGGTAAAACGAAAGAGAAATGGAATGCAGACACGAACAATAACAGGTATGGGTAGGTACAGGTTGCAAGAGTACCAATGTGGCAATCCGAAAGTCACCAAATAGAATCTGTCTTCAGGCTATTTGCAAAACTTATATAACATCACAATTATCATCTCAATATATTCTTTCATCGATACACCAATGTTCTCACCTGTTTTTGCTCGTTTTCTTCATTCATCCATTGTAACGTTTTTGCACTTGATTTATCGTTGTGATCAGCACACTTGTACCCATTTACTTTCACATAGTTTTTATTCGAATTTTTCTCATTGTTGTTATTATTATTATTATTATGCCATCTTTCATCGTGTTTCACTGGTAATTTGATACTCTCATTTTCGTCTTCGATTTCAGGCACTATATATAGTCTGATCCGATACATTGCCTTGGCAACTGTTATTAATAAATGCCGATGCGTATTTGTTGTAGCACTATGACATTTGCGTTGTTAAAATACAAACGTTGTACTCATTTTTGCTGTTTTATTGCGACATGAGTATCTATAAAATGTAAACGATGATTGATAAAATATTTATTAAAAATAATTACAAGTATTTTCTCTTTTTGCTATAGGTATAAATGATCACAAATTACCAGTGTATTTATTTCGATTATAAACTTTATTTTATTTCAAATCAAACACACCTTTCATGAGAAAATCCTAGAATGCAGTCAATAAATTCAATACAACACCTGAGTCTCAAGATAAATTGCAGTTTAGAAAATCTGAAGAAATATAGCGTTAAAGTTTTTATTACTGTGCAATATGGTGCTAACGCATTTTATTATATAAGTACCTAGTATTGGAAAGAATATACTGATGTATGGGATTGACCATCTACTGGTTTCTTTTTGAAGTGCGTATTATTTCGACAGTTTGCAACACTGACGTGCTTGACATTAATAGATATGTAGTGTCAAATCTCCGCTGTAAGGTTTGACACTACTATAAGTAACAATTTTGTCTGTAATATTCTCAGATGGAAACATTTGTTTAACAAAAAGTTCGTCTTTTATCGCCCTGATGTCATATAATTGCTAACATGTTGGTCGCTCATTCGCTAGTCGTAAGACCAAATTTTGTCACTTCTACTCCACTAAAGATACCGAGCCAATTTCAACCAAATTTGGCATACATATTGTGTACCTGTCCCATTAAATCTACTCGCATTTTAAATCCAATCAGAACCGTACTTCAGTTATTCAAGTTATAACTGAAAGCCGTAAAACAATCATTTATATAGAAATGCGTCATATCAAACTTTAGGCATTGGCTAAGGCAATACTTGTTTTTGTATATAACTAATAATTATTTTAAAATTGTAATTTTGTTGGTAAGGTCGTTTTAGGAACTGCACTATTAATGTGAGTCGTGAGACAACTAAAATGTTTTTAAATGCTGTATTTATACAGAATTTCTTCGACTTTCTTATTATTTGTTTTTGGCATGTTTCGAACAACAATAAGAACAATAATTTTACTTATTCAGAGCAGTAACAAGCATTGATACGTGACCGATCTGCTAACATACATCCCTACCCTAGATTTTGTCAATGCATGATGTGTTCAAATGGTCACCATTTACGTTGGGAAAGTGCATTTACTTATAACACTGATTTACCGCAAGGAGATTATTGCTTTAAATGTATTGCCTGCTTCCTATATATACAAATACATACATGTAGTAGGTATGTACATGCAAAGAGACTTTTAATAATTCAGTCGACCGAACACTATGTGAAATTTTACTTAAGTAGGTCTTATCAATCATTACAACTCATTTTATGTATCTCTGAGAGATTATGTGTCAACGAAAGCGTTATTAATCCATATTGAAAAGAAATTATTATATTTCAAATAATAATGTCTGTCTTAGACTTGATCTTATTAACATTATTTCGAAAGTTATATTTCACATTTATTAGCTTTAAAATCATTATTAATTTTTGAAGTAAATCTAATTAATTTTAGAAATAAAACTATTAAATCTTTTAATCTCCCAATATTTGAAAACGATATTTTAAATAAATGAATGCTAAAAGCATAATCACCTAATGATTGTTTAATTTTAAAACTATTACTGCCTCAAAATCAATCACTTTGAGTCAATAAATAAATCATTACTTCTTTCGTGTCTGTTTCAGCATATAAGTATAAAACACAAAATTAGCTAAATCTAATGCTCTACCAGATGGTGCGATACCGTAGTAATAAATAACAATAAAACTTTTGTTCTAAAGAAAGTTTGATATTTTCACTATAACCTTTCAAAATGATTGTTTCTGTTTGGAATTTTAGAACCATTTGCGCTTAAGGAAATAAATATTTCGGTCCAAACTGAACCGGAACCAAAAATCGATGATTCAAATATTAATGTGTTTTTTCGAACAAAAAAAAGTTGATTTACTTTAAATACAAAACATTATTTCAAATTGCAAATATGAACTGCACTGATAAACATAAAATGCTCCCAACCAAAAATCCGATCTACTTTTTACCCTAATATTCTTCTATAAACCGCAAAACCTCAACCAATATTGAAATTCATCGAAACAAAAAACCAGACCACGTTTTACTCAAATAATTATCCGAACAAATATCAGCCTCCTTATAGGTAATCTAAAGAGAATCACTTTTTATTTTGAAAGTTTTCCGAGTAATTTAATTAGATCTAAAAATGTTGGTGGTAACAAATATCATTGTAGCAAAGTTGCCATTTTTTGTTTGTATTTTATAATATATTTAATTGAAATTTTCACTCAACTCTACCTACGACATTTCTTCTAATATCGTCCGCCACATACATAGTAACATTCTTTTATTTATTTGTGCTAGTGATACCACAAAATCCTCCCAAAAATCTCATTTCTCGGTCAACCGCATGCACGTAAATGCACGGAAATACAAATAACTTTGAATAACAGTTGCCAGAAATAGGGAAAAGTTTAAGAAATACGAACGCTAAAGAATTTCAATTCCATTAGGTGACGTTCCATAAAGAACGAAATCCATCAAAGTAGTACTATAGGTTACGCAAGAAAACGAGGTAAGAGAAAATACCGAAAAAAAGGATATTGAACGAATCGATTTTTGTTGAATTTTATACGAATTTTAAGTTACAGTAGTTCAATCAATTGTTCTTACTTTTTTATACGAATGTAATATATAAGGAAGTATTGTAATCATGAAAACTTTCGAACACAAGATTTTAACAGAAATACTCCTTTTGACCTTCCCTGAGTCGAGTCTGACTATATTCGTAATTCTGTCTGTGTCTTTATGTATGTGTGTGTGTGTGTGCGCGTATTATAAGCATTAAACTTTAAACTTGTATATGGTTGAAAAGAATATTCAAACCGGAAGTGAATGTTTCCTCTAGTCATTTTTTGTAAATTGTGCAATATCTCCTTAACGGCAGCACTGACAGAAAATATACTAATATTCAAAATGAAAGATATTGCTTAAACAATTTCTTCAAGAAGTTATACTTATGACATATAGTTCTAGTGTAAAAAAGGTTAGTAAAATATTAAAAATATTATAGATATAATTTTTGTTTGGTTTTTAAATCTAATTAGTTTAATTTTTGGCGATGGTTTAATTTCCGCTTACCATTCCTACTCTTTTTATAGCATAGTCTAACCATCTTTATTATATATATATTTAAACTTCAAATTATCAAGCAAATAATACAAATCCACATATGAAAATTATATCATACTATAGTCAAATATTATAAATAGCAATTTTAAAATATGATGAGGTAACTGTTTTAACCTTGATTTTCTGAATGTATAATAAAGATCCAAAAAAAAAAATTACACAGCAAAAAATGTACGGACAGGTTTTTGTCAATTGAAATTTAACAAAAGAAAAAACAAATATCTAAATTTAGAAATATGCTAAACAAAGCAGAATATTAGCCAAATATGAATTTACAGAGTTAACCCAAGGTCTAGTAAGCCGTATAAGGTGTGATCTATATTTGTAGATAAAATTCATTTTTATAAAATTTTTGTTAAATTTGACTATACCATAGAATTTAATTTAAAACGAAATCACGGTTATAACGAACATATTTCAACTCTAAATTTTGTTAACTTATAAAACCGATCGAAAATAAATAAACATTTAACAGTTCTAATGAACAAAAATGTAATTTCCTGTGAATGTCGTAATATCCGAGTATATATATATATATATATATATATATATATATATATATATATATATATATATATATATATATATATATATATATATATATATATATATATATATATATATATATATATATATATATATATATATATATATATATATATATATATATATATATATATATATATATATATATATATATATATATATATATATATATATATATCCGAGAATATTCATTAGTTGCATCATGAGTGCTGCATATAACGGCATAGTCAAAAATAAAATAAATTTGAAGTATACGTAATTTTCTCCAATTTTCTTTTTTTTTATATAATATCGGTAAACGCACAAACTCATAACATAATACATTAAGTAATTTGAACAATGACGTATTAGCATTCTTATCACGCTTTACAATTTTATTTTAATAAATATCGATTTATCCTTGATACTTTCTAAGAGTTAAAATTTAATCAGTAAATCAAAATCATGGAATTGCTATTTGCTCAAGGAGAAATAATTCGTTAGAAATGTATACAAATAATTTGTATTCTTATTCAAATGTCTTATAGCAATATTAGTATTTGAATTGTTATGTCAGTAAACGAAAATGATAACGGATTGGAATTTGTAAATTGTAATAAATAAGCGGACAAGTGCTTGTTCTATGTAGGATTGTTTGATTTTGCATTGCAAATATTAGAGATGTTTATTTATTAGAAACTTGACATCATGTGCCATATTCACTATTGTAATGATGGAAAAATTGTACTTAAATTATTTGCAAATGCTAATGCAATTATTGTTTAGCATACCTTAATCATTTTAAAATGCCACGATTTTATATTTTTCTCAAATCAACGTGTGTAGCAAATTTCCTGTATTTTCTATTAGGCATTTAATTTAAATTTTAAATAAACATTTATATTATTTACGAAAATAAAATAAGTTAAGTCATCGAAATTAACGAGTTCATTTTAAATTATTTAAATGTAGCCAATATATTTAACAGGGAATGTAAATAAACAAACTCAAAGCTCAACCTAGGTGAGCTATTTAGTATTGCTTAAAGATTGACATGGCGAATTTCTGTATAAATTAACACTATAATTATCAATATGAGTGACATTCTGGACAGCTGTCGATTGAAAAAGATTTTATCCATTTCTTTTATAATATTTAAGATCGTTGTAAATAAAGGATCGAGTGGATTTTAAATACAAGCAGTAGGAATTGCGCACCCATTGATTATGCATACCAAATTTGGTACCAATCGGTTCAGTATCTTCAGAGGAGTAAGAACGACAAATGTTAATCTTACGAGCGAGTGAGCGAGCGACGAATAATATCCAAGTATTTGAGTTACATATATTTTTGGATTCATTGCGATGAAAGACGAACTTTTGTTAAAGATTTGTTTCAATCCAAGATACTTAGACACACAACCGAATGTTTTAGCTGTTCGGTACTATGAGCTAAAAAGTTATTAGGAAGAAAATACTTCATACGTTATGTTAATTTTATACATCATTTAATCCTAGTGTTACGATTTCGCCCCATATAAAAGTTGAATATTTTTTCAATAATTATAAACCGTTTTTAATTGTATAATTGGGAGTTCAAAACAAATATTTTTATTGCATTTTTCACTTAGGGTTTCAATGTTCACTTTCATCACTCAGTACACTACTGATAACCCATTTAATTGAACGACTGTCGTTCTGAGTGCAAGAAAACACACATTAGAATCGTAAGTGGAAACCGCTATTAGTATCGGAGTACAAAAAAAGGAAAGGATTTTTTAAGTGCTGTAACATTAGCTTTTTATAACCAGTAGTATTACAAGAATATTATATACTATATTAGGAAAACAGTCGCGAAACTATGATTTTTTCCGGTAAAATCCACCAACAAATATATACAGGTGTTCGGGGAGGAATAGCAAATATTTTAGGAGGTGGAGGAGATACAGCTGTTTGAATTGGACTGAACCCCATTTGGAGTTTTGTCTCTGGAGGGTGGATGAAATTAGAGGTCTACAAAGAAAAAGTGAACTGGTTGTTCGCATTAGGAATAGTGCTGTCATTATCAAAGAAGACCAAGAAGACCTCAGAAAAGCTACTCGTATTACAGAATATCTATCCTATATCAATAATTTCAATTCGCTTATAGTTCGAACATTCGTTTTATTATTTCTTCAAACCGAATTTTCGAATGTTAAACGAACTAACATTGTAATTGAAATGATCGATAATACTGATTTTCAAAATTGGAAATCTATTTCGTAAAATATAATAGTTACGCAAAATAGCATATTTAGATAAAAAATAAGCCTCAAGCAACGGTTGTAATAATTTCATAATTTTCAACGAAACAACGAGTATTTGTTAGCACTAAAAAAGTGTTTTAAAAAATAGTAATACGAACAGAGATATGAATAAATCTAAATAAAGTAACGAAACCTAAACCATATAGTCCTAGGTAAACAACAATGCTAAATGATGTGTAATATGTATCCTATGTCTATAGTTTATAGTAGATTTGATCCGAGATATTAAGATATGACAAACTTGGCACCAAAGAAACAAAACAATAATTTGTTAGGTCTATCCACATTCATCACTGTCTTTTGGTGATAGTGATCAAGAACTAGATACCAACAAAATGGAACAATTTTGTAACAAAATCAGTGTATTAACATACAATAAAATCGAATCAAAATATTATTATATCAGCTGTACACAAATATATACAACTGTTAAATAACTCATATATGAAAAACCGCTTTTATGATAACAACCGCTTTCTGGAAAACAAGTTTGTTGATGGTAACGGCTGTATTAATCTGCAATTTTTACTTTCTTTTACGTAGTAATAAGTAAGTATTGTTATCATGAACAAATCTAACTCGGGATTTTAACGAAAATACACCTTTTGACCTTCCCTGAATCGAGTCTGACTATTTTTGGAATGACGTCTGTCGGTGTGTGTGTGTGTGTGTATATATATATATATATATATATATATATATATATATATATATATATATTAAAATGTTTAGTTAAGGGAGAAATTAGCACAAAAAAAAATTCATCAAACAATAGTCGTTCGTATAGTATACAGAAATATTTTGGGACAGACTCGAAAAATATTCATACCATAACGACACAGATATTAAAAGTAAATACATTTATAGTTGTTGTAGATATATTCTTACTTTTCTAAGTACGAGTATATATTGTCAATGACTCAGTGTAGGAATATAACATTTGTGTCAATGTAAATAGATAATCCGCCAATTTTAAAACTTCCCCTTCGAATAATATCTGAATAGTTATAAAATAGAAAAGTGTAAATATAAACAAATAAACTATTAGCTAAAAGGGTAATATTTTACACAAAAAGATGCGAGGTCTAAGTGAATGAAGAGTTTATACCAATTAAAATGTACTGGTAATTTGTGTCAATTTATAAATGAATTTTATATACCAAATGTAGCTTTGAACAAATATATCCTTATCAGTTAATTCGATCACTATACCATAGCACACAATTGATATTTCACATTAATCCGGAGTAGTTCAATTCACACGTAATTGAATATATTTTTAAACCACTTACGAACCACTTTTCACGAGTACTGTTCGGATGAAAGGGAGTCTGATAAACACCGCCAAAACAACTTGTAATACTGTGTTGTCTGCACTTATGTAGCTTAGAGCAGTGTGCCAGCAGACTACGCGTTACTAACTAACCTAGAATAGAGTGCTGCTCCGAGTACAACGCGAACACACTCTGATAATACGAGAATGGAATGAAATGAAATGAAACGAAACGAAATGAGGAGGTGGACTTTCACACATTCAATTGTATGCAAAAACATTACACTCCACTTAAGAATCGATGCAGATTCTTTGTCTTCAAATTTAACATTTATTTATGGATCTATATCTGTGTCGCCAGATAATAAAGGTCAATGTTATCATTGCGAGCATTTTTATATCAATTTAAACATACCGGCATCCATTACCTATAATAGAAGGCTACCATTTTACGTATTTAGATCAAATTATGAAATGATAAGACAATTTATATGAGAAACGCCACCCACTGGATTAATTTTTTAAAATAAAATTTTACATAATTATTCAGAATTATGTATTTCACATTTTTCGATCACAAATAATAAATCACATGATTCGTACTAATTTAGTGTTCAACCTTTACCATTTGTATTTTTCAATACTTTTTTTTATAATTTTCAGTGATGTTGGTGTTACCTGTTACATTAGAGTTTCCATTTGTTGACACTTACTTCTTTCTGCTTAGAATTTGTTTTCTCTCTATTCTATATTCCTAAAGGACGAATTTTAATAGTTTATAAATATTCCTTATTAAATCTCGGTGCTATTTTCATATTTTTAGCGTTTCAGATTTCCAAGTGCAAATCAAAGAGTTTTTAGTTAATGTATTCAACCTGTTTCCAGTTTGATATACCTATGTAAAATATAAGTGCATTGTGTTATTCATTTATATGAATTGTTATTTTTAACTTATTTAAGTGATTCATTGTGAAAATCTAAAAAAAATTGGTATTATGGAAAACTTTGGTATTGTTTAGTTTTGCAATTAATCACTTAATGAAGCTAATGCCCTCTTAAGTAAATTATAATTCACAGAAATAAATAATATAATGCCACTTATACTTTACATATATCAAACTGGAAACAAGTTGAATACGTTAACCAAAAACTTTTTGATTTGCACTTAAATCATTTGGAAATCTGAAACGCTAAAAATATCAAAACAACACCGAAATTTAATGAGGAATATATCTAAACTATTAAAATTCTTCTTTTACTAGTATAGAAAAAAGAAGAAAATCTACAAGAAGAAAGAAGCAAGTGGGAACAAATTGAAAAACACCATTAAAAATTATAAAAAATGTATTGAAATATACAGATTTAATTTTGATTAGCACGAATAATTCGCCACTAATGCTAAAATTTGATAATATATAAAAGAGCAATTCACATTATTTTGACAGCTCGGGTATGAATCAACTGTTTTAATTAGAACCTAACTTCAAGTCGTCCGGACTGTATTGGCAAACGAAATTATCGTTGAGGCCGCTAGTGTCGTAAACAAAATGGCTGCTCCTAGTATACTTTGACCGTTGACATATACATGTGTAATGATTTAACCTCACTAAATTTCTACTATATCCTCTATTAATAACACTTCCTATTTATCTGTGAAGTAATGGAATCGTAAATTTTTATTTTCCTTTGAATTAAATAGAGAATTGACTAGAGCTGTGCTTTATAATCGATTAATCGATTCTGAGCGATTAATTTCCGAAATCGATTCAGACAAATAAAGAATATCGATAATCGATTCAGAATCGATACTGAATCGATTCAGAATCGATACTGAATCGTTTCAGAATCGACTCTGTACCGATTTCTAACCGATTATTATCGGTTCCGAATCGTTAGTTATATTGTTAACAATCGATTCAGAATTAATTAGTATTTAATACACTATTCACTCTGAGTCTGGTAACACTGGAAGTAAAAATATTTGCTGTTAATATTAAGTTCAACAAACTAGAATTCACAGAAATATATTTAATGGTGCCCTTCTCGGTGTTTCGGAGCGGTGTATCTTACATTCACAACTTCGAAGCTTTATTTTAATTTTCTGAATCCTCATTGTATGACTGTATGTCAATATAGCGGTAACGGTATCAATACTGAATCTATATAGCGCAAGTATCACGTCGATTAGAATTCTACAATTTTTAAAGGTTTCTCGCATTCTACAAATTTTTATATTTAAATATCTCAATAATAAGTATGTACAAATTTTAAACACATAGATAAACCTATGATAAATTATTATATTTAGATATTTACTTTCTTATACGAAGTAATAAGTAAGAATTGTAATCATTAAAAAAAATCTCGAGATTTTAACCGAAATACACCTTTTGACCTTCCTGAATCGAGTCTCATATTTTTGATACACTGTTAAAGATAAAATTGTAAACTTTAAACTTAAGATTTGTACATATATGCCTGCGATTTTATACTTATTTTATATTTGGCCCAATAATTATGTGACTCACTATATATGTTTTCTAATTCTAAATTATATCATATAGTATGTGAAAACATCAAATAAATGAATATGGAAATTATCTATAAAACCTGATATTATCTTGTTTAAAATTGGTTATGAAACATTAAGCGAATCAGAATTAATCAATCGATTCTGAATTGAATACAATCGATTAGTACCAATTAAGTATCAATTGTTATCGATTCATAACGATTTATTATCGATTTCAAATTGATTATTATCGATTTCGATTCGCTTATTCTCGATTTCGAATCGATTATTATCGATTCTGAAACGATTATTATCGATTCTGAAACGATTATTATCGATTGTTATTCAAATCAATATATAATCGATTTCGAATCAATAATAATCGATTCAGAATCAAAAATAATCGACTTCTTCGATATTAAAAATATAATGAATATTTTTAGTTTTTAAAATTCGCGCTGTTTAAATCTGTCTACTTTTTTAAAAGTCTGCCGCTATTCTAAAATAGAAACTACTGTTACCGACTGCAGACTTTAGTTTATACATTGGCTGCAAAATGCTCTATTTCGCACCTATACACAGTAGCGCCGAATCGCATTTTCTTAGAAGTAAACGAGCCTGATGGTTTTTCTTAAACGCGATTCCGTTGAGTTTCTTCGACGTTTTATAGCAGTAGATGAAACATGGATTCACCATTATACACCAGAATTGTCAAAAAAATAAAGCCGTTGGTCTAAATGTATTGCATTGCAAGGTGACTACGTTGAAAAATAAAAAATAAACATTCTCAAAAATCTTGTTTTTTGTCAGTCGAGGATTTTCCGAACCACCTTCGTATATGCATATGTCTAACGTACTGTATACCATAATTTTTAACGAATCATCTTCTACATGATAAAATAAATTAAATTGATTTAGAAATTATGAAGAAAGTATAATTATTAGCAAATTGACGTTCTGTGATGTATGTACAATAGCAATTGACATACATTTAACATTATTTCTTATTGCATATGCATACAACTATTGACGATCAATAATAACAAATAAAATGACGTATGGCAACATTTCGAATATTAATTATAGCATAAGTAGGTATATTGTTTAGCGACCATAAATGACGTTTATATGGTATGTGTCTTTTCAAAATCATGAGTATATATACCTAACCCAATGTATCGTTGCTAAATATCAAATTAACCTCGTTGATCTTTATATATTGAGATGAAACACCACTTATCCGACACCTACGACCTATAAGATTTGATGTCTGGCCAAATATAATACGCACCAGTATGTAAACATTTTATATCTTACATACCAGTAAAAAAAAAAAACTTCAACTGGAATAGAATGGCGAAAGATTGTCAATATCCAAATGGATGTACAGAGTTTTCTGCCACCTTATTTCATGGGAAAAGGTATGAAATTATGTATGTATGTAAATATTTAAAATAATTAACAAAGTAAAAACAATAATAAAATTCCAAATGTGAACAACAAAACGTTTATTCAGCACAGTTTATTCAATAGTTTGCAAATTATTATTAGCAAATATCAAACAAGTAATTATATGTTATATACCTAATACAAACGGTCCCGTTAATAATACCATATTTAATACTTCTTATAACCTTATGGCTCCAAAATTGAATACAATAAAGTAAAATATGATTTTATTCCATGACATACATATGTATTCAAAAGTGTGATTTACAACTCCAAAAACTGTACTGACCTTTCTTCGAGTTCCTTTTCGGCCCCGTGTTGGCAACGTAGAACAAAATTCTATGCCCGAACGGTCCGAAAACAGTGCGTACCGATCTTTTTTGCGATGAACAACATTTTTAATTGCTATTTGCAATAGACTCCGTCTCTGGCGAATTTTTTTATCACACATTACACTTGCATTACTGTCAATCTCATCACAAAATACATATTCCGTATTGTAATACATTCTCGCTGGCTATGTAGCTCTAACTCACGTATCCTAACCCGTACGGAATGGAAAACCAACGAATATCAACCTCAGTTTTAATTTGTTTTGTTAATTGAACTGACGTAATGACTCAGTGAACAATATGTTTGTTTTAAGGATGTCGAAATTCAGTTTGAAACTGTACTGCTATAAAAAGTACACGTATTCGCACCTTTTACAGATGTAACTGGATAAAATTCATAAGTGATTATTCAAATGTTACAACTATTTGAGAATCTTTGATTTCTTTGCGAAATTTTATTGTTTTACACATAAAATAATATATTAAATTGATTTCATTAGCTATAAAAATACATGTACGTTTCATATTCCATTCCATTTCCATGTAAAATTAAACAATTCACATGTGTTGTAAACGACAGTTTAAATAGATGTTTCTTTTAAACAGAGTACATTTTTTAAACAAAGTCTAAAATTGATTCTGTTTTGTGTATAAATTCAAATAAAAAACACATGAAATGTAATACAACTAGCGCCATCTGTGTATATGTGGGCAAACTTAGAAATAAAACTCACTTATACGTAATTTAAATAAGACCTATATTCTTTTTGTATTGTTTTCTGTTACGATTATATATTGGTCAGACACAAAAAGAACTTTTGGTAAATATATTTATTGTATTTAGGTAGGAAATGTCATTTGATGATAATCCCAAAAACAATGAGCATGGCAGTCAAAATTTAATAATATACGTATAAGATTGTATGCCACCCTATCTACCAGTTTATTATTATAAATAGCACATCAAATACAACAAAATATAAAATGTCATTTAGCAGCAAATAACTTTAATGTTTCACCATAATTTAACCAATATTTATTCAAATACAAGAATACTTACCCAATTCAAAATAGCAAACTGACAGTTACAACCAAACACCTGTTTAAATATTAAATTGATTTACCTTATTTTGTTTCGCAGATCTGAGTGATTCTCGTCGACGTACACGCACTGTAAAATTGCTCAAATCATGCAAGTATTTATTTTCTTTATCACGTATACCGCTAATTGCCGGCTTTTTAAGAGTCAATTTTTTTAATCTCGGAGCCATTTTTTAAAATCACTTCTTCACAGAGTAAGGAGGGAAACGATACTTATTGAAAAAAAAGGAAATAAAAAAGGTCTACAATTGAGATGTAGTAACAGTTAAGTACACTAGGCACTAGCTAGCGCTAGTGTTTTATTTTAAATTTAAATATATTTGTCAACTGCTAAAAGCCAAGTTTAGGTTTTATAGATATTGAAAAAAAAAAATCCGCCTGTCATGTCATATTATGCTTAAATTATCTATAACATTAAGAAAAATACTTGTTTCCAGTAAATGTATGAAAATCTATTTTATGATATGGGCAGAAAAAGTGGTGACGACACACCGGGCGCGAAATACGATTGCGGTGCAATATATATATATATATTATATATATATATATATATATATATATATATATATATATATATATATATATATATATATATATATATATATATATATATATAATATATATATATATATATATATATATATATATTTATATGAATATATATATATATGTAGTAAGGGAAATTTATTTTCTGATACCGAACATTTATTTTTTATAGCAGAAAATTGACGGAGTTTCTGGCAATAGAAAACAAATTATGATCAGAAAATAATTTACAATGATTCGTGAATAAACAAAAATAAAAACGCAAGTAAATGTAAATGGTTATTCTATGAAAAGTACTTTTATTCGAAATAAATGTTGAAATAAACATTATTACACTTTTTACATTACAACATTATCACTATTCTATATAAAACTTAAAATATGTAAAACAATTAAAATCTTTGTTGGAAATTCTGCTGCTGTTGTTGCGAATTGTTGAACATCATCTGTTGTTGCTGTTGCTGCACGTGATGGAATTCTTGCTGTTGTTGCTGTGTCATTTGTACTTGTTGCTGGTTGACTTGGCTGGGATGGCCCGATGGAGCCAGTCGCACCCGCTTCGCGTTCGGTCCGTGTTGTCCGTGATTGTCTGAATTGTTGGTTTGCGCTTGTACTTGCTGTAATCAATAATACATATAATAGTTTCGTTATTTTCACAATTTTTATTAAAGAACAATACGTTTTGTTGCTGTTGCTGCTGCTGTTGTGTCTGTCTAGCTTTATTATCTGTTTTTTCATCTTGGTCATCGTCGGTTAAAAATTCCCGTTTCGGATAAGGGATTGGACAGCCAGCGAAAACACTATAAATAAATAACATTATCGTTGAAGTATGGAAGTGAAGCCAGGTGTACTTATACTATATGTAAGTTGTTTTATGCAAGAAAATCTTAAAAGCAGCTAAATTCAAATGGAAGATTTTCTGGAAAATTGTATAGGTTTACGTAAAAACAAATAAATGTCAATACATACTCTTGTGTGGGTAAAGGATCTTCACTGAAATAAGCGTCCTGCATAGCCTGCTCGGATGTGATACGTTTATTTGGGTCCATCAGCAGCAGCCGTTGTAATAAATGGAAGGCTTTGCTGTCTGGTTTAATTTTGTGTCGATCCATATACTTCACGAGCGAACAGTTTACATAACTAAAATTTAAATTCAGTCTTAACAATGTTCGGTTAAAGAAGTGTTTTCGTAAATTACTTTGATTTTTTAAAGTCTTTGAGTAGTGTCGGGTGTTCGGGCATTTTTCGTATATCTTCCCAGTCTTTCTCATGAGGAAATCCCATGACATTAAAGATCCGATCGAGCTGATCATGATGGTATGGGTTACTGGTTTTTATATCTTCTTGTCGACAGTGAAATATTGGTTCGGAGGTTAAAAGTTCAGCGAATATACAACCAATTGCCCAGATATCTAAAGTGAATATTTAAAGATTGAGTAAAATCAACTATTTTATTACATTTATGTATGAACATAGTTCAATCAATGGTTGACCATTTCTATGAATTAGACTACATTTTTCGTGCAATATGTATTTCGAATATTTTTTTTGAGAGCATCAGTACTTAGTAAAAAGTAATTAATCTGGAGTGTCCTACACTATACTTTCTTATACTATTATATCTGTTTAGATAGTAAGAAAATAAAAAAGTAAATTTAAACGTTCAAGGAAATGTCATGCTGCTATAAATGATTTAAAATATTTTAATAATTGGTAGTTGCCAAGCATCATAAGTAATAAATTCAGCTTTTTTTTTTGTTTTACACATGTAAATACGTTTGGTAATTAACGCATTTTTGTTCCAGATAGTTTACTTGTTAAGGAAACATTTCAAACAAAAGCTGTTAGAAATATTAATACCTTTAAACTCATTTGAAGTTTCATGTTATGTTCAATAGTTTTGGAATTTTGTTCACCGACAGGCACATATTATTGAGAAAATAGTTTGAATCGACGCTCAAAGCGGATAATATCGTTAAAATCTCTATGAATATTGTAATTAAGCAAAAATAAAAAATTGAGATTTTAACGTAAATATCCGTTTTGAACGTGCATGAATCGATGACTCTTTTTGAAATGACGTATGTTTGTGTGGGAATGCTATTGAATATACCGATATGACATTTAAAACTTATATACTTGGAAGAAAACCTCCAAAAGTGCAAGTTTAATCTTGTCGGGTTTTCAGTATCTCAAAATTAGCTACACTTATAGAAAACATCGGCCATGTGTTGGCCCTAAACTTTCTTTTACGTAATCAGTATATTTTGATTTGATAGTATATAAATTAAAATATAAAATGTTTAAATTTCAAGAAAATATATTCATTCATACATACATAACTTAATGCCTATTCCCAACATGTGGGGTGGCAAAAAACCCTTTACGTTCACATCTTCACAATTTTTCGCCATTCAATTCTATTCTTACACACTTTCGCTTCATTCAGATTCTTCATACATGCTTTCTATTTGTACTTCGTATAAGAATTAAGAAAGTAATGCATTATTTAATCAATCTATCTATCTAATCGCTTTGGATATATTGACATATATAAAGATGTAAAAATTACCAATTGCTTTCGTGTAATGTCGTGCACCAAGCAACAATTCTGGCGCACGATACCAGAACGTCACCACAACCGGATCGAGATCCGCCAAAGGTTTTAGTGGTGCGTTGAATAAACGGGCGAATCCCATATCAGCAATTTTCACTCTTCCTCTTTCGGACCCCTCGCCCATCACCAAGATATTAGCAGGCTTCAAATCGCGATGCAGCACCCAATTGGAGTGTAGATAATGAATTCCATCCAAGATTTGGTACAAAAGACTCTTCACCATACCTTTCGGTACCATCACTGGTTTCTTGTTAGCTTTCGCAGCCCGATGGAATTTTATAATGTGCCACAAATCGTGTTCAGCGAAATCGAATAATAGCCATACTTTGCGGTCGTTGTGTGATAGAAAAACGCGGATCAAGTTGATAACGTTCGGGTGTTTGAGCTCTCGTAACAACTAAAATAAGAATTTAAGTTAGACATTGGTCGCATATGGTGCGGAAATGACATACTGCGATTTCTCGACAGGCTGACATCGAAAGCCCGGTGCCTTCGATTTGTTTCAACGCGTAATCACGAGTATCCGAACCATCTTTTCGTCTACCTTTGTACACATGACCATAAGTCCCTCTCCCAACTTTACACCCTTCGTAATCAAAAAGGTCTTCGACTTTTGTGCGTTCATTTTGTGTTTTCACTTTGAACTCATAATCCATCATTACAGAAGTCATTTTCGTTATTTAGATAGACTCACTTATTTATTATTAAGTAATATAATATAACACACACAAGCACACACACACACACACTTACTTTATTGCTTTATTTAATCATCATATTTGTGTAGATTTAAGGTTGCGATTTTGACATCATAAATAACAGAATTTGACAATTGTTGTCATTAGTCATTGGTCATTTAGCAATTTTAGGCTCCGTTCAGTGTTTCGTTTTAAATCGTGAACGAAATGATCGGCCACGCGATGTGAACGGAACTGAACTTAAGTGATTCTGTTCGTTACCAAAAGATCAGTGTTAGATTAAAAAATTCATTGTACACAAATAAACAACTAGCCACTGAAATATATAATAACTGGAACGCCTACTGACGTACTCGCTGCGAGCCGAGAGATAATCACAGGGGAGGGTATACCTCTCTCTCTGTCGGTACAGTCCGCTTGGCAAGTAAAACAGTAGTTCTAAATAGTATATATCATTGACTGTTTAGCTCATTAAATAGGTGATTTGTTAACATAGGAATTCCACGCAGCAATGCTTCACCATTTTATTTTTCTCAATAACCATCTAAGCACATATATTTGCGAACGCTCTACTGCAAATGCTATAATCATGAAACTTTAACTTATAGTCGAATTCGCATAAGAACATTTTTGTGGCATGAATCATACACTTTTTGCATATAATCATATGGAGTGTAGTGATGATTCATGCCACAAAAATGTTCTTCTTATGTGAATTCGCCTATAAGTATATGGCTCGCAAGAAAACCTATTTTTGAATAGAATCTTCAATCCGGAGTGCATGTTTACTTTAATAATTTTTTGCGGATTCTGCAATATCTCCGAAACTGCTGCACTTACAGAAATATACTAATATTCAAATGAAAGATATTAATATATGCACAACTTTAAAAAAAAAATATTTCAAAAAATCTACCGATTACAAGAAAATTGTTATGATTCAGTCCATTTATTTATTTACTTAATTTGAAGACTAAAAACGTCCGGCCATAATATCTAATATAATATCTAGTAATACGAAATATACCTACTACGTATAAGAAAGTCCAGTGCAAAACACTGCAGATGTTTATATGTATAAGTAAAAGAAACAAAAACGAATGATTAGATATGAATTTTTATTACACATACATGGCACATTATAATGTGTAAATAAAACAAACGATATATAATGTGTATAAAATAAACTTAAAAATGTGATATTTACACCGTATTTAAATACTTTATTTTTCATTATTCAGTCTTCTAATAAAACACTTACAAAACATTACGAATATATAAACATTAACACTATATTTACATACTTAAATAGTATTGTGCGTACCAGTCAAACATTTAAAAAATTGATTAATTATTTAATTATTCTCATATTTTCCCATCGAATTGTGCACATAACATAATTTACATTATGATTAAAATGAAAGGTTTTGCGCAGAAATACTAGCAAAAAGAACACTATGAGTTTATCATTATGTTAAATGCCATATTATGAACAATACAAATATGCCAACTAAATTTGGTTTTATTGTTACTATAATTGATGATTAAACAGTAACTGATTAATAAGCCTGCTAATTTAAACTACTGTATAATTAGTCAATTAATTTAAATATTAAAGTATTTAAATACCATGTAAATAATATTTATTAATAATCTTACCCAAATAAATTAATATGTAATTGTTCAAAATTTCGGTAGCGTTGAATATCGCGGAGGAGTCCGCCAAACAGCGCTAGAATTTCGCCGCAACGCACGTTCGTCGATAGTTTCGAAAATTTCACGTAAATCGGGCGTTTGCGCGTGCATTTGAAAGTACGTCTCGATATAAGACTTTGGAATGTGGCGTTGCGCCAATAGTTTTGGTTCTAGTTGTTTTCCTAATGTGAAAAAAATATATTGTTTAATGGAGTTATAAAATCGGATTACTTTTGGAACTTAGGATACGTAATTCACGAAGAAACGTAATTGTTTTCTTAACTTAAAATGAGTAAATGTTGTTTTTAGAACTTACTTTGTCCCCAAATAGGCCCCATACATCTAGGTTTTACGGTCTCCGAACCGCTATCCGAATCCTCCCAATCATCCGTGGGTAGTGGTGGAGGTTTAACATTCAATCGTTGTTTCCGTTCTTCCTCTAACTTCCGCCGTGCCTCATGTTCCTTAATCTTCTGTTGCCTGAACTGTTCTTCCTTCTTCTTCCGCATTTCCAACTCTGCAGCTTTTATTTGTTCCCATTCTCGCTTTTTCTGTATTTCCTCTAACTGTTTCTGCTCCTTTTCCAGGATCATTTGCCTCAACTTTTCATCCTTCTCCTTTTCCATTGCTTCGCGTGTTTTCTGTGCTCTCGTCTGTTTCTCTTCACGTTTTCTACGCTGTTCTTCAGTTTTCGCCAGCATCATTTGCTCCTTTTTACGCTTAGCGTCATCTTCTTTTTCTAGTCGTCGTTTTTGATCCTCTTTCCTACGCTCTTGCAATTCTGCTCTTGAAGGCTTGATGGATGTTGAAGATTTAACAGACAGATCTGTTACACTAGAAGTGTTGTATTTTGAACCCAAATTTTTTTGGATGTTATACATTTTGCTATCTGTATGTGGAATCATAGATGGAATATTGTTTGCGATTAATGGAGTTATACATTTCGGTTTAACAAAGGTTCGGGGGGGTTCTTGGCTTTGGTTTTCTTTGGCGGCCATATTTCGAGTTTTTGTTCTAGTTACACGAGTTGGCATTTCATAGTTAGCACCCAACTTTTCAAAAGCAGCAACACGTTTTTTTACTGGGCTATCTGCGTATGGACTAAACATGGGTTTAGTTTTGATTGGTTTCTTTTTAGTGATTTTCTTCTCTGGTGTTTTGAAGACTTCTATTGAGTCATCATCATCTGTTAAAAGATTGCTTAAAGATGGCGTTAAGTAAGGTTTTGGCACTTTGCTAGAGGTTGGTTTTAGAAGGTTATGTTTTTGAGATTCTGGTGATTCTTTTGATTGCTCAGGTGATTGTGGAGATTTATTAGATGTTTTTAGAGGAATATACGATGGTTTTTGAGCGACTTGAGGCTTTAGAGGTGATTCAACTAAATGATCAGGAGTTTTAGTATTTAAGCTTTTGTTTTGTAATAAGTTTAAAATTTGAGTTTCATTTAATTTGTGTAATACAACACTACAATTTGCAGTTTGCGAATCTTTGTGGATTAGATGAGTATCATTTAAAGAATTAATTTGTGGTGACGCTTTAGCTAAAATATGTGTGCTATTCATAGATACACCATTTTCTTTCAGCGAATCTTTGTGTATTACATGAGTATTATTTAATGAATTTGTGTGTGCTGTCGCTTTAGTTAAAATATTAGTCGTATTTAAAGTTAAAATGCTATTCTCATTGGTAATAGTGGCATTAACAATATCCTCTCTTGGATTTTCAAGTTGTTTTTCTTTCATTTCTGAAATAGCATCTTCATACATAGAGATCTCTTGCTCCACATTTTTATTCGGTTTCTCAACTATTTCTATTGCTCTGCATTCATCCAGAATATTCTTTTCTTTCTTTTTAGTTACTTTCGTCTTTTTCTTACGTCCCTTCTTACTATTCTTTTCCGCATCTTCGGTATCAGTTTGCTGCTTTACTGCCACGTTTGTGCGAATATTTGACAATGGCTCATCTTCCGAATCATAAATAGTGACCAAAGGCACAAGAATTTCTTGGATAATTAAGTCCGAGTCTACACGTTGATTTGTTTGTTTTGATCGGGTTTCAGAATTTATCTTTTTACTGGGCTCAGCAATGCTGGGCTGAGAGATTTTCTCCGGAGATTTTTCCAAATTCTCCTTCTTTACGATAGTACGTTTCGAGCGAGTCGTACGAACATTGGTTTCAGGTTCAGTGTCGGACGATTCGATGACTTCTTTTTTAATTTTTTTTCGGCCGCGTTTTAATTTTGCGGGGGGTGGGGGCATCATATCGTTAGTTGTGTCGATCAAAATTGATTTTGCTAAGGAGTCGACTGTCGCTTTGTTTGTAGATTCATTATTTTCAATTTTTACAATTACGTTATTAGACTAAAAGAAATTTTTTAGATTCAATATAGTTAAAAATGACAGGTTAATGTTGCGAAATATAAAAAATGTTCATATTTATTTATTAGTATTTAACCATTTTTTCAGAAACTTATAAATTTTATACTTAGCGCTATTTATAATTTCTTTTACGTGAAAGAACATGATAATATAAACGACAATATGTTATTATAATAATTTTTTTAAAAGTTATTTTACTTTGTCAAAACATAATTAGGTAAAATTAATCAATTATTTCTGTATTATTACTTTTATAAATCTTTGTTTGCATTCAAAACATTGTATTTTTTAACTGTTCGGAATGAATTTTACAGTTTAATAACATTATTTGATGCTAACCTAATAAAATCTGTATGATTAAAAATTTAAGTTGGTTTTGGTAGATGCAATAATCTATACTTTTGTGGTCATTTTTGAGTTTTCTAAGTTCTTACATGAAAAGGTGATATTGATTGCAAATAAAACTAAGCTGCTGGTATCCAAGTGAAAGAAACAATTGAAACAAATTGAAGAAGTTCATTTATTGCCAAAGTAATTCTCCCAAAATTTAGCAAAAAGTAAATTACTGCAGCCAACCCGTGCTGCACTAGTTCATATAGTCTAATAAACAAATAGCGAAAGAAAGAAATAAGTTCTCTATTACCTTAATGGTCGACACATTTCCGATAAGATTTTCCTTGTCGTCTAGTAGGGGTCTTCTTAATTTCGAGTTTAATTTCATATTGCTTTGTGAGTTTATTTTCAAGCAGGCCATTTTTGACGCATTCCGTTTGCCTAAAACCCCAGCAGTAGTAGCTTGAGCGAGCTCGGTTTGAGTCGTTGGCGCTTTAAAAACAAACATACGTTAATATAACTTTATAATTAAATGGCCTACAAACCAGTTCTAACCTTCTTCGTCGCTTGAAGAAGCACGCCGCTTAACACTTTCTTTTTTTGAGATCGGTTGAACGTCGATGCCATTTTTCAAATTGAATAATCTCTGATTCACACCAACTTTGTACGTCTCGAACCAACCAAATGCACTCTATAATTTATTACAAGGGGCATTAACATAAAACTATACATAAATTAAGTTAGAGTCAATTCAAAACACACATTTAGAAACCAAATGTGTATACAAATAACAATGTTTTAAAATAAGCTGTTACATGCCTCAACAATTTCTTGATATTCTTGAAACTGGGGAAAAACTACTGCATGTAATTGTCTTACAATTCCTTCCACTTCAGGAATATCCATTTTTGTTATTTTAATTTTTAAAAAACACAATTTAAACTTGAACCAACTTGAACGCAATACTATCCTAGAGACACACCATAAACGAACATCGTTTTGAAATTTGAATACAATATTTACTAGCCAACTGCCAAGCGGAAGCAAGTAAAATAACAGAGAGAAGGAGACACGGCACTACAACGTTAAACGTCAAGATATTACTACTACGCATACTGGCGGAATGAGTAGAAACGTGTTGTCATAACGGGCGCGAAATACGATTGCGGTGCTTGCGTGATTTTCGATTGAAATGTCTCATATACACTTTTTTAAATGCAAAATAAATTTACTAAAAAAAATTAGTAGCATATTGACTAGTATCAGCTTAAAGTTTAGTATTTTAAGTATCATTTACTATAAAAAATTAACGGAGCGCATCCATAATTACTGAGTTATTGCTATTTGAAAAACACCTTATAGTTGTAAATAAAAATTTGGCACCTCTATTATACTTCCGGTGATAATATTTTTCAAAGTATGCGTTTAGAAACATGTTTTGGAATAAAGAAATATTTATTATGTGATTAAAAATAGTTAAAATGTCTATAGAAAAATCTAATTAATACAAAATTAAAGAATATAAAATTATTTCAGCATTTCGATATCAATATGACTATAAACCTAAAATTATTTATTTTTGATATATTTATATATATATATAGTTTTTGATTTGTTGTTTTTTGTATTTTTGAGTTTCTTCATTTTTAGTGGTTCCATTAGTTCATTTTTGTCTGTTAAATTTTGGTTATTAAATTCAATTTTATTTGTTTATTACATTAAATTTATTTTGTTTGTTAAATTAAATCCTAAAAAGCATAGGACAACTACGCGAGTATATAATATCGGTATAACCGATTGAGGTCAAACATTCTTGCAAACATGCTTTAGATGGCGCTGATGTATGACATTGAATATTATAAGAATTAACAAGAGAGCCAGGATAAGATATACCCAAGCTATTCAATCTTACTTTAATAAATTTAATTTTTAGCGCAAACTTTGAATATATCTAAAAATATCTTAAATTTATGAATATACTGAATGATTCTCTAAAAAATATACATTTTATACTAGAGATTCCAAATATTTTGCAATTTATGGATGTATTAAACAATTTTTGGGTAGCTGGTAGCCATATTGTTCTTATCTGCTGTATGGCACACAATTAACAATGTGACATTTACGTTATTTGTTCTTGGCAATTTTTAGTATTTTTACATTAATTTATATATTATAAATATATATGAATTATTTTGTGTGTGTATCTTTATTTACAATTAGACAATCTGCAGTGTATTGCACTGAACTTTCTTATACGTAGACAGTATATTTTGTTTAAATAGTATATAAATTAAAATATAAAATGTTTAAATTTCAAGAAAATATTTTCATTCATTATGTAGAAGTAGATGATATTAATAACTTTATTGTAACCATTGAGAATAAACAAAATATACCTACTACGTATAAGAATGTGCAGTGCAATAGTTATAACCATAATTTCATTGCACTGGACATTTTTACACGTAGTAGGTATATTCAATAATAAAATATTTATAAATTAAATGATTGAGAACTATTGGACAACACTACCTGATGTACCGATATAGATACTGTTACATTTTTGTGGTATGGTAATAAACAACGTATACAAAAGTATAATATTCTTGAACTTCATATATGTATGTATTGTATATAACACTCAACACTGGTACAGAATAGCTGTATATTTAATACCAAACTATTTTTAAGACTATGCTCTTAATTTATCTAAAAATGTATCTAAAAATGCACGTTCATGGTCGAGAATGAAATACAGTTTAATTTCTACCAATTTTATATTACCATGCGTTAATTTTATACGATACATTACTTTATCCCATGGTAAATCTGCAGTTTCCATTGTTCCTGGAACAAACTTCTTCACATAATAGACTTTCTAAAATATTTATATAAAGTAGTTCTTGTCAACATGAAATATATTTACAAAATAAATGATACCTTTACATAGGGGCAGCCAATTTCTAAGTCCGATTGTTTATCCATCTTGCTATTGAACTGTGCAACAGCTAAATTATCCAAATCTCGGCACAAGTTTCCCTTTATAATCATAGGCATTTGTCTATAAGTATTACTGTACTCAGCGAAAGCATGTATAGTCTTGTAAAAAAATGTTAATGGCATCATTTAATGCGACACAACTAAATATATATATATATATATATATATATATTTATAGCATAATGTTGTTTCCCTGATAGCTTAGTTAAACATAATCCCAAATTTGTTTAAGCTCAAGATATACATCTACTAATAAATTAATTCTGCTTATGATCTTATTTATCTTTTTAATAATTATGCTTTGGTTTGTAATATCGATTGAATTTGTTTATGTTAAAACCAAGCTATACGTGTCCCTTGGTATGCTACGTTAATGTTGGGTATGAAAGTTGAAATATAAACGGATGTTTGAATAAAATTTGCAGCAATGGAAGATAAATGGGAGAATATGTGAATGTATGAGTAGATGGCTTAAATGAATAGGTTTATGTACAAAAAAAAAACGAATGAATGGTCATACTAAAAGAATATCGAAAGAAATATTGACTAAGAAAATTGTGACCAATGTAAATGCGAGTTAAAATTTACGAAAAGAAATTGATTTGAAAGTGCATTTATTACAATAAAGAACCATTGAGTAATAAATAAAATTATATTAATATCCTTACATATACTACGTCTTCTGGTATTTGTTTATGTATATCCAAATATATACTCAAGCCAAAATCGGTTTTAGATATTTTGTCTACAGATGCATTCGCATCAATATATTCGTGATTTATAAAAAGAAATTCAAATTTGCGTACTATCACATTTAATTTTGTTTGATGTGTCTGGTGAAAAAAAGTAGTGCACCAAAACAGAGCAGTAATATAATTCATTTTCGTTACTAATTAGTGAACCAAATGTTACCTTGTTTACTAGTACTTATATACCTGAATGAAATATATTAGTTAAGGCTCATTACCTTAATAAAAAAAATATAAGCACATATTAAAATATCCTAATGTGTATTGTCGTAATAATGTATTCAAACATTAATGACATACCATATAATTTTGTAAAAAAATATTTTGCCTATGAATCATTGTTGGTGTATATACATATACATTTGAAGGGCAACTTTCATTTTGCCTTACGGTCAAGATTGTAAGTCATTTTCTCCGATTTTAACTAGTCATTTTCACTTAACGAATACAAGCAAGAAAATTTCAATAAACAGAATTTTGAAAGTCAGGTTCACACAAGAAAAAAACGAATATCCAAATAAAAATATTTATAGAGAGATATAACTATTACAGTATTATATATTGTAGGTTCCGCGTGCTGTTTTTAAAGCTTATGGATACCGACTGTCATCTTGCCAACGAAATACACCGAAAGTATACCCTACGATGTGATTTGCCCCTTAAGCCAGGGCAAGGATTAGGTTTTGGACGCGTTGGGGGGGGGGGGGGGCAGATCAAGAAAACCCTTTCGACGAACTATCTGGACCTATCCTTCAGCGGTTTATGCTTTTTTTTGACATACGTCAGTGGCCCTCCTAAGACTCAATTTTACCAAGTTTTTTTTTCATTGAATAACGAACATTTTTTCCCTCTTCAGAGTGAACTTTAAAAAAAAAACATCGGCCATGTATTGGCCCTAAACTTTCTTTTACATAGTCAGTATATTTAGATTTGATAGTATATAAATAAAAAAATAAAATGTTTAAATTTCAAGAAAATATTTTTATTTATTGTCCAATAAAAGTGTAAAGTTAGTTTATTGTCAGATTTCCAAAGAAAACATATGTATTTTAGATTTTAAATGTTGGATTTTATAGTATGTAGTATAAAGAAAATATCATTATTTATTACATATTATTAAAAATTATTATGGCCGGGCATTTTTTACTTTTCAAATTAACTTTAAACCAGAGAAAATATTTATATATTATATTTTAAATTATTTACTAACCTTTGTAACGTTTTTTTCACAAAACTTATTTATGACACTGACAATAAATGTTAAATGTCAAAATATTTTGAATATTTAAAACAGTTGACATGCATAATAGATACGATCTATTATATATAATTTTCCATACCTATGTAACTATGGCAATATAAATAGGATAATAGCTATTTTCTCGTAACTGGTACACTTTTTGAATAAATGTTTCAAACAAAAGTTGTTCAAATCATTAATATCTTTCAATTTTATTCTTACTATTTTTACTGTAAGTGCAGCCGTTTCGGAGATATACAAACAGTGACTCAAGTAAACATGCACTTCCGGTTTGAATATGCTTTTCAAAAATAGGAGGTTTTCCTCCCAGGCATATACAAATCTTAAGTTTAAAGTTTCATAATTTTATCTTCAACGGTGTAGGCTGTACACACACACAGACACAAACACACACACACACACACAGACGTCATTCCAAAAATAGTCAGACTCGATTCAGGGAAGGTCAAAAGGTGTATTTCCGTTAAAATTTCGAGAAATTTTTTTTCGTGATTACAATACTTACTTATTACTTCGTAAAAGAAAGTAATACTTTAATTTACGTTAATTGAAATAATAAATTTCCTAAAGCCAGCACTTATTATTAAAGATGTAAATCTTATCAAACAAACAGCTATTAAAGAGTTTGCTCATTTCGTTGACCATAGTCAATTCGTAACTGAAGAGGTCGATTCATTGTTTGGGAAAAAAATCCTTTAACTACGCAAAGACTTCAATGAAAACAAAGAGACTCCAACACCCTTAACTACGCCAAGACTCCTATGAAAAACAAAAAGAAAGGCAAGAAGACAGTCGGTATTCACAAGCTTTAAAAACAGCACGAGGAACCTACAATATATAATACTGTAATAGTTATATCCCTCTATATAAATATTTTTATTTAGTTATTCGTTTTTTTTTTCCTGTGGGAACCTGACCTTCAAAATTCAGTTTATTGGAATGTTCTTACTAGTTTTCGTTAAGGCAAAAGGACTAGTTAAAATCGGAGAAAAATTACTTACAATCTTGACTGTAAGGCAAAATGAGTGTTACCAATAATTATTCATAGGTAAAATATTTTTTACCAAATTATGTAGTATGTAATTAATGTTTGATTGTATCATTTCAGCAATATACAATAAAGTATTTTAATATGTGCCTACATATTATTTATTACGGTAATGAGCCTTAACTAATATACTTATTTAAAGTTTATAAGTACTAGTAAACACGGTAATATTTGGTTCAGTAATGAGTAACGAAAATGAATTTTATTACTGTTCTGTTTTGGTGTGCTACTATTTTTCAGCAGACACATCAAGTTAAAATAAATGTGGTAGTACGCAAACTTGAATTCCTTTTTTTAAATCACGAACATATTGATGCGAATGCATCTGTAGACAAAGTATCTAAAACCGATTTTGGCTTGACTTTATTTATGGATATACATAAAGATATACCAGAAGACGCAGTATATGTAAGGATATTAATATCTTTTTATTTATTACTCAATGGTTCTTTGTTGTAATAAATGCACTTTCAAATCAATTTCTTTTCGAAAATTAACATTCGCATTTATACTCCATTTACATTGGTCACAATTTTCTTTCGATATTCTTTCACTAGGACCATTCATTAATTTTATTGATACATAAACCTATTCATCTAAGGCTTAGATTCTAAGACATCTACTCATACATTCGCAAATGCTCCCATTTATCTCTCATTGCTGCAAATTTTATTCAAACATCCGTTTATGTTTCAATACACGTATAGCTTGGTTTTCAAATAAACAAATTCAATCGATTCAAACCAGCTTATACAAATGTGGGATTATTTTTTACTAAGCTATCAAGGAAACAATACTATGCTATTAACATTTTTTTACAAGTCAATAGATGTTTTCGCTGAGATCAATAATACTTATAGACAAACACCTATACTTTTAAAGGGAAACATGTGCCAAGATTTGGATAATTATTCTGTTGTACAGTTAAATAGAATGATAGATAAACAATCGGACTTTCAAATTTCCTGCCCCTATGTAAAGGTATCATTTATTTTGTAAATATATTTCATGTTGACAAGAACTACTTTATATAAATATTTTAGAAAGTCTATTATGTGAAGAAGTTTGTTGGGGGGGCCATAGAAACTGTAATAGATTTACCATGGGATAAAGTAATGTATCATATAAAATTGATGCATGATAATATAAAATTGATAGAACTTAAACTGTACTTCACTGTCGACCATGAACGTGCACTTTAAGATAAATTAAGAACAGTCTTAAAAATAGTTTGTATTCTGCACCGGTGTTGAGTGTTATATATGTACATATATGAAGTTCATAAATTATACTTTTTCGCCGTTGTTTATTATTTTCATTCCCTACTACGAGTATTTATCTAATACCTATAAACTTCTATATCGGTGAATAACCTAAGCCGACATTGTTCACTTCTGAATTTAACTAAGAAGTGTACGAATTCCCTGTGGATACACGCGAGCACCGCAATCGTATTTCGCGCCCGATGTGACGTTATCGCGGTTTCTACAATACAATAGAAATCACTTATATAATTAACATTAAAATTAATTTTCAATTTATCATATAAATGTTAAATTAAGTGCTTCTGTATTTATATAACTATTTATATTAAAAAATAATTTTTACTTTAATAATGAATAAAATTTATTTCATATTTGCCGGGACAGTTGTTTAGTCGATATTGCAGAGCATTACAATTTCGTGGAACAAAGACTCAACTTTTATTCTTCCATGACTCGAACTGACTCTAACCTCAACCACCCCGCAACAAAATGGCCGCCAATTAACTTTCCAATTGTCAACATTAGACAGATTTTGATAAATAAGGGTTTATATTTCTAAAAATACTAATATCTTTTTGTTTCTATTACACAAATAGTACTTGCAAGTTTCTCAAGTATATTTATTATAATTCACAAAAAATTTGGAAACGCTGTTTGGGAAGAAATAATAATATATATATTATCGCTATAGCAGTGTATTGTTAAAAACAAAAACCATGGATAACTTAGAACAAAATATTATGGATAAATCCATGAGATCAGTGTTCGGTATGTTTCAATTTAAGTAAAGCTTTTAATTAATTTTATCCAACACATCATAATGCTTTTCTCATAAAATTAAGTGCCTTAATTGTTCTAAAGTCACCACTTATATTGTTTTCTCACGTATTACATTTTTGAACTGAAACTTCGTGGGGTTTTACAGAGCATTTCATTCCAAAAACAACAAATATTTAATCAAAAAAAAAGCTGTATTAAGTTTGAAACTCTATTGCAACTACTTATATATAAAGTGGACTAAGAAAAAAATCGTACAGGCATAAGATTTGGTACAGATTGAATTATATTAATATTTTATGTTAACTACATATTTGTACCAAATTTCATGGCTTTGAAATGAGACAACTCTTCATATCATTTAATTTATTTATTTTATTTTAAATACAAACATAACAGAATGCCGATTCTCATAAAATGGGGTGGCAAAACCTTATTTTCATACATTTTTATTATTAAATTTTATCTTAGTGGGAAATATCCCTTACGAAGCGACCGAAGAAAAATTAAAAGATATTTTCAGTGAAGTGGGCCAAGTGCTATCGTTTAAGTAAGTTTTACTCTTGAGCTACACAAAATACCTGTAAAGATTTCGAGCCTCTTGAGCAACGAATAAAATATGATTAATTATAGATTGGTTTTCGATCGTGAGACTGGCAAACCAAAGGGCTACGGATTTTGCGAGTACAGAGATCAAGAAACTGCACTAAGTGCCATGCGCAATTTAAACAGCTACGAAATCGGAGGTAGATCGTTAAGAGTTGATAACGCGTGCACGGAAAAGTCCAGGATGGAAATGCAAAATCTAATGACTCAACCTGCCGTAGAAAATCCTTACGGCGATCCGATCCAGGCAGATAAAGCGCCAGAGGCTATTAGTAAAGCTGTGGCGTCATTACCGCCAGAACAAATGTTTGAACTGATGAAACAAATGAAGCTATGTGTGCAGGTAACACTTTATCATTCAATTGCATTAGCACTCGTGGATGGATTAATGTGTAATTCATTTTAGAACAATCCAGCTGAAGCAAGAGCAATGTTACTACAAAATCCACAACTTGCGTACGCTATTCTACAAGCACAGGTGGTAATGCGAATTGTAGACCCTGCCGTTGCATGTGTAAGTATTATATAATAGAGTTGATACCTCAAATTTATTTATGGAAGGTTCTTGTAATATAAGACAATTAATCTAAATTTTATTGTTAAAAAGTTTATATATTTAAAGATATGATTTTTTAAAGTTGTGTAAGTATGACGTCAACCAGAGAGAATGTCTAATCTTGTTCACAACATACGGTTGGCGACACTTTAGTACTATATGTTGGTAACATTTTAACAAGTGAAAGTAGGTGTTAGTTTGTTCCCGCGGGATTGCAAATTTGTCTTGAAAAAGTCTGATTGTGCATAAATACAATTTGATTAGCTTAAAGGATGATTTAAAATGAACAAAAAATAAGAAAGGATGCGATCAATGCGTGAAATTTGCTGATACTGTCAGTTTGACAGATAGTTTAGGTTGCAAAATTTA
Source organism: Nebria ingens riversi (assembly GCA_018344505.1). Taxonomy (NCBI): domain Eukaryota; kingdom Metazoa; phylum Arthropoda; class Insecta; order Coleoptera; family Carabidae; genus Nebria; species Nebria ingens. The sequence goes on from JADQWA010000839.1 coordinate 201,788, forward strand.
CAATGTAGGCTGATTTTGTTTGGGAGGGATGAGAATTACGTTCTCTTTGTGACGTCACATGTATATTTTGAAAATAGCGATATTTCAATAGCTAATAATGAATTAACGATATGGTTTTAGAGTGAACCAACGCAATAAATATGTATTATATTACAATATAATTGTCATGTATAGGTTCATATTACATTTAAGAACTATAGGTATCAACCCTATTGTAACTCACCAATAAAACTCTGATATTAAATACGCATGTTGATTGGGAACGAATAGGCGATGCTACACAAGTCAAATAATCCTCCACCATCACTAACGCCAGCTGAAAAATCGGCCACCGGTCCCGTGCCAATCATCATGCCTACCGCACCAGTTCCGGTGCCGGCGCCTAGTCGCATCGAATACCAACCAGCCCCTCAGATCGCCATGCCCCCAGTGCAAGCCCCCGTATTTTCAGGTGACATATTGTAGAATGTATTTATTTTTCGTTTTGATCAATTTTTAATATAATTTATGTTTTCTTTAGCGCAAGATGTAGATCTGAGATCAATTCAGGAACCGATTAGATCTGTTGACCCGAGAACGGTAGATCCGCGGCTTGCCCGTGGAGGTGTTGGGGACCAAGATATGAGGACAGGAATTTCGCAACAGATACCCACTACCAATATTTTAGCGAATAATTTCCCCAGCGGCGACGTGTAAGTTAATGTACACCATATATATATATATATATATAAATATAAATATAAATATAATCTTTTAAATTAATATTCGATTTTTATGTCAGTGCTACTAAACTGGATCTAGCAAATATATTAAGTGAAAGGTTCGTTTATTAAGACCGAAATTAAATTAAGGGCCATAGACAGGCAAATAACTAAACATATTATTATTCACACACTTAATTATACCGAGTTTTCATTTCAAATATAAACGGGAAGATCATGTTATATATTTCACTTTCTATGCCCCTTAACAATGGTTTGCAATATCTGTTAAATCAGAACTGTTTTGAGTTATATACTTGCCTAGTATTAGTTTTCTATGATAGTTCTAATCACAAATGGTTATTTCTATGTATAGTTTCGGGCGAGATCCACGAGCATCTTTGAATTCATTTGCTGACCTGAGACAACGTCCTATTGATCCACGTCAGCAAAAATCAATCAGTAAGTTAAACATTTATTAAAATCGTTGACGTTTCACCGCTTTATAAGACGATTTTCTTGCGGTAGCTCCAACTGCTCCGCAACCGGTACCAATAACAAGACCTAGCGTTCCGCCTCAGCCCGTTCCGATGCCAATGCCGCGTGTAGGACCTGGTCTAGCAGGTGCATCCGATCAAGAAAAGGTTTATAATAATTATATATATACATATACAAACAACTACAATTCATAAACCCTTTTACTTTGCTTTGTAGGCTGCGCTGATTATGCAAGTGTTGCAACTATCTGATGAACAAATCGCTATGTTGCCACCAGAACAACGCACTAGTATACTTGTTCTCAAGGAACAAATTGCGAAAAACACGCAACGTTAATTTGAATTTATTCATTAGACATGTTTTTTCCACCCACCGATTATGGATTTCAACGATCTTGATTCTTGTAGTGTGTTTTCATGAAACTCCCACCTCGCTATTTACGATTGATTTACGACATTTCTTCACTCCTCTGAATTGATTATTTTAAATAATCGTTGCGATTAGGATAAGCAGAATAAAATTGTTAAAATTCCATAATCGATGGTGGAAAAAGAACGTGCTTATTGTAATGAATACAATTATTATTATATAAACGTATCAATGGTAATAACAATAAATAAAGTTTAATTAATAATCAATTTTTGTGTATTACTGTAGATTATAATAATACCTTTATAATAAAAATCAATTATGTCAATATTAAATTAAACAATAGTTATATAGTCGCCTATATTTAGTATATAAAATTTCAACCTACAACAAATATTCGTATGAAGCAGACATCTTTATTGGCTGTTCAAATCATTAATATCTTTAACTTTAATTATAACTATTTTACTGAAGTGAAGCCGTTTCGAAGATATGCAAAAAGTGACTCAAAAGTAAACATGCACTTCCGGTTTAAATATGCTTTTCAAAAATAGGACGTTTTCTTCCCAGGCATATACAAATATTAAGTTTAAAGTCTCATAATTTTATCTTCAACAGTGTAGGCTGTAGAGTGCATATACACATACAGGCGTCATTCCAAAAAATTGTCAGACTCAATTCAGGGAAGGTCAAAAGGTGGCTTATTTTTATTATGATTAAATTACTTATTACTTCGTAAAAGAAAGTAAAAATATATATTCAGAAAAATGTGTTATTTATTGTCTAGTTCAAAGGAAAATAAAAATATAAGATTCCATTACTTCCCAAATAAAGAGAAAGTGTTATTAATTAATACAGAATAATAGTGAGATTTTGTATATGTCAAAGTAAAAGACAAGGCGTCAACGTCAGTTAACGTGCACTAGGAGCAGCCATTTTGCGGACGACGCTAGCGACCTCAACCATAATTTCGTTTGTCATAAATCTCATAGGTATATATATTTATTTCCGAATTTAAAACATATTTTAGGTATTCATAATTAACCGTAGTCTCGTTTTTCTTGTTTCAATTTCGGAATATGTATTAGACTTTTTAGAAAACTTCCAACGTGTCATTTAATAAACTTTCGACGGCGTGAACTGAATCGATGCGCTCTTGCAATTCGAACCAACTTAGTAACGTCATTGAAATGTCATATAAGAAACGAGAACTATGTAGATCTTGGTTGAGCATATAGTGAAACTGTCATATGATCAAATCATATGATTGTTGGATTTGTAATAATTTTAAAAGACGAATTTACGTATACTTCAAGGAGCAAACATGTTTAAACATCTATGTTATTTTTCTACACTTCTAGTTGCTGGTAATTATACTTATTTATTAGTTATATAAGTAGCGTTGTAATTAGGATTCAAGTAACATAAAAATATTGATTTGCCCATCCCTTATTTGTGGATTTATTTTCAATTTCAGTGTTAGCATCAGGTGATTTAATTATTTTGAATCACCCAAAAAGCATATCTTTCAAAGGACATGAACACATTGAAGAGAGCACGTTAAAAGAAATGTATTCCGCTGCTTTAGGATTCTCAGTCGAGCAGGTGAATATATTTTTGAAAACTTAAATCGAATGCATTATAAATTTGCGGGCGCCTTACAGAGCAACAGCTGGTCAGGAATGTATTTAATTGACCCGTTTCACTTGGCCGAAGCAGTTGTCAACGTCGTTGTTGATGGCATCAGTGATTTAGGTACAGAAATAGGTCATCACTATCCGTTACGGACGAATGAGAACGAACAATCTACCTGGAAAGCTTTGGAGAAACGAATTTCGGATCGGTATCCGGAAAGTAAGAGTAATTTAATTCGTGTTGAATTAGATCAAGGACAAGAGGCTGTAAGTTTTCTTTTATTTAAATTTTTACTGTTGTTTCATCATATTTATCGTTCACTTTGATGGAATTAATTCGTTTTATTGTTGTTTTAGATAAAACAATATAAAATCTTAAATCAAATCAAATCCGACTCTGAAATAAACACAAAACATTTAAAGTTGACTGTAGATGAAGATCAAATTTTTTTGAACGAAGTCAATCTATTAAACAACATTGTTTCACAGGCAAGTACACATTTTTGATCGATTAGATGTTTGAGTTTATCTATTTTAATATAGCTAACGATTCGATACGTCATTACTTTCTGGTGTTATATCATTATAGATTGAATCAGGCGTCGTTAAGAAAGACAACAACCGCGATGTTTACTGGTTCGTTCTATCCGGATTACATGCCGTATCCGATTTACACGGTGTTAATTCGTCCGAAACGATCGAAGCAAAACAAGTGTTGGTGCAAACGCTGGCGCAATTAAACGACGCGTTTAAAAAAGCGTACAAAGGAGATGTACTAGTTACGGTCGTAACAAGCGATGCCAGTCATACAAGATATGCGAGAAGTTTGCTGGAAGACGCTGCGAAACCTGAATCCGACGATGTAAGTTGAATTTAAAAATATTACACTTAAAGCAGAGAAATGAAATGAATGAAATTCTAGAAGGATTTGAATTTGGCTGCCGTATACAGTCCGGATTACCCCGTTATGTTCAATATAATCCTCTGGTTCGGTGTGGCGATGCTGTTTGCGCTGATCGCAATTGCAATGGTGATTGGTGGTATGGATCCCGGTAGAGATTCGATTATTTATCGTATGACCAGCAATAGAATGAAGAAAGATAATTAAGTAATGGTTGTTAGTGTTGTTTATTAGTTTTTGTAGTTGTTATAAGCGAACTATTTCATTGTTTCATTCCAGTTTCGTCACATTATTAATTTTGTGCCTTGTTTACGTTTTGTAGAAATGTGTAAAAAAAATGATTATTTATGTAAAATATTTAAGAATAAACCGATTTCATTTCATTCTGTTTATTTTAATTCGAAGATTCTATTCATTAGAAGCTAAACCAGTTTACCGTAATGAAAGTGAGTGGTTCGCAACTTTTTAATTCAATTTTAAAGTTGACTATTTTAGTTTTAGTTTAGTATTGAATCTTGAAATAATAAGCAATATTCAGTTTTTAAAATATAAGTAGAAACAAGATAGATTCATTTAAAAATAGTTAAAATTAAAAGATTATAATAAATATATAATTATATAGTGAGTTAAACCCCGATAATTTAGAATATTTTATTTTGCCGCTTCGTATGACCATTACTGTAAAAGGAAATGTAGTTTCCGATTGGTCAACGATCCTAAGTTCCTAACCACATAAAAATGGGTGTGCCAGTGAAATAGTTTGTTGAAATAAAAAGTCAAGTAAGTTTTCAAACAATTCTTTCATCTAGATTATTGTAATTGTAAATACTATTAGAGAATTGTGCAGTGCATGGTGCGTACTCTGTATAATAGCTTTGCGATACAAATGCTTATTTGTGTTTTTTCAGCATCTTATGTTTTTGGATTTTTCCTCTTCTTTGAATTTGAAGATTCTTCATGTCTCCAATTCCTATGCCTGGGTAAGCATGGGACACTTGCACACTTTTTTCCATCATAAAATGGCCTATGGGTTTTCCTATTATTTACCTTGTAATACAGCAACAAATCATGATCTGCTATTAATTATAAAGTCCTCTCAGTTTGATTAAATAAATCACCTCTATATCAATCATATGTATCTTATTAACTAAAACAGTTATGTACCTATATGTAATATATATAGGTCAATATAATAACTGATAATTTAATGTAGATAAGAGTTTCTTCTTATCTATTCGATGCGTTACCTATAAATGATATGAATCGTAGTTACAATGGAGGAACATAAATTTCCTGTGCTAGAATTAAGTAATAGTGATTTGTACCGAAGACGAACGCAGTTAATGAGTAGTCATGATAAACTTTGTGATCATGATTATGATACGGTAGAAAACAATAGATCCAGCGTATTATCGGAGACAGATGAGCAAATAAGAAAGATTTTACGGAAACAATATAAATTAAGCGATTATGATGTTGCGGATATTAGTAGGTTTGTTTTGTTTCAATCATTTATTACTGATCAAATGATTATTTACTATTATGGGGATCAATATGTACATATATGTAAATAGTAAAGCTGTAGAGATCATATTTGTAATGCTGAACAACAAACAAAATTATAATAATAGAATAGTGATTGTAAATAGTACAAATGTATCAATACTATATTGATATTTGAATAATTTTCTATGTGATAGCGTTACTGGAGGTATGTCGTTGGATAGTATGGTATGTTCCCGATGCGGAGACGGATTCGAACCCCATGAGAAGATTGTTAACTCAATCGGAGAGTTATGGCATCAGCAATGCTTTGTGTAAGTATATATTTATTATTTATCTGTTTATGTCTAATACAAATTGTATAAACCAAGAAATGCTTAAATGTCTTTAATAATATACCAGAGCATGAGTAATTCAGTCCAGTATTGATAATTATTTTATAGGTGCGCCCAATGTTTTCGGCCATTTCCTGAAGGCGTTTTCTATGAATTCGAAGGGCGCAAGTACTGCGAACATGATTTTCACGTGCTGTTTGCGCCGTGTTGTGGCAAATGCGGTGAGTTTGTCATTGGACGTGTGATCAAGGCGATGAACGCCAACTGGCATCCGAATTGTTTCCGTTGCGAGACGTGCAGCAACGAGTTGGCCGATTCTGGATTCATTCGAAACGCTGGCCGAGCTTTATGCCACGAGTGCAATGCGAAAGCCAAAGCCGTCGGATTAGGCAAATACGTTTGCCATAAATGCCAGTAAGTTCTGAATATAATTACTTAATTCATTAAATTTGATTGATAAATCTATATAATTTCGTACGAAGAGTTTAATTAAGCATTAAGTAATAAATGTCGTTATATAAAATATTCGTTTACAGCGGAATGATTGACGATAAACCACTGCGATTCCGCGGCGAAGTTTACCATCCGTATCACTTTAACTGCACCGCATGCCATGTAGAGTTAGACAGTAATGCGCGCGAGGTTCGCAGCCGGCCCGGTTTCGCCGCCAACGACATGAACGAACTGTACTGTCTGCGGTGCCATGACAAAATGGGGATACCCATCTGCGGTGCCTGTCGCCGCCCTATCGAAGAGCGAGTGGTCACTGCGTTAGGCAAACATTGGCATGTTGAGGTACTACTATAAAAACATTACAAGTATGCATGTTCACATTCTCACAATCGCCTCTTGTTTTATTTGCAGCATTTCGTATGCGCCAAATGCGAGAAACCGTTCTTTGGACATCGCCATTACGAGAAGAAGGGATTGGCCTATTGTGAAACGCATTACCATCAACTATTCGGCAATCTTTGTTTCGTTTGCAATCAAGTCATTGCTGGAGATGGTATATAAGATTGTTTTACGTTCAGACACTTGGCTATTATAATGCACATCGTTTTCTTTTCTGCTCCTAGTTTTTACCGCGATGAACAAAGCTTGGTGTGTGCACCATTTCGCGTGTTCGGTTTGCGATCAGAAAATGAACCAGAAGACGAAGTTCTACGAGTTTGATTTGAAGCCCGTGTGCAAGAAATGCTACGACAAGTTTCCGAATGAGCTTCGACGCAGATTGAGACGCCAACACGAGGCTACTCCCAAAAAAATACCCGCTCAGTAATCAAAGCTGAGTACACAATTTTGTATCATTTCTTGTACTGCCAGATATATATATATATATATATATATATATATATATATATATATTTATAATTTAACGCATGTATAATTCATATAGATAATGTCTTGTTTCATTGCTTATATAAGATATATTTTTGTTTGTTTAATATTGCTTCTTAGCTGATTAAATAGTTCTTAAAAACAACTGCCACAAACTATAATTTGCGCTAATACCATTCGAACATATATAATATATGAAATAGTTTTATCATCCAGTGCCTTTTTAGATTTAAAATATTACACTAAAGTAGCATAAAGTACGCATGTGGCAAATTTGCGTGTCACAAATTCGCAAATGAATAATTCTCTGCATTGTACATGCTTGCCACATGTCTATTACTTACGATTATATATTTAAAATAAAAATAACTTGCCGGCTTTAGATAGGTAATCGAATAAATATTCCTTTATCACATGAATTGAAGGAATATTGACGTTTCCCACTCTATTTTACTAATAGACTATTTACATAAGATAACAGATTTCTGATGAACAAAAAGTCAGTTTTATTTAATGTATCGTTTATAATACATAAATTAACAATTGGCTTTAATAAGAATATTAATTGTTTAAATATTGTATTACATTGTTAATAAATATATATATATTTAACATTTTTAACAACTATCAGTCTTTATTTTATCTTGTTATCAGTGCAAGGTGGGGCTTTATATCGTTTATTTAAGATGATAGGAAATTAGTTTATTTATGTGCATTTGAAGAATTAAGTTGTGAAAATGAATTATACAGACATGGACGATGCTACAATGATAAGGTAAATATTTTACGGTAAAAACTAAAATCAACATCAACCGCTTCTTATTCAATGCAATTTGCATCTTGCGCAACAAGATAATATTTTCAAAATAAATTATATTTAATATACGTTTGTTACCGTTTAGCGCAGCGACTAATATATGTGTATATTGTGGTTTATTTGAATTTTAGCATAACAAGCGCTGATGAATCTATAATACGAAGGAGTCGTCGCAAAAAATCAGTTTATTCGACGTATGTACCAAGTAATAGATTTTCAAGATATAATATAAACACACTTCAAACGTTATTTTCTACTGAAAAAAATAAAGAAAAATCCGTGGACAGCCACGGTATATTATCATTTATAACATTTCATTGGGTCTTTAAATTGTTAAGTTGGAATTCGAGTGATTGGCGATGGCAAGAAGGATCGGAAGCAAATTCATGTATTGTTAATTCATCCAGGTTATATCTCTAAATATATTTCTTTTTTCCACGGAATATATATATATATATATATATATATATATTTCTTTTTTCTTAAAGATTAAACGGTATTTTTGATGATGAAAGAACGAAAAAGGGTAAACAAAGGCTCTCTATGTTAAGTGTGGTATGGAGATTTATTAGAACAAGAATGATTTTTACTTGTCTATTATATATACTGGCATCTATATTTTCTATGCTTGGACTTGTAAGTATTTTATAGGTTTTACTACAGCTGTACCGCTTTATTTTAAAATTTAATTTCTAAAATTGTTACTACTATATTGAATCTACATTGCTCTCATTAATATTATTATTAGACATTGTTCTCACGTATACTAGAGATTATAAATAATAATTATTTCAAGATATCCAAAGATATTAGTTTTAAAACATCTTTTGTTACTACATATCATTTTAGGTAATATTTTTACCAAAAATTCTGTATTGCGTCGATTCGAAATGTATCTTTAGTTCAGATTCATCGTCATCTGTTCATTCGTGGGAATATATGGTAGCTTTAATAGCAACAGAACTAATTGCTATTTTATTATATTCTTCTAGTCATGCAATCAATTTAAGGTAATTTTAAATACTTATTGACCAGTAATAGGAAATAATTTTTAAAATAATAATTGCGCATTTTAGAACTGCTATAAAACTACGATCAGCCTGTTTCGCATCATTATATCGACAAACGATGGTTACTTCAATTACCTACAAAATATCCAGTTGGCAGGTATCGATAGCAAATGGAAGTGTGTATCAAATAAAATAAATAAAATGAAATTATTTGCAGCTGGTTACACATCTGCTATCGGATGGACAACATGTACAAGACTTTATCCTGACACTACCCAGTTTGATTTCATCACCAATCATACTGATTTGCTGTATGCTATTCGCAGGCGCTCATTTACAACTCTGGGGGTACTTATCGGTAGCAGTAGTGTTTTTATTTTTCCCATTATTTGTAAGTGAAATAAGAGATGTTTAACAATGTTACCTATATTTATGGGTAATCAGAACTCTTTTTTTTAAAGATATTAATAGCATGTTTGTCGAAAAAAGTACTGCACAAAGCATTCCTATATTCCGATCAGCGTGTTCATTTACTAGAAGAATTTATTGTGAATAACATTTGTGTTAAGTTTTTCAAACAGGAACAATTATTTGAATCAAGTATCTCAAGTATGTTATGTAAACTGCTGGAATTCATATGCATGTTTGACTAAATTTACAATTGTAGGAAAACGACAAAAAGAACTTCAGAATATGGAAAAAGCTGGCTTTTACGATAGTTTGTGTTTTTCTTGTGTTCAAGTGCAGCCACTAATGTCTATGTCTATTATATTCGTTGTTTATGAATTGTTTTTTGATACAAATAAAAATAGGGATGCTAACATTTCAGAGGTACTTTATACCATTATTATTATTATTATATATACGTATATATATATATATATATATATATATATATATATATATATATATATATATATATATATATATATATATATATATATATATATATAAACCAAATTAATTCGTAATATTTTATTTTAGTTCGTTGCAGTTTGTATTCTAATAATGACGAATTTAAAGTTTTCTTTAGAACACTTTTGGCATGGTCTGAGTAGTTTTGTAAAAGGACTATCGTCTTTACATAAGTATAAGGTAAATAGTTGCTTTTTCTTAGATGCCGAATAAAATTATATTTATTTACTACTATAATGATTAAAACAGAGAATAATGATATACGAAGTGATAAATTTCAAACGTAAAGAATATATAGAGAAACATATTTATATTTCGATGAAAGGTGCCTATTTTCAATGGATGAAACATCAAACTTTAGATTCACACTCGAAAATGTACGAATTTTAGTGTTAACTGCAAGTTTATACTACCAATACAGTAAACATATCAGATTATAAACTTAAATATATGATTCTAGCACTTTTTCAAGTAATAAAAACGAAACACGTATATCATCCAATGAAAAACCGCTTCACGATACATTGAAAGATCTAAATATTTATATCAAAGAGGTAAGTAAATTACTTAAATATACATAACATCATGCCTATTTCCCATCATATGAAGGGAGTTGGTCAGAAAACCCTTAACATTAATTTACATCTTGACAATCTTTCGCCATTCAACTCTATCCTTACAGTCTTCTTTCGCTTCATTCAAATTCATTAGATTCTTCATATATGCTCTTCTATTCCGCTTACTCACAACTTTTCTTTCGCGCAACTCATTCTCAACCATATTTGTCCACTTATTCCTCGGACGACTCGCCCACATAAATCTTTTTTGTTAGTCTTTCTTTCGACATTCTTTCATTTGACTTTCACACCATTTTTTACTATATCGCACTGCTCATACACCCACGTATTCCGCTTTCTGTCTCTCTTTGATACACCACAAATACTTCTACATATTTTCTTTTACTGAATGTGTTTCAGAATAATTTAATTGGTATTTGCGGATTACCTGGCAGTGGCAAATCATCATTTTTAATGGCAGTAATGGGGCTATTATTAAAAACTAAGGGGGAGCTAAAAACGAACGGCAGTTTTGCATATGTGCAGCAAGATCCGGTCATATTAAGCGAGTCACTTAAAAATAATATTTTATTCGGTAACGAAATGAATGCGCAACGGTACTATCACACCACACATCAATGCCATATAACAGTCGAACATTTTATGGGCCAGTACGAAAATGACGAGATCATTGATCAGAAATGCTTGACTTTGGAACAAAAACAACAGATTGCACTTGCTAGAGCGCTTTATTCGAATGCGTAAGTTTTATTTGATTGTTAATGTAGTACGATTCTTATGAATGTTTGTTTATAGAGATATTATTTTACTTGATAATCCATTAAGCGCAATGGAACCCAGCAAAAAGTCTACGATTTTTCAGTCTTCTATATTTAAGATTATGCAAGAACGCGCAAAGAAAATTGTCTTGATCGTTACTGAAGATGCGAATGTAAGTTAACATACATATTTTCTTCCCTCAATATCTCCTGTAACTTGAGCGTTTCAGTCGAATTCTTCTATATATTATTATCTATACACCGTTATTATAGGTAATTAATTTAAACTAGATTATCTTATATTTGTTTATAGCTATTAGAACAATGTGATGAAGTATATATGATGCAAAACGGTGCAATATTACATCAAGGACACCATTTACAATTGAAAGACGAACCGGATTATATGGAATATACATATTATTTATCGAAACAAAAAAATGCTTGCAGGTAATGCCATAAATAAAGAAAGTATCACGGTGTGAAGGTTTTTTTTCTAAATTAGTACCTAAATATGTAATATGTTTAAATAATAATTATATTATACTACATATAATGATAATGTAACTATTTAAGGTACCTATTCGAGTATGTATGTATGCGAGTTTGAGTAATAATCTAGTTGTGTAATTACTTTCAAATTGCAGAGAGAAATCAAATTTGTTTAAGACAACTGCCGATATACCAAAAGATGGCGAAAGAAGGCATTTATATTCTTCATCGAATACTATATTTGAAAGCTCTAATGATACGATTAACACCATAACAGATTATGATACAACGATTTTAAGTACGATACTGATGTTTTAAGTTGTAGCTTTGTCACATTCTTCTTCTTTCTTAGTGAACGATGATCGCAATCCAGACACGTACTCTTATATGCTTTTCGAATACATTTCGCATTTTGGGAATTGTTATTCAATTTTAATTTTTATCGTGGCACAAATAATCAACGCTGCTTTTATCTCATTTCTGCCGATATTTTTTATTACTTCACTACAGGTATTTTTTAAAATGAGCTCTTAATATGTTTACTGAAATGTTTTCTTCATTTTCTAGCATTTGATGAATGAAATTATAGTAATAGAAATTTATTACGGAGCTTTCTTTTTCATGTTCTTCGCGGGAATATTGTTAAACTGGTATATTAATAAGGTAAAACATAATTAAGAATAAATGTGTGTGTACGAAGATAAATTATTATTTTTCTTACAGAAAATGTATTCTGCAGCGTTAATGTTTCATGACGAATTTATGCAAAAATTATATAAAAGTACTTTAGGATTTTTGCAGGCAAAATGTTTCAGAATAATTTCAATCCTAGTTCATCTACAGCTAAGTATATATATACATATATTAAAACATCTGCAATGTCTTGCACTCGACATTGTTATACGTATTAGGCGTATATGGTTTAGAAGGAGAGGTTATTAAAATACAACATTTTAAATTTTGCGATTAATAACCTGTCTATCTAAACAAAATATCCCTAATAAGTATAAAAATGTCCAGCTCAAGACTCTGCAGATGTTTTGGTCTTTAAATGAACTAATAATCTAATCTAATTATAATTAATATTTTACTAACCTTTGAAACAACTTTACACTAAAACTATGTGGCAAGTATAGTTTCTCATACCTACGTAACCATGGGCAACATAAATAAGATATTAAAAAAATATAGCCATTTTCTTGTAATCGGTGAACTTTTTGAAGAAATATTTCAAACAAAAGTTGTGCATAATATTAATATCTTTCATTTTGCATACTATTATATTTTTTATAAATCCAGCCGTTTTGGAGATATTGCAGAATTCTCAAAAAATGACTAGAGTAAACATGCACTTCCGGTTGGAATATTCTTTTAAAAAAGGAGGTTTTCTTGCGAGCCATATGCAAGTTTAAAGTTTCATAATTATAGCATTGGCTGTTTTGGCTATAGAGCTTTCACACATATACACACACACACACACACAGATGGATTTTCGGAAATAGTTAGACTCGAGTCAGTGAAGGTCAAAAGGTGTATTTCCGCTAAAATTTCGAGTTCAAAAATGCAAAATATAATACTTCCTGATATATGTATAAGAAAGTAGCATAAATGTTTTAAAATTAATTTAAAAATATGTTTATTCTTAATCACAAGCTCTTTGTTGCTAAATAATTGACAAAAAGTATTGTTTAATAATTTAATAATAACGATTTTAGTCGATTGTAACCATTTTCGAAATATGTCATAGAAATATACACATATACTTGTTTCAGCTGATGTCGATATTCCCCAACTAATTTATAATATTTTATTAAACATTTTTGTTGCCTTCATGACGATTTGCGTCATAGTTTTTGTGTCACCGTTGCATCTAATAATTGTGGCGATTATTTTGATAATTATGATTCTCTCTGCAACTTTAGTCAGGTATATTTAATGTTCAAGAGATAATGGCCAGTTGAAAAAATGATTGCTTTTAGACGAACTTCAGTGAACTATTCCCAGATGGAAATTACTTTTTTTAATTGTATTTATACCAAAATAGTTACGATGTTAAAAGCAAGACCGATCATTCAAGCTTATGATAAAGTTAATGATTTTTCGAAAACGTATGTTTTTTAAATCCTATTTTGTTTTATTTTTATATAATATTATTGCTTAAAAAAAATGATTTATTTTAGATTATACATAGATTATGACAACTATATAACAAATATTTATTTAGCTAATGCAGCTAAAGGTTGGCTAACTTTGGTTATACAAAGTTGTTCTGGTAAAGAAAATGAAAACACTCATTAAACCACATAAAATATATTTGTACTTTATTTTAGTAATTCTTTTGGCTGTGATCAGTTTTGTGACTCTATTTGTATCGAAATGGTGTCCCCTAATCCAATTTGCAGATGATGTCAATAACGTGAAACTCAATATATCGTGTGCCGCTTTGGCAATTGTCTGCACTCTACAACTCTGTTATGCGTTGCAAAAGTTATTTCTTTTATACATTAACGCTGGATCTTCGTTGGATACTTTAACCGAAATACAAGATTTTAAAATGGTATATATATACATACGTACACACACACACACATTATATATATATATATATATTATATATATATATATATATATATATATATATATATATTTGCAAATAGTGATATTTTAATATATATTAAAATATCAAATTTACTCCAAGAAAATAGATCAAGAAGTAGAAACTGAAACTATTCAAAAATTGCATGGAGATAAACCACTTAGTATTTCATTCCAAAATGTTTCTATTCATGCTTTGGAAGATGTTTCGTTCAATATAATGGAAAACGATAAAATTGGTAATAGAGTGTTAAAGGCCTCAAAACTTAGTAGTATAAGTATTATTATTATTTTAATCAAATATATATATATATATATATATATATATATATATATATATATATATATATATATATATATTTATATTTATATATACTATATGTAGCGACTACACTTGTACTACTAAGCTCTTAAATATAAAGAATGTGATGTGTAATAATATTTTTTGTTTTTTTTTAGGTTTTGTGGGCCTAACAAGTTTTCAAAGAAAAGCAATAATTTCCGTGCTGTACAAATTAACTGATAATATAAATAATTACACGGGCCTAGTTGAAATCGATCAAATTGACGTTTCTCAAATTTCATTTGATGAATTGCGATCTTGTATTATGGTTATTCCGTCTGAGCCGTATTTGTTCAACACTACAATTACGTAAGTGATTAATTCAGGTCATATCCTGTTCCTTTTTATAATTCGTATCCGTTGTTGTTTCAGGAAAATGTTTAGACCAGAAATAGAGATAGAAAATATTTTAAATCAATTCTTGATCTGGGACCGAATAGAGCGGTTGCCAGATAAATTAAAATCAAACGTTGATCAAATGTTAACATTTGAAGAAAAACAGATATTATTATTAGCCCAAGCGCACCATAAACAAAGTTCGGTAAGTTCATTCGCTTTATTAATTATACTGTAAATACACGGAAGTCAAATTCTGATTGACGTCAGTAGAATTTTTCGCAATAAAGTATTGTTACATTTGTCTAGATCGTAATAATCGAAGATTTCGTAAACGGTTCGAACTTGGAATATATTTTAAACACTGATTTGCAAAAACTGTTTCCAAAATCAACAATAATAATATTTGCAAATGATATGAGCGGATTGGAAGATTGTAATCGTGTGATCAAGTTTAATGATGGCAAGGTAGGATTCATTACTAAAGCAATACATTTCCGAAAACGCACTTTAATTATTGTTATTTTTAGATCGAAAACATAAATAGCCGTAGACGAGGCATCAAACCTCAATTAGCTCTCATAAGTACTTTAGATACTTTAGAAACAGAATTTTAACCGTCAACCTAAAAACATACAAACTAAGTCAAAATAATTGAAAAATACATCAAGTTGATTTCTGTTTCCTCGGCCGTTTACAGTGGAAAAGTATTATAATTATGATTTAATATTTTATTTATTATAATAAATGCAAGCATTAATATATTATTGTAAGCATACATATCATGTATTTGAAGCGCAGCATAAATGTATTGAGTACCAAAAAATATAATTATTCTACTATTGTTAAACAAATTTAATAATTATTGCAAAACCCCACAAGCCAAAACTGTAGAGTTACAAAAAATAAAAGTATTTACTATTCATAATAAATTTAACAATTATTGCCTTAATAAGTAAACTTTGCAAACCAAAACTGTAAAAAGAGTTGCATAATTACAGGAGTATTTTTTTCTTTGAAATGAACGAATATGGAAAAACAAAACTAAATATCGATAATTGAATTTGTATAATTAAAATAGATTTTCTATTAGTTAAACATTCTGTTTTAGGATAATGAACAAGAAATAAATGAATATATGCCTTTGCAGAGTAATTTTTATTATGTGTTTAGCGTTTGGACTTCAGACGACCTGAACCAGGAGGCAACTTGTAATAATGAAGGCTTGTGACGAAGGTTCATTTTCCGGTTGATTATTATGACTCCATTCGAAACACAAACGTGGATCTTTAAACCAAAACCGTAATGTGAACCAAAAGTGTTTCATAGTTTGTGTAAATATTTATTTATTTTATTGGGTGTGTACGTGATAGGGTAAATATAACCTTTAAATGTTACATTAATTCTATTATTTTTGACGATTTTGAAATTCGCCAGTTGTACCTATATCGCACATACTTTTCCCTATGTAAATATCATGGTTTGTTTAAAAAAATAAAATCAGTTTTTAAAAAAATTGACAATAGCCAGGATCGTACTGAATATTTTCGAATTCCTGTACATTAGTCATTAATGTTGCTTTGTTGCACAGACCTGATGAGAATATTATTTTTATTTTATTTGGGTATTAACTTAATACAATTTTATCGCAGAGAAAATATTTCTTTAATAGTTATTTAAACTTAAATTCATATGAGTAATAATTTTTTGATTATAATTCATACTTTTAACCCCAAAACAAAAAACATTAAATTCGAGCGAATACCAGCAATTAATGCATTTATACGACCAATATAAAAAAGGCCACAGATATATTATATTTATACGCAAGCGTCAAATTCCACATGCTATCGAAACGATTTTTTATCATAAAACAGCTCTAATTTACGTAAGCGCTTATTATTAGTAACTATGAACGATTATTATATTATTCCCAAATATGTAGTTAATTGTCTCTTACATAATACGATATAATAGTATTTAGTAATTATTGACAAGGCCACTAAATTATTTGCATTCCCCCATTGAAAAAGCGTTTTAAATGGGTATTATTTTTTGTTTAATCTATGACGTACATAGGTGTTATTCATATATATGAATACTACATAACTATGTACGTCATATATATGTATTAAACTTTATTTATTTGTAACAAAAGATGCGATTTTATGTAATTTCTAAAAAACTACAATTTCTATTCTAAGTAACTTTTATATAGTAAAATAAATTCTATTATTTATACTAAATAAAATAACTACAATGGAAATAATGTGTTTAATTCATGTCCACACCTTTAATAATAGGTAATTGAACTTTTGAACTTGGTTAATCAAATCATCAGTATATTTAATTAGATATGATTTGGTTATTAAAATCATTTACCGTCGTGATACTTTATATGTAATCTTGACCTCTTCGTTTGGCAAAAAGATTTTTACTAGATAACTCATAACATATATGTATATTCAATCATATAGTTATGTATATACATACATACATACATACATACTTAGTACAAATCTGATAATAATTATCAAGAAATCAGACATTATCCAAAGCGAATTGGATGATTCATTTTTGCGAACAAACGATTTAAATTATATTTTCAATAGTGTAGTGCATTTAATAAAATTTAAAATTATATTCCGGGTTGTTTAAATAATAGGTGAATTTAGGTTTTGGATATACATATAACGTTTTAACGTGAGTTTTATTAATTTGATTTTAATAAGAACGATAACCTAAATTTTACCTTTAATAGATTATATATATATATATATATATATATATATATATATATATATATATATATATATATATATATTATATATATATATATATATATATATATATATATATATATATATATATTTATATATATATATATATATATATATATATATATATATATATATATATATATATATGTATATATATTTATATATATATTTCATCTGAATGATGAATTGTCTATTATTCAGTATCATTTATTTTCTAGATATTTAAATCAATCTATAGCTACAGATACAAAATGAAGCACTCAGTTATTATATATATTTTAATAATTATAACAACAATTGTTGGCGATCGTTTAGAAGAAATCTCTGTAAATGTGGCGTTACTGGGCATGGACCTTGAAGATTACTGTGATAAATTTGCGACAGCACAAAGAAATGTTTTACTTAAAATGCCTAATGCATATAAAGAAAAGGTAGCTACAATTTAATATACTTTTCGCACATACATAAGTATTCAATCATTTTGCAATTACTTATTTTAAGTGGAGACAAGGATTTTAAATCAAATTAAATAAAACACTACTTAAAATCAGATAAATGTTTTAGTAAGGAGTATTTGTGTCCGGGCAATTAAATTGTATTTATATTTTGGTTTGTAGCTAGAACTAGAACAAACGTACGGTTCTTATTTACGAAATGAATCCCATTATATGCATGATAATCACAATGTTGATGATTTAGAACTTTCCATAAATATTCAAAGGCAATGGGAAATTTTGAATAAATTAGGAGACATTGAAATGTCGGATCAACAATGGAATGAGGTATGTTTACAATTTAATTATTATATTAACATATAACATTCAATTAAAATGTTTTCTTTCTTTAGTTCAGTTCTATGACAAGCAAACTTGAACAACTCTCGAATGAAACTCCGATTCCGTGTTACAACAAAAATGATAGTTGTACATTCTTTAAAAAGGGTAATTTCATATTTTAATCTCAAGAGTCTCTAAATGTAGGCTATATATTTACGTGGGCAAGTTGAATAGTGTGAGAATGCAGGGTCGTCTTAGGGAAGATGCACGTGTCGTTTTTAATTTTTTTATGCAAGTTTTTAAAATTCTAGAATCACCGTATTTTTTTATTTTTATTTTTATTTTTAAAGCCTCTAGTTTCGGAGATATGAATTTTTAAAAGTATTCGCGCTCAGGGAGAATGACGTCATTCTCCCTTGGTCCTTTTCTTTTGTCAATATTAAGACATTTCAAGTAGATAATGGGGTTATTTTATTACTAGATGTTTGCGCACATTCTGTCATTTAACTTTTCTAGTTTTCTTTATACGTTTCAAACTTTTCAATACGCTTTATTTTTTCAAATCAGTCTTTTTCAAGACTATTGTGTATCAGTTTTATTTACGAACGAGGTTAAACTTATTAAAAATGACCTAATACCACACTAACAAAATTATTTCATTTTTTTACTTGATTAGCAGCATTGTTAAATGGAAGGGGAAGCGAAAAATTCAAAAATATTGTGTTAAATTTCCAATGTGAACAAATTAATTAATGTAAACGTTTTAAAGTAATTTTATGCATTATATATATAATATACTTATAATAATAGTACAAAATAATTATGTATATGTTCTTTTCACCATAGCAAAAGTATGCATCTTCCCTATTGCGAATGAGTCGCGCGATAGAAAAATCGGTGTATGTGTGTGTGTGTCTGTCTAAGTGTGTGTTTGTATGCGCATGTGTATGTATCTATTTGTTGTGTGTGTTGTTAAGTGCGTGTATGTATGTAACACATATACATAAATTTTTCAGACGTCAGACATATACTAGCGACATCACGCGATGCACAGGAATTACGAAAAGTTTGGTCTTCTGCGCAAGATATATACGCCGGTAATACCGAACAGTATTTTAATATATTAAAATTAGTAAATACAGCAGCGCAAATGAACGGTAAGTTTGAGTATAAAATAAGAAATGATTGACCACTCTTTATAACCGATCCGATAACATAGTTAATTAGAAGAATGTGTTTTTGAATGTGTTATGTTTGATTTAGATTTTCCTGACGCCGAATTATATTGGGATATGTTAGTAGAATATTCAAATGCATTTACATCCGCAAAAGAGTTATGGGGAGAAATTGAGCCGTTCTATAATAAATTTCAAGAGTTTGTGCATAAACGTTTAGCACAACATTATGGAGAATTAACTAACTTAACGACAATTCCGGTTTATTTATTAGGTAATGTCTAATGACAATGTAAAAAGAGCGCGTTGTTGGCACTTCATTTTAATGGTATACCTCATTGCTACGTGCGTGTGTGTATAAATATTAATGAGGTTCTAATAGTTTTTTGTAACGACAGTACATGCATATTAATTAATAATATTCAAATACCGATAACGCTAAATTAAATTTGTTTTATTGAATTAAATTAATGTTTGAAGGTCTAAATGTAAACATGCGTATATACATACATACATTACATATACAATGAATTATTTTCGTTTTTAATTAGTTCCAAGGAAACTTAAAATTAATTCACTTACTGTGACAACTAAACAATAAACTCTACGCGAATTAAGATATACGAACATTTTAGCGATCCTAAAGTTGCTAAAAGTCATACAATGATTTTGCAGGTTCAGAATTCGGAACCGATTGGAGTAATATTGCACCACTCGTGTTGCCGCATCGTTATCTATACGATGAAATCGTATCGATGCTTAATTTCGAGGTATTTTTTGTTCATTATTAGAAGATTTTCTGTCTTCTAGTTATAATATTAACCACTTTTTTTGCTTAGAAAGTTGGAGGGAAAAAGGTTTATGAAATAGCAGAAAAATTTATAGTAAAATTGGGTTTTAACCGAGCGGGAGCACAATTTTGGAATTACAGTTTATTTAATGAATCGTGTCCGAGTTCTTTGTTGAGTCACTCGTAAGTATTCTTGTAAAACTCATGGTCGTTGTATAAATACGCTATTTGAATTTATTATTTCTTTTTAAAGAATAATCACTTGTAATACAACGGGTTGGGTTGAATATTTGGATGCACATGAAGATATGGTCCGTACTGCATTGAATAATCAAAATTCCGCTTGGGTCCCTTACAGTGCCTTTAGGATTTCTGGTAAATAATTAAAATCAATTTATTGTACAAACAAATAAGTATAGGAAGGGCCATCTGTTAGCTTCTTTTTGAAATGCGTGTTATTTCGACAGTTTGCAACACGTTTGACATTGATAGATATGTAGTGTTAAACTTCCTTCTAGAGGAGGTTTGATACTATATGTCTATAAATGCCAAGCGTATCAATGTTGCAAAGTGTCGAAATAACACGCACTTCAAAAAGAAGCCAACAAATGGTTCATTCTATATGTGTAATATACAGTAATTTAAAAAAAATTACAATTCAATCAATTTCTAAATGGTAGCCTTAGATGAAGCTTTGGTCAGCTTGAGTACAATACTAGCGTTAAAGAACCTCCCCTTAGTGGGAATCGTCCCCGAAGACGTATTTTTCAAAGATTCCGAATTGCACAAAAGCGAGTTGACTGCGCTTTTGCTGACAGCCTTGCGAGTCTTACCTCGGCTACCATATTACCTAGCAGCAGATACCTGGCGGCTTGAACTGTTAAAAAACACAAAGGACAAACATGAGAACCTCGCGGCCAGCTGGTGGCAACATCGTCAAGCTTTTCAACGTGTTCAAGGCGCTACAAATGCCGAATTAGACTTTTTAGGCGATCCATACATCAGAGCGAATAAGCCATATATTGGCAAGTTCTTTGGGACAATTTTGCAGTTCCAAATTTTGGAGTATTTTCAAAATGAGAATAAAGACGGGGAAAATATCATCGAGCTAATGGCACGGGATAAGAATTTTCGGTGAGTCGATTATCAACTACATATATACATAACTTCATGCCCATTCCCAAAACGACTGTACTTATAGAAAATATACTAGTATTCAAAATGAAAGATATTAATATTATGCACAACTTTTGTTTAATTTTTTTTTTCAAAAAGTTTACCGATTACACGATAATTACTATTTAAAATTATTAATATCTTACCTATGTTGCCATGGTAACGTAGGTATGGGAAGTTATCCTTATGGTTAGTAAAATATTAAAAATATTATATATACATATTTTGTTAGGTGTTTAATTCATTTAAAGATTAAAATATCTCCAGTGCATTGCACTGTACTTTCTTATACGTAGTAGGCATATGTTAATAACCCCTCTATCTAAACAATGTATACCTAATACGTATAAGAAAATCCAGTGCAATACGCTGCAGATGTTTATCAACATGCTTAAACATAGAAGCGAAATAAATTAATTGTGAGTAGCATATATTACTTTCAGTTATATTATGTCTTGAATTATTTATCAAATAATTTACTTCGTAATGCGTATGTGATTTAAAATAAATGTACACTTGCAGAAACTTATTAGACCAAAGATCAATGTACGAATGGCCAAAAGTAGTAAACGATAACATATATTACGACATAGACGCGGATTCGTTACTAAACTACTTCAAACCATTAGAAGACTACATGAACACTGCCCCCGAAACACAAGTCACCCAAACAGTGCGCCCTAAAACTACAACAGCCGTAACGAAGACCACACTGCCCCCTACACTTCCATCCGTTGAACTGCCACAAGACTCACCCGGCGAGGCCGCAACAATTGCGCCAGATTTGGGGAAAAGCGACAAAAAGTTAAAAGAAACAGCCCCTACGTTAGCACCACTGCCACCTAAAATTAAAAATCGTGAAGAGGCCGTACAGAGCAATACAGGTACTATTATTGGTGCCGTTATTGGCGTTGCGGCTCTTGTAATCATTTTAGCGATTTTCGCCAAACGGAAATATGCTAAAAGGTCCTTCACAGGAAATAGAAGAAATGTTGTTTAGAAAATTTACTTTTAAATTTGTTCATTTTGTGTTGTAATTTTGTATATTAAGTATTTATTAATTTCATCAATCTCGATTTGAACATTTAATTTATTTATTTATATATATATATATATATATATATATATATATATATATATATATATATATATATATATATATATATATATCTATATATTATTTTTAGAATAATACTTTGCATTTATTTTAAAACACAAATTGCAGCCAGAAGTCAGCTATTTTGTTGCTTTTTAAGCAATAAAAGGTGTATACAACTGACGATGATGTGTTAATATTTATATATGCATTTTATTTATAATTATATAGTAGAAAATAGAGGTAATATGTCGATCTTTTTTGATAATAATAATAAAGTAAAATTACTCCTAATCGAGAGTGTACAGTGTATTGCAATTTATTTTTTAATATATTATTTCTTTGTTTTGTTCATCACGGAATTTTGTAAAATATAATATAGATTTTGTAAATATGAATAGCGTTGGTATATAGTATTATTTATTAGTTTTCTATTGTGGTTTTGCAATAATAAATGATTAAACTTAATTCGTTGTGAAATAATATTCTTTAATTGCAATTTTCATCAAACAAACTAACTTCGTAATAAGACTGTGTTGGTTTGAAATGGAATGAATGTGCCCTTTTATTTTTTAATTTAACAAACAATGAAATTTAATTTAATAAACAAGTTGAATTGAATTTAAAAAGCAAAATTACATTAATTTAACTGACAAAAACGAACTAATGGATCCACTAAAAATGAACAAACTCAAAAAATACAAGAAACAACAATTCAAAAACTTGTGCGAATACCGATGTCAAAGTGACACATTGTGCGATCAGTAAACATGAATATATCGAAAATAAATTATTTTAGGTTTATTTAACTCATATTGATAACGATATAATGAAATAATTTTATATTCTTTGATTTTATATTAATTTTGATTTTTTCTATAGGTATTTTAACTATTAAAATCACATTAAATATTAATTTATTCTAAAACATGTGTTTCTAAACGCATACTTCGGGATATATTATCACCGGAAGTATAAAAGAAACGCCAAATTTGTATTTCAAATTATAAGGTGTTTTTCAAATAGCAATAAATCAGTAATTATGGATGGGTCCCGTTTATTTTTTATAGTAAACGATACTTAAAATACTAAACTTTAAGCTGATACTAAACAATATGCTACTAACATTTTTTTAACGGTTTTATTTTGCATTTAAAAAAAGTGCATTTTGCCATAAGATTGACATGGGACATTTCTCTGAATACACCCGCCCCACATTCGTATTTCACGTTTATTATGACGTCATCACTTTTTCTGCTCATTGTATCGTATATAATTATTTATATATTTGTTTCGTTATAACTTTGTTTAATGAATTTGCGTAGTTTTAAACAAGCAGCTTCATCATGATCAACTGTAAGGATATGTCAAATAAATTTATCGTTCAAATTTAGGGAATTTGTTTTTAGTTACAAACTCTTTAGTTCTATGGTTGTCAGTTTGGTCATATCTATGGTGGAACGTGTAACCTAATTTTATATTTGTTTTTCTGAAGTAATTTTATGTCTATTCAGCATTTGTAATAAATTGTAAAGCATACGGTGATAATGAATTTAGAAATTAAAGTGCATAATTACCACTGGGGAAAATTGGGTAACGATAGTTATGTAGCCCAGTTGGCAAAAAGTGGCAATCCTTCGATAGAAATTAACGATGAGTTACCTTACGCTGAGCTCTGGATGGGTACTCATCCAAATGGCATATCAAAGTTAAAAGAAACTGGCAAAACGCTTTCTGAATATATACAGGAAAATGAACAAGTACTAGGTGAAAAAGTAGTTGAGATATTTGGGAAAAATTTACCGTATTTATTTAAAGTTTTATCTATAAATAAAGCGCTTTCTATTCAGGCTCATCCAGATAAGGTATGTCAATTTGCATTTATGCCTTTATTTGAAGAATAATCCTTTAATATACTAGAAATCCGCTCAAGTTTTATTTGATACTCGGCCGGATTTGTATAAAGATCCAAATCACAAACCTGAACTTGCAATTGCAATTACACCATTTGAAGCTCTGTGTGGTTTTCGGCCAGTAGACGAAATCAAATTGTTTTTACAAAGTTAGTTTAGTTATAGCAATGTACGTATAACAAGTACTGGACTCATGATAAACCAGACATGATTTATGTTTAGCAATACCCGAATTAATAGCAATTGTTGGCGCTCAAAATGTAACGAAATTCATCGTTTCGGATGAAGCAGGTTTGTCAAAAGCTCTCCAGGACTGTTTTAGAGCTTTAATGACAGCGGATCAAAACACGGTCACCGAACAACTTGCATTATTACTTAACAGAGCTTCTTTATTAGGTTAGTTGCCAAACAATAGTTTCGATATGTTTAATAAAACATCGGCCCTAAACTTTCTTTTACGTAGTCAGTATATTTAGATTAGATAGTATATAAATAAAAATATAAAATGTTTAAATTTCAACAAAATATTTTCATTCATTGTCCAATAAAATTGTAAAGTTAGTTAATTGTCAGATTTCCAAAGAAAACATATGTATTTTACACAAACGTCATTCCAAAAATAGTCAGACTCGATTCAGGGAAGGTCAAAAGTTGTATTTCCGTTAAAATGTCGAGTTTTTTTTTTCGTGTTTACAATACTTATTACTTCGTAAAAGAAAGTAATTATGTACTGAGAAAACCAAACACAAATATTGTATCTTATTATTATAGATGAAAGTTCTCGTGCTATACAATTAACTCCGCTGGTAGAACGCTTAAATCAGCAGTTCCCAAACGATGTAGGTTGTTTTGTGGTTTATTTTTTGAATGTTCTGAAATTAAACCCAGGGGAATCTTTATATTTGGGCCCGAATGAACCTCACGCCTATTTATCTGGAGGTATAGTAGATGTAAAACAAATGTTGATAAATACAATATGTGATTCTTTTTTTGTAGATTGTATTGAATGCATGGCTTCTTCTGATAATGTTGTCCGCGCTGGGTTAACTCCAAAATACAAAGATATACAAACGCTATGTGGAATGTTAACTTACCGAATGGAATCAGCGAACGAAAAATTATTTAAACCAATTATTGAAAATGAATTTACAGAGTTGTTTGCTCCGCCTGTTCAAGATTTTGCTGTCGCCAGGATTCAGGTACACATTGTTTGTTTGTTTTTCAATTAAATCTCTAAGTTGCGAATTATGTCGATAGGCGAACCAGTCAACCACAAGGATTACACTTATTTCTCGCTCAAGTGCTAGTATTTTATTAATTTTAAGTGGAACTGGTAAATCTAATCAATTACATTTAAGTAAGGGTTCCGTTATTTTTATTCCGGCAAATAAACAACTTCAAATAATTGATGTTAGCCCTGATTTGGTTTTATTCCAAGCTTTTACAAATGTCTAATTTCTTAGTACATTATACACGCACTTGCCACATTCCAAATCGAAAATATTCCAAACATTATTAATATGTGTAACTGTGTGCCTTTTATAGACTGCTGAATTGGAATTTTGAAAGGTTTTATTTTCTTGCCGTTAATATGTGATAAAATTAAATAAATGCTATACATAAGTTTCTTGATGTGAAGTGATAACATTTTAAAAATATGCTTGTATGAGTAATTCAATCAATAAAGCAATATAAATGTATAAGGTCAAACAAAAGGTCAATTTAAGATCATTTAAACATATATATACAATTACAAAATGTTGCTTTCATATAAAATACTCATTATTCTCACATTTATAATAAATCAGTTTCATTTGTGCTTTTCAAAAAATATTTCGTAAGTAACACATTAAATTAAAACTTCAATCAATTAATACAAAGTTTTCGTTTAGAGAATTATGTGTTTTAAAATTAAAAAACACCGAGTTAAATTTAAATAATTTCAAAACAAATGGTTATGAAGTGAACTATCAAAATGAACGTTTATTTTTACTGAATATTTGTGGCGCAGCCCCTAGATGTGGGGCAGATATATCAGTTTGCGAACTTGATACTACAACAAGAACTGTTAAACATATTTTAGGATATCTTGACACTCTAACCATTTTAAATTCGTATAAACCGATTCCTGGTTTGAAATATCAAACTTCTGGACGAAGTGATTTTTTTTTCTTTTTTTTTCAAGAACTGAAGTAATGTTAATTTCAGAAAAGAATCGGGTGGAAATCGAATTTAAATGTAATCGGCATTTAAATACAGAGAAAATAACATATGTATCTCCTACAGGGATAGTCGGGGGGAAATATAAGTTTATATTTGAATCAAAATTAGTTTGTATGAAACAAAATATGAATTGTAAGGTTAGAGATTTTTTTATTTAATAGCATTATATATATATATATATATATATATATATATATATATATATATATATATATATATATATATAATTAGTAAAATAAAAAGTGTAGGCTATGATTTACTACAATTTATGGATTTACGTTCGTAACTTTCATCCGTAATCGCAATTTGTTTTAAAATATGAGTTATTATTTAGGTTCGAAATGTGCATGATAATTTACAATATAATTTTAATAATTTATATAAATCAAATGAAAATTGGGCGGTGGAAAATACTACGAAAGATTTGAAAATGTATTTAAATTTGTGTGGAGGGCTAAATCAAGTAATTGGTGTTAAAAATCAGGAATGCAACAGTAAGTTTTTATATATATATATATATATATATATATATATATATATATATATATATATATATATATATATATATATATATATATATATATATATATATATATATATATATATATATATATATATATATATATATATATATATATATATATATATATATATATATATATATATATATATATATATATATATATATATATATATATATATATATATATATATATATATATATATATATATATATATATATATATATATATATATATATATATATATATATATATATATATATAATATATATTTAAATCGTATAATAATTTTTTAATAGTTCAAAATACGCAAGTTTGTCTGGTTAATAAAAGAGGAATATCGAAAAATTTAGGACTTATTTCTTCTGATTTTGAAGTTCATGAAGATTTTATTTCTATTTCATTTAAAGGTAAATATGTTATTCATAATTGTCGGAATTTAGTTTTTTTGTTATTCGCTGTATAAGTTTTTGATTAAAGCATTAAATAACCTAACATCAATCTACCTTCTTTTTTTTAAAATAATATCACATCTTTTTTTTAAGATGGTTCGTCTTGTGATAAAGACAAATATATAGAAACAAACATCCACTTAGTATGCTCATTTCATGATGAAAATCCAATTTTAGTGTCTAAATCGAATTGTGCCTATCAAATTATTTGGAAAACCAAAGCTGCGTGTCCAAATTATGTAATTTACAATACATATTAATAGAATACTAATAATACTCCGGCATATGTTTAGGTATTTTTAGGTAAATCATGCCAGATCTATGATACATTTTACGGATCACGCAATTTCGCGCCGCTCTTCACAAATGATTCCGAAACATTAATTTCGAATCATTTAGTGAGGTACAACTTGTGCGATTCTTTATTTACACCGTGTGGATTGTATAATAATGCTAGTATTTGTGTTCATTTAAACGGAGAAGATGTTCCTTATGGTAAGTCTACGTTTTATTTTAAATTATTATTTATACGAATAATAACATTTATTATAATGTTTTATCAAGGTTGGATGCATTCGCCTATTATTTCAAACAACAGAAAACTAACTATGGATTTTATCGGAGACGTTTGTTATTCTTCCATTTTACGTTCAGCCCACATAAATTTTCATTGCGACAACAGCAATTCTCGCGATAATAAAATCATTTTTGTATGTTGTTTTATAATAAACTAAATAGATATAAGTACTTATTTATTTATGTTTTTTTTAAGAGCCGAGACATGTGCAGAATAGATATAGATATTTATGTTGACTTGGCATGCCCGCAAAACCCCACTGCGAACTGTGTGATTCATGAAAATAATCAGGAATATAATTTACAGTCTCTTGCATTACCAGATTCCAATTATGAAATTCAAGATATTTACAATTCGAATGTAATTTATATTATAAATATTTGTAAACCTGTTATATACAATGAGAACGTTTTGTGCGATTTATATTCGTCGGTTTGTGCCCGAAACAATACCGAACCGAATGTACACAAAAAGTAACAACCAAAATAAGATTTAAATGAACTACTTATTGATCGTGGTCATTTTAGGTTTAAATCATTGGGGAATATTCAATCATTCTCGTTATCGGTTAAAAAAGGCAATGTTATCATGCAATATAATAGTGGCATTTGCATCACTTTGCAACAAACTACGGTTGTAATTGAATTTGAATTTATTTGTGATCGATTTTCGCAGGTAAATATATCTTTTTCAAATAGAAGCCGATGTAATTAATATTATAACTGACAACAATGTTTTTATGAATTTTATGTTGTAGCAAAGGCATCCAATTCTTTCTTACAAAGACGATTGTAATTTTAAATTTATTTGGAAAACTTCCGCTGCGTGTGGTGTAAGAAAATAATATTTAAAAAATGCTTTATATATATATATATTTATATATATATATAAAATTAGTGATAATAAAAGAATATAATCTGTTCGTTTTCCTTTAGAATATTAAATTACATTTTTTAAGTAGTATTCATATTTCTTTTCTAATGGTTGTTTTTATAATTATATGATTAGTACAAGGGTTATGTTACTAGCTGTAAGCACGTGCATATTTCGGACTTGCAGTTAGTATAGAACTTTATTTTATTTATAAATATAAACAAGCTTGAGTTTATTTGTGTCTTTCTTATCATACATTAAAAACATCAGTTTGTGCATTTGAACCGGCAAGTTTAGTCATCACGCGACTTTCCACTGTATAACAAGGATAAATAAAGTTTAGACAACTTGCAATAAACGTTGTTAGGTTAAATATTGTACCGGCAAGATTGATTTATCAGTAAATTAATGTTTTAAACAACATTCGATTATATAGAAATGATTTGTGATGATGAAATGGGTGAAGTATATTTTGTGGTTATGCTGATTTCTACAATGATGATATTTGCGCAAGCAGATAAAGTAGACAAAAAGTAAGTATTTTGCTATATAGAAATTTTATAATTGATTAGTTCATTAGTTATTTAAATAATTTGTCTATTTTAAAGGTTATATATTTCTTTTAATGGATTAAATTTGTAATTGTACATAGGGGTAGATAAAATTTATATGTTAAATCATTAAATTTGATAGGTTCGGGTAAACTTTAGTAAATCCCGCAGCTCTGAAGAAGCTAGTATCCTAGTTCTCAAGGTCAACATAGCGTAGCTTATCAAAAACCAAACGCGTAAAATTTCATTCGTTTTTACTTTCTTATACGAAGTAATAAGTATTGTAATCATGAGAATTTTCGAACTCGAGATTTTAACGGAAATACTCCTTTTGACCTTCCCTGAATCGAGTCTGACTATTTTTGGAATGACGTGTGTGTATGCGCTCTATAACCAAAATTACCATTTCTAAAATCATGATAAGATTTGTATATGGCTCGCAAGAAACCCTCTTATTTTTGAAAAGTGCATGTTTACTCTAATTATTTTTTGCGTATTCTGCAATATCTCCAAAACGCCTTCACTTACAGAATATAGGGATTGTCAAAATAGATATTAATATTATGCACAACTTTAGTTTTAAAAATATCTTTAAATAAAACATCTGCAGTGTATTGCACTAGACTTTCTTGTACGTATTAGACATATATTGTTTAGATAGAGGGGTTATTAATATATACCTACTACGTATAAGAAAGTAAAGTGCAATACACTGCAGACGTTTTAGTCTTCAAATGAATTAAAAACATAACAAAATATGTATATATAATATTTTACTAACCATAAGGATAACTTCCATATCTACGTTACCATGGCAACATAAATAAGACATTTACAAATTTCAATAGTAATTTTCTTGTAATCGGTAAACTTTTTGAAGAAATGTTTCACACAAAAGTAGTACATAATATTAATATCTTTCATTTTGAATATTAGTATATTTTCTGTAAGTGCTGCCGTTTTGGAGATATTGCAGAATATCCAAAAAATGACTAGAGTAAACATGCACTACCGATTTGAATAATCTTTTCAACAATAGGAGGTTTAGCATTGGCAGTTTTGGCTGTAAAGCGTTCACAAACACACAGACGGAATTCTGAAAATTGACTCGACTCAGGAAAGGTCAAGATGTATTTCTGTTCAAATCTCAAGCTCGAAAATGTTAATGATTACAATACTTCCTTATATACATTCGTATAAGAAAGTAAAATTTTGTCGATTACAAGAAAATTGTTATTGAAATTATTTAATTTCTTATTTTATTATTTATTTCTTGGTTACGTAGGTATGTGAAATTATACTTGACAGATAGCTTTAGTCCTTTAGTTTAAAAATATTTCAAAGGTTAATTAACCTTTTGTTAGGTTTTTAATTAATTTGAAGAATAAGAAACGTCCGGGCCACAATAATTTCTTATATAACGTAATGAATAACTATATATTTGCTTGATATTTTTAAAATTTTAATATCCTACCTATCGTGCAATACTTTGCAGATGGTTTTTTTAAATTTCCATTTCTAACGATAATCCATATCTGTTTAGGTTTCCACAACATTCATTTCATTTTCTTATTTTAGTAAAATATGCAGCCAAAGAATAGGAGAAGATATAATTAATTTAAATGAATTATATTCGCCTTCTGGTTATGTTGTAACTTCAGGAAACCGAACATTCGGTATAAATATCTGCGGAATTGCTCCGAAATGTGGTTTGGATATTGCGGCATGCGAAATAATTGACGAACGAATTATACCGTTAGGGTATTATTCAAAACTATCGTTTATGTCCAAATACCTACCGGATATAGGTTTTAAATATTCGTTGGACACAAGTAACAATCGAATATTCAGTATTTGTATGAATTAGAATGATTTGCAATTTTTTCTATATAGAGAAACAGAATTATGCCACTATATTATTTAAATGTAATCGTCATTTAAAAAAACACATGTTTAAATTCGAGCCCGAAAAGCAGTTCGGGAAACATCACAAATTTACTTTTGAATCTGTGTTTTTTTGTGTGCATAGAAAAGTTGATTGTTTGGTACGAAAGCTTGTCCTTAATAAATAATTATAATAATATTAATAATAAATAAAACTCCAGATACAAGATATGTATTATGGAACCCAAATTGATTTGGGTCCTCTTTACAAACCAAATAGTAACTGGTTGGTGAAGAATTCGCCTGCAAACTCCAAAATATACCTAAACATTTGCGGAGACTTACATCCAATTGAACCTGTGCAAAAAAGTATGTATTTTGTTTTAAATATAGCTTTAATAACTGTAATATTATAATTATTTGTTTTAGGTAAAGGCGCCGAAGTCTATTTGGTTGATACATCTAAAAACGTTGGTAAAAGTTTAGGACTTTTGTCACAAACAATAACTAAAACGGAAAATATTGTTTCGGCTATCTTTTCCGGTTAGATTGATTTATACCATTTAATTTAAGAAATAATTAATTTACTCATCAATTTCTGTTTAGATGGATTTGAATGTTCGAAAAATAACTATTCAAGCACTAGAATCGATTTTTTTTGTTCGTTTGATGAAAAAGGACCAGAGTTAAGTTCGAATACAAGTTGTGATTATGTCATTAGATGGTTTACTCCTAACGCGTGCCCTCATAAGGTATAATTTGACACCAAACAAATGTTTTTATTCTCTTTTCTACTCAGAGGTAGTCTTATATTACGCAGTATTTATTATAGATTTTTACTCATATTGGTTGTACTTTTCATGATGATATTTTGGGGCCAGTCGATTTAACGAAGTTGTACATATTAAGTGCAACAGAAAAGCGGCTTGCAAAAGATAGGATATTGAAATTCAATATTTGCGCATCTTTAGACAGTTGTAACGGTGAAAAAGATGTTAGTTTTTGTCTAATTAAAAACGACGCAGAAATTGTTTATGGTAAATATGCAAATAAACTAAATAAATTGCGGTTAAATTTGTGTCTGTGATTTAGGTAAAACATCGCAAAAAATCGTTTCTCAAAACGGTCTCATGTGGATGCTATTCCAAACAAATGATCCAAACCGTTTCGTGAAATTGAACTTTATTTGTGATTATTCGCAACAAGTTCGGGAAGAAATTAAGCATGTAAGTTTATATTTCTGTCGCAGAACGAAGTATGTTTCGTAAATCTCTATCGTTATTTATCAAACAACATTATTTCAGATTGACGCAAATAAAATTGAAATAAATATTCATACACATTTAGCATGTCCCAATTACAATTCAAACGCAATGAATTGTAAAATTAAATCACTAGATGGTACTCATTTCGACCTGAGTGATTTCGCACTGTTTGGTCATAACTTAGAAGTGATCGATTCCGATGATCCGAATCTAACTTATTTGCTCCAAATTTGCACACCCGTCATTTATATTGAAAATGCGCTGTGTGATCAATCGTCCATTTGTATTCGGAATAACTCTGAACCCGATTTATATCACAGGTTTGTTGGTTATTGGCGATAGTTCTAATTGTCGTCATATCTGGGCACAATTAGCATTTATATGTAACACAAAACATACACACACACACACATACATTCAATACATCAGTAGACTGAATCAACTTATAATCAAATACATTCTTTATTATAAAAATTTGACTTAATACCTATTCAATTAAAGTTAACTAATGTTAGTAGTAAAATTGTTATCCGAAATGGGCTCAGATATAAAAACATCGGCCATGTGTTGGCCCTACAATTTCTTTTACCTAGTCAGTATATTTTGATTTGATAGTATATAAATTAAAATATAAAATGTTTACATTTCAAGAAAATATTTTCATTCATTATGTCCAATAAAATTGTAAAGTTAGTTTATTTCTAA
Source organism: Nebria ingens riversi (assembly GCA_018344505.1). Taxonomy (NCBI): domain Eukaryota; kingdom Metazoa; phylum Arthropoda; class Insecta; order Coleoptera; family Carabidae; genus Nebria; species Nebria ingens. Next base: position 235,668 of record JADQWA010000839.1, read on the forward strand.
AAAAACATTTACCATATTTTGATTTGAAATGTTAGATTATATAGTAGTACAACGAAAATAATATATAATATTTTAAATTATTGGCTAACCTTTGTAACGCTTTTTCACTAAACTTATTTGTGACAATTAATGTTAAATGTCAAAATATTTACAATGCAATTGTTACGGAATAAATTAAAAATTAATGAATCTATTTTAGATTTAAAATATTAAGTAGTTATTCCGAAATGCCCAGCATTCATGCCAAAAACAATTCAGTTGTTCTACACTACAATGACATACTTTGTCCCTATAATATAAAACAGGCAGTTTATGTAATCGAAATTGAATTAAGATGTACTAATAAGTCATATGTAAGTTTTTCATTTGTTTTTAATTTAAATGATTTAATTGTTACATTTATATTATTTGATCATTTTAGTCGCTGCCGATTTTACAATCGAAATCAAATTGTACATATGTGTTTGTATGGGAAACCAAACACGCTTGCTCCATAATTCATCATGACAGAAACGAAACGAATGAAGCAGTTGCAAGCATTGATATTAATTTTAATAATATAACAAATGATAACAGTGTTATAACTGCTGAGACTGAAGAAATAGAAACAGAATTCCCTAAGACAATAATTAAACTAGAATCTGAAAACGAGACTCCTATACGTGTAGAATCAATTGTAAAGGAACATGAGACACAAGTAGAAGTCGACTCAAAATCACGTGATGAAATTAAGAAAAATATTCAAACTCCTAAAAACGTTGAATCTCACAAAGATGATAAAGCAAATACATCAACTGACATTGTTGTTGATAAAAAGGTCATTAGATCTCTTCACGTTCCTATTAATATCTCCAGTGCAAGTGGAATACATATAAATAATTGTATAGTTACTGATAATATCCATAAGTTTAATCTGAATTCGTTAGCACATCTTTTAAACGTAAGATGGTTTTATGAACTACATATGGTCAGTTATGGAGTAGAAATGTTTCATTGTGATTTTAGATAACATCAAACAGTGGCACGACATATACAATTCATATTTGCGATAATATAACTAATGAAGTTTGTCAAAAACCATTTTGCATACAAGATGCTTTGACAAATTTGGTCCTGGTGCCGAATGGACGATCTATTTCTATGAGTTTCTTTGGCAAATCGAAATGTAATGAAGGTTAGTATTGTAATAATAATAACTTAAATAATTATGAATCGTTTGGTAATTATTGTTTGTTCACAGAGTACTACAACTCGGTATTGTTCCTGAAATGCAGCAAGGATGCACAACAGCCATCAGTTATTAAGGTATTATGCATTTTTGTACTTTTATATTCTAATGAAGCATGTTTTTCAAATATGTATTTAAACAAATGCAAGCAAATGGTTATGCTGATTGTTGCGTATTATAAATTAATTAGTGTTTGATCGCGAATTTCCCGGTGTAGGAACACACATGCAATTCAATAATTCCATACAGACAAATATTCATAAAGTGAATTAAGGGTTCGGTTAGATCACACAATGATAAATAAATCATGTTAGCGAATTACCTAGCATTGAATCGGTCTGTAACTTTGTGTCGTTATTTATATCAAAAATAATAGATGTGTATTATTTAAATATTTATTTGATAAAAATGGGATTCATACACGTCAAGTAATTTAATTAAAAACTTGAAATTATAATGACAATTCAGTCTTATATTACATACACGCGGACACACACTTACGGTATATATATATATATATATATATATATATATATATATATATATATATATATATATATATATATATATATATATATATATATATATATATATTTATTTAATATTTAAAAAATACAAACATGAGCGATTATCACTTGTCTTGCTTAAATATATCAAGTTTATTTACATGAATAATAAACCAGTTGCGTCGGTTACTTATACTTGATAGTACATTCATATATTCTATGCGATTCAACTGGTTATTTTTGTTCGACTTGCACAAACAAATGAGTAGTTCAGGTACTGATACGATGCACAGGCAACTGAATCTTTGTAATATACATACATAAACGAAATCCCGTTACGCTAAGCGAAAGACTTAATATCACAATCGCTGTAAATATTATTATTTTTCCCATTGGAATGATTTACTAACGCACCGTTGATCAGCGCCACATTGAGCGCTGTGACCGGTTTGCTCAGTAAGGGGTTATGGTGTACGGAGTCCGCAGGCGGTGTTGTAGCGATGGGTGGTGTAGACGGTTCGTACATCAGATCCACTTTGTCATCAGTATTGACGACAGGCTGGCTGCCTTTGGTGAATTTAGGTTGATGCGGAAGCGCGTAACGTAATTTCTCCCAAAACCAAGGGTCACCCCATTCCACATATGTATTCGTAGTCAAATACGCTTTTAGTTCCGTGTCCAAGTCATCGACTGGACCAATGTCGCCGTAAATGATGACGATGACACGTGCGCGGCCCTCGCTCAGCGCCTGAATATGAGCGGTGCGAAATTCCATCTTGCCCCATTCGCTTTTCAGAAAACTAGGGCTCAAAACTACGACCGTCCGCCGGGACTCTGCCACTGATTTCGCTATGTTCGTTGTGATAAAGTCCCCCGGCACCCAATTCCGAAAGTGTACGCATAATTTAAAAGGAGTCGGGCCCTCTTCTAAATTTGGCAGCAATTCGTTGACCACAAAGTCTTCGTCGGTGTGTGAGAAGCTGATGAACGCGTCATATAGTTTGTCTTTGTCTAATGCATCTTCTTTGATCCAGTACAGGCACAATCGATGCGCGTATAACCATACTTTGATCTCTTGTTTGTAGCGGTAGTACAGTGCTGCCATTATGCCAACGCCGAGGCTCAAAACCGCTAACATTGCGCTGATACCAATGATTACTGCCGTTGGCACAGGGCACAGCTCGGTTTTGGTTAGAGACGTTAATTCTTTGCCGGTTTCGCTGCATGTTATATTATGAAGATTGCTCACCTGCAACAATAACATTAATTTTATCTTACACTAAAATCAATTATATTTAAACTTTTTACCTTCTTGAAATTCTCTTGAAGATATTTCGTGAAATTGAGAAGGTCGCAATTGCATTTCCATGGATTATCATGGAATGTGATTTTAACGACGCTCGTATGATTGATCAAAGATAATTCGTTGTGATCCAGATATGTTAAATTGTTGTTATGCAGTTTTAGAGTCTATACATAAAAATTAAAAATAATGTTTAAAACATAAACTTCTTACAGGCATGCTTTTTTACATACATTCACACACATACACACACACAGCACGCAACCAAACGCACAAGGATACACACACTGCATGCAAACAAACGCACAAGAATACACGCATACATACATATGCACATATATTCAATTCATCAGTGGTCTGAATTAAGTTATAATCAAACACACACCTGAATTCTTGGTGGCACCCATTGGATTTCCCGAATTTGATTATCAGATAGGTCCATATTAAGAACATCCTCATAACCCATATTAGGGCCCGGCACCGAAGTGAGTTTATTGCCTTGCAAATGCACTTCCAAATGTTTAAAGCCCAAGTCCTTAAAATAAGTCTGATTTATATGCGGAACTTCAGTTAGACCAATATACGAACAATTCATAATCAACATTTTATCCCATTTGCGGTACATAAAATAATGGTTTGGACACTTTTGCGGCATTCTTGGTCCCCCTTCTAGCACACAAACCAGCGTTTTTGAGTTGAGTTGTGTGATATCAAAACCTTTGTACTCTTCCGGTGACTGGCATTGTAAACCATCGGTGATTATATCAAACACGTTGTTGACTTTTGTGTTCATTGAGCCTTCCACATAACGAATTAAATCGTAAATTTGGCAATCGCATTTTATTGGGTTGTTTTGTAGCTCGACGATTATCTTTCGTCGACTGTTGTTGTCGTCAAAATCGAAATTTGATTGGACTATAGCTTCGGCTATGCGCATATCGATTGTTTCAATTTGGTTGTTTTTTAAATTAATTTTTATCTCCGTGCTCGCCAGTAAGTTGAAGTTCGAAATGCTAACGTGGGTTATATTGTTGTAACTCAGATTCAGTTTGACTAGCTTTGGTAATACATTATGCCAATCATTGTAAAATTGATCGATCTGATTGTTTTGCAAGTGTAACTCTTCTAAAGTTGTGATATGTGAGACAATAGAATAAATGTTGTAGGCATCGAAAGTAGGATCGCGGAGCGTCAATGCATTATTGCACAAGTCGATTATTGTTAAAGACTTGAAATGGTCGAATGCCCCAGTCGGTATTTCAGACATATCATTGTTTTGCAAGTACAATTCTTTCAAATTCTCTAAACCAACAAACGTATTTTTCGATAAACGTATTTGATTATACCCCAAATATAATTTATTCAGTTTACTCAATGGTCTAAACGTTCCATCTTCAATTCTGCTCAATGCATTGTGCTCCAAATTAATCGTTCTCAACTTGGAGTTATCCCTGAACAATGTATTTTTGATAAAAGACAAATGATTAAAAGCCAAGTTCAATTCATTCAAGTTTTCACTGCCCCAAAATATATTTTCGGGCAACGTGCTCAAATTACAACTAGTCATTGACACCTCAGTCAACTGGATTAAATTTGCGAGAAAATGATCAGGCAATGTTGATAAATACATGTTGTCGTCCAGTTTTAATATTTCTAATTGTGAGTTATTTTCAAATAAATTTTCCGGTAGAGTTGTAAACAAATTTTTCCGCAACCCCAGGTGAGATAAATCTGGCAAATTAACTAATGTATCCGTTGGTATTGAGCTCAAATTGTTGCTTAACAATTCTAAAATACGTACATTTGCCAAACCGATAAATGATTCTGGGTGTATTGTTGTTATTGTATTAGCAAACAGACTTAGTATGATGAGATCAGATAAATTATTAAATAATTTAGGTGGAAGAGTTTCTAATCGATTTTGTCCCAAATCAATACTTTTCAACTTGGTTGATTTCATAAAAAAATCTTCTGTAATCTCTTCGATTTCATTATCCGTCAAAGTGATCATAGTCAAATTCTCTAAATCGTATAGCAAATCTGCTGGTAAAGTCTTCAATTTGCACGACTGTATGGTCAATTCTATAATATTTTCAATCTTCTCAAAATTATTGCGCGTTATTGTCGACATATTTCCTGAATAAAATTTAACTTTTTCCGGTCTTCTAACGCCCAATTTCGCTAAAGTATCCGTGAGTGTGTGGTTTTCCACTAACGGACACTTGATGAATTCTATAGATTGTGTGAGTTCTTTCAAGTCGAATTGTGGAATATAATCTTGGTAATTTGGAATGTCTTCACAGGTGATACTGCTCTGCGTTTCACTCCGCACGATGTTCACTCCCGAACCAGATGATTTATTGGAGTGATAGCACGTGTACTTATATTGGTTTGATTCTTGCACGCATAAGCATGCATCAGGACATATGTCGGTTGTGGTTCGTGCGATGGCCGCTAGAACTGTTAGTGTTAGTAAGAGCCATGACTGACCCATTCTAATTGATTGAAATCTGAAAGATAATAAAAAATGTATTAAACACATATACCTATTCCATCGGTACCGGAGTATCCGGAGAAACACTCCGACGTACCGTTTTACCTAAATTATACATAATTTCATGCCTATAAATATATACAGAAGGGGCCGTCCGTTGGTTTCTTTTTGAAGTGCGTGTTATTTCGACAGTTTGCAACACTGACGCGCTTGACATTAATAGATAGTGTAGTGTCAAACCTCCGCTGTAAGGTTTGACACTACATATGTATCCATCAATGTCAAGCGCGTCACTGTTGCAAACTGTCGAAATAAGACGCACTATAAAAACAAGCCAACATATGGCCCAGCCTATAAATATAGTCTACATTTTGAAATCTTTTATAAGGATAATAAATTAATCAAGTGAAACACAGTATAATAGAAAAATGTTTATCAGCTAACAATGAATAACTAACAATAATCCAATATCAAAATTATTTGGTATCCGGTGTTTATTGAGATAAGAATGTTATCATACCTCAGCGTGGCCTACTGGTTATCATTTGTTATCTATAATGCGCATTGAAACTAATAAAAGACATTTATCATATTAGTAATCGAGATGATTTCATGAAAACTCATTTTAATAGCCATGTATGTATGTACATACATACTATATAATCCTGTGGCCAAGCACGAACATATATTTAATAATCACACAATGAAAATGAAATATTTTTTATAAAACCTTTTCTGAATAGAACTAGTTAGGTTAAATAAAAAACTACCTTTTTTTTCCCTATTTTATATATAAAAACTACATGTTTCGAAGGTAAACGTGTGCTCATATACTAGCTTTATTTTTTTTGGATAAATGCAAGAAGACAACATGTTATCTCCGTAGAAATGTTATTTAAAAACCCATAAACCAAATTCAAGGTTGTTTAAATATGTAAGATTAGAGATTTTTCGGCGATAAATTACTAATCCTCAAGCTTAAGCAAAGGTTGTTGCCTTTTTTAGTCGAGCACAATTTTTTCAAACCATTTTTGCATTCCCTTTTTTCAATTAGCAAAATTCTGCATTGTCAAGTAAATCGGTGCAAGTGTTTTGTATTTGCATTATTTTTTATGTGAAACATATTTTACATATTATATTGAAATTCAAGTGTTTAAATTTCATCAGATTTGTAATCAACTAGCATTGTTCATTTGACAATTTAAATTAAATTGATTATACAAACGAGTTTCATGATTAATAGCTTTTAGCGATTGTATTAGGATCTCGATTTCTTTGACGTCATTGCTCACCTAAAGTTATGGAAGCACCAAATATTTTCCATTTTTTCGTTAACACATGCACAAGATTACGCTTGAGCACATATGTATGAATAAAACTAAGCTGGAATTTATTTATCGTTTTAAATAGAATAATTTAGAATTCAATTCAAGTACTCATTTTGGTAAATATTCAAAACTACTCATAATTTTATGAAGGTTTTAGATCCGTAAAGGTTCATACACCTCATTAGAAAGTTGGCACAACGTTACCTTACATCAATGTTCAGCATGGAATACCATTGCAAAATAAGTTACGCTATATAAAGTAACTTTGAACCTGGCGCCCGGATGCACCTTTGGTCAAGCAACAGTGTGATGTTGCTGCAGTAATGATGTATAGCAATGCCATGATGTTGCTATGTACAGAATAACTCAAACAATCTCAAATGTGGCTATGCTAGTAGAATTTGATTATATTTAGGCTGTTTAAATACAAATTGAACTGTCAAAATAGTAACAGTAGAGCATGCAGCAACACCTCGACTAGTGCAATGCATTGCACTGGACTTTCTTATACGTATTATGCAATATTTGTTTAGATTTTGTATTTTAATAATCTCTCTATCTTAATAAAATATGCCTACTACGTATAAGAAAGTCCAGTGCAATACACTGCAATTGTCTTTAAATGAACTAAGAACCTAACAAAATATTCATATATAATATATTTTTTATATTTTACTAACCATTGAAACTCTTTTACACTAGAACTATATGTCATAGGTATAACTTCCCATTTCTACGTAACCATGGCAACATAAATAAGACATTTAAAAATGTAAATAGTAATTTTCTTGTAATCGGTTAACTTTTCGAAGAAATTTTTTAAACAAAAGTTGTGCATAATATTAATATCTTTCATTTTGAATACTACTATATTTTCTGTAAGTCCAGCCGTTTTGGAGATATTGCAGAATTTCCAAGAAATTACTAGAGTAAACATGCACTTCCGGTTTGAATATTATTTTCAAAAAAATAAGGTTTTCTTCCGAGCCATATACAAGTTTTAAGTTTAAAGTTTCATGATTATAGCATTGGCCGTTTTGGCTGTAGGCGATTCACACACATACACACACACAAACAGACGGAATTCTGTAAATAGTCAGACTCGACTCAGGGAAGGTCAAAAGATGTATTGCCGTTAAAATCTCGATTTTGTTCATGATTACAAAACTTCCTTATATACTCTCGTATAAGAAAGTAAAAACGGTAGCTCTGTTTCTTAAAATACACGCTAGATGACACCTTCAAAATAGCAACTGTTGACACTGCAGCAATATTGATATCTAATACAGAATAAGGGCCCTGGGGGCAACTATTTATTTAATAGCAAAGGGTTTTCTGCTACCCCATTAGATGGGAATTGGCATGAAGTTATGTATGTATTTAGGATTTTCTTAGCTATTTAAAATACAAATTATTTGCTACATTAAGTAACCTATGATTGAATTGATAAAGTTAGTAAATCATTTCTAGAAATATCATTATAATCATTTTATTTTTTGTCCATATCAATTCAATTAAAATAATATTATTTTCATAAACATCTACATATTATGCATCCTATTGGTGAAATAATCAAAAATATTTCTTCATGTGTTAAAATTGGTTATCTTTAGCGCTCATTAATTTCATATTATATATTTTTTATCAAAGACAAACAAACAATATTAATAGAATATTATAATTTAAAAATATATACATTAAATACACACACTGCTCATAAAATATGTATATAATGAAATAAATAAGCAGCAAACAATTAAACTATAAATTATTTTTGATTTATTATTTCACAGGACTAGAAAAATATCGCCTTATAATAAAACATTTGCAAAATTTGATAATAGAACAATTGTTTGTTTGCATTTCTTTCTTTAGCCAAATACAAAAAAAAAAAAATATAATTTTCATATTTATATGTAAATTATTTATACAAATACATAAAAAAAAACAATCAAGACAGCTTAACATAACATGTTCAAAAAGTTGTCTAGTTTTTAGATGCAAGTGATGTTATATGTATAATATGTAGATATTTTTTTATATTCAATCACTTCATCTGATCATTATTAAAATTAAATTAGTTCCAAAACAAAACTCATATCTAGCGTTATCGTAAATCTATACAGTAATGCAAGTAACACATTTGAAAAGAATATGTACTTCTATAAAACAAGTTTCTAAAAAATCTATATTATTCTCAACAGGTTTTGATCCAAGGCTAAACGAGAAGAAATGTTGTTTGGTAAAAATATGTTTTAATATATTTTTAAACGAATGCAGTATTTCATATATTGTGGGTAAACTGTAAACTTATTTATCATTCAACACACACACACAACCACATGTTTACCTCAAATGACGAATTCAATAATAAAAAGCCACTCCTTTGGAACAATGTAGAAAAATCAAACACTATAATAACATAACCATTTGTTCATTGTAGAAGTAAACTTCAAAACAATATAAACCACTGAAAATGTCTGTTTTCAACAATTAGCCTATGTATGTAACACAACGTCACTGTTTGAACTTTCTCAGATAAGTGATTCGGAGGAATTTTGAGTTTATGATGTCGTCATTAATGGCGCCCCCCGGTACCCCACTTGAATATGACCTTACTTAGAGCAACTTGAATACGACTGTGATTGGATGAATCGTGTAAGAACCGCCTCAATTGCCTCCTCTCCAGTTTCATTTCTGTGATTTTTATTTGCGCCAATTTGGTATTTAATATCAAGTTTGTTATATACTAGTTTTCTGGGATTTCCGATCTGTGCATATATTTACAATCGTGCGTAAAAAATATTTGTCTTTTTTTATTTGATAATTTTTGACCCTCTTTTAAAGGACGAGCATTTGTATGTATGTATGTGTGTGTGGTTGGAAATTTGCGATAATTTTTGGTCGTGAAAGTTTAGAATTATGTCAACTTCTAAATCCTGGAGCTGCCTAATATTTTGTTATTATTGATATATTTGAATTGGAAAAAGAATGCTTTATTTCCTCCATTTTATTAGAATGATTTTATATTTTAATTCGTTGCAGCTCAATGTATTTATTTCTGTGATATAACTGTATTTATCTATATCATTTTATCCTTGTATTTTTTTTTATGTTTACTGTCTAATAATCACATTTCCTTTGTACCTGACAAATATTATGCAGGTGGCAATGATTTTATTATTGTTCCGGTTTTTGCATACCAATTATTGACACACAATTTTAGTTTGTTTTAAAATATGTATTTTGTTTGGATTTAAATCACTGATCAATACTATCTTTATCATGTGATTATTGCGCTATTATTTATAAATCGAATAATATCTATTTAGAAGACGTTTTTCTTTATATTAAAATTTACTTGATTTGTAAAGCAAAAAACCCGCTTGACATTAACGTGAAATTGGTGTCTTATTTTATAGATGTGTAAAATAATTTATTTATGCCAATTATCATTAATATCTAAATAAACCATTTCAATTTACACGATAGAAAATTTATTATTTAAATACATATACGTTTCGTAATCGTAACGCACAACCGATTTATTTCCCTCTGGCTTTCAAAAACCAAAGTAGCATTACTTTGATAGTAACAACAAAGTAGATTATTACGGTAAATATGAAAACCACCGCAAATATGGAAATTCCTATAATTTCAATTGTATTATATTCATTTAATTCCATTTAAACTAAAAATATAATCTTAAATATTATTGCCAGATGATTCTCGATTTGTATATATGGGTTTTCCTAACATAAACCACAAATTTCCCATACTAAAATTATTTATTGATCTTAATTTTTAATATATATATATATATATATATATATATATATATATATATATATATATATATATATATGTATATATAAAATTATGATGCTTAAATTATCGGATTAAAAAATCTCTTAAACAAAAAGTTCGTAATTTATTGCCCTAATTCCGAAAATGTAAACATGTCATATACTTGGTAACATATTGGTCGCTCGCTAGTCGTAAGACCAAATTTTTGTCACCTCAACTCCTCTGAAGGTACCGAGTTGATTTAAACCAAATTTGTGTAATTGCCCAATTAATTCCGATCGCATTTTAAATGCAATTAGAACCGTACGTCAGGAGTTATTGGACAGGCCTTAAAAAGCGCATATTTTTTAATTATACCACAAAAATCTACGTAAAATTACAATTTTTTTGATGTATTTAAAGTTTATTCAGGTTATATAACTGAAAGCCGTAAAAAAAAAAAAACAATTGAATTGTTTTTTGTTTTGGCTTGCGCGATGTTTTGATTAACACATATGACAGTTGATATCTTAAATTGATTACTATATCATTGTTGGTTTGATTGTTACTTCGATTATTTTAATTATAGTGCACATAATGTTTGTTTGTTTTTTTTTCTAGGAAGAAGAATGTAGTGTGCATTTAGAATGGAAAAGTAAAGAAGCTTGTGCCTTATTTGATTTTGAAGATAATGCAGTGGGATCTCAAACACTCTCAGGTAAAATAATTAAAGAAAAGGATAAATATTTTTAAAAGTTATATTTAAGGTTTCGGAAAATTATTAGAATTGTGTAATTCTGAGTATGTTTATATTTTTAAGAGTTTTTTCATATAATTTATTGTATAAATAAAGAATTACTTTCGATTTATTTTATAAATTCAATTAAAGCTTTTAAATTGTTACAGATTCTCCATAGAGAAATATAAGCTTACTCAGATGATTTACAATAAAAAAGAAATAGTCGCTAGAATATATTTAACTATTAGATTATTCATTTATTCCGAATGATGAAATAGAGGAGTTATAATACTGTTTTTATATTTTTAACAGGCTCAGCTACCGCTGCAATAGTTGTTCCTGTAATACTTGTGATCGTTAGCATATCAGCATTCATGTTTTATTTTTGGAAGAAGAAACAACATGCAGCAGGCATACATTCGCCAATCAGGTGCTATGATAGAATACAATACACTCGAGTTAAAGATAGAGCGAAAATTGTTTAAATATATTTATCTATATTACATTTTTTGGAGAATATTTGTAGAAAATAATATATGTATTTTCTTTTGGTCCACAGGATGAAAATATTATAACTATTTATTTTTGGAATTATTTATTATTTTTATTAAGAGGGTGAGGCCGGGTCTAATTTTAAAAGATTGAATTATGACGATGTATTTCTTATTTAATGTAAAATATTGCTCTAAACTTATTACATCTTTACAGTGAGCTGAAAACATTAATGCTTTCACATACACTTATTTGATCAGAATTTCAAATATTTTATAAATTATCATTTATTATATACATAAGCAGTATTATATTACATTCTCAAAGTTCCTTTTTTATATATCTATTCTGTTAGTAAATATATTTTTCATAAATATTGACTTATTGGTTTAAATTTCCTACTCTTCTTTAAACAAGCAATGGCTTGGCCAATGCTGAGAGCTCGCCTGTGGCGAGCTTTTTCAAATTGGCTGCGCCAATGTCTTAATAAATAAACAATATTTGTGCTATAATTAAAATTATTAAAGTAACAATCAAATCAACAATGACAATATAACGTTATTAAGAAAAACCATCAGGTCCGTTTACTTCGAAGAAAATGCGATTTGGCGCTACGGGTAGTATGCGCCAAAAAGAGCATTTTGCAGCTAATGTATAAACTAACAATCTGAAGTCGGTAATTGTAGTTTCTATATTTGAATAGCGACACTTTTAAAAAAATAGACGGGTTTAAAGAGCGCGAATTTTAAAAAGTCAAAATATTCTTCATTCTATTTTTAATATCGAAGAAGTCAGAGGTCATCATACGTGAAACAGAATTTAATAGAAATGAAGGATAAAATTAAACAAAAATTGTTTTTATTCAAGTAAGTTTAGGGGCATATTACGAATTGACATATTTCTTAGCTTCCGAAAATCTATTATTTCGGGAGCAAGCTCTGTTTTTATAAAAATTTATTCATTTCGGTAACATAATTTCTATGAAATTTAGATCAATATTTATTATTTCTATGTTTATACCTTTCGGAGGCCAAATTATAAAATCGCATTTTGTTCTACCACTAACATACGTATGTATGTATAATTGACAGTCACTCTAAGGAATGCAACTACCAATGAATATCTCAAGAAAGCGTATATTAACATTGTATTTACTTATTATTAGTATAAACTGGGGTAAATGTTGAGACCGCTCATATATATACATATAATTGTAATCTACATTTTTGAATGAAAATATAAAATATTTCAAAATAAGTTTGTATTTATTTTTCAATTTCTTTAATTATTAATATTTTTTATGTACAGAAATACCCGAAGTGATTTGAGGGTGCCGCCAAAATCTTAGAGCCTTAGTTCCGATGAACACGACTTCTGCAGCACGGGTCGACGGCAGCCATATGCATTCAAATGCTAACATTGCAGTCGACAGGTCCTGGTTCTTGTTTAAGCAAGCTCATGTTTGTATCACGTTTTCATAGTTTTCAAACAGTACATAAGTATTTAAGTAAATTTAATTCAAAGATGAGTAACTGTAAATTATATTGTATCAAAAATTGTCATAAACCAATCAATTTACTTCATAACGAACCTGTTATTGTCGGTCGTAATGAAATAACAGGTATAACGGAGTCTTCATTATCTAGGAGCCAAGGTATTTTATTAACAACGTAGGTACATAATATGTACATCTTTAGGTAGTTAAATACAGCGAATGGTTATTAAAATACGCGGTTTTAGTTAAACTTTTAGCTAATTTACAATCCTGTACGGTACAAGCTGTTCCGTTAGGTGTAAACCCTTGTGGTGCAAATGGTTATAGTTTAAAGCAGCACAAAGAATATTATCTAAAACATAAAGATCGCTTAGAATTATTGATAGATCAATTTATTTATGAAATTATATTCGATCCTGCGCCGGACCAAACAGACACCAAAAAGCGTAAATGTGATGAGATCGGAGGTGAGAGTAAGAAAAAAATACGCAATAATAGTTTAAAACATGCGATAAGTGAATGGGAAGAAATTGACGGGAAAAAGATGTATATTTTTACTTCGGCTGGAGTTGAACCACAAGAAAAGGTATATAAATATTTATTAATAGGGCCCGTTTAGAAAATTGTAATAGGGTTGATACATATATGTTGTTCTTAAATGCAATATGAACCTATACATGACAATTATATTTTAATATAATACGTATTTATTGCATTGGTTCACTCTGAAACCATATCGTTTATTCATTATTAGCTATTGAAATATCGATATTTTCAAAATATACGTGACGTCACAAAGAGAACGTAATTCTCATCCCCTTCCAAACAAAATCAGCCTACATTGTTATCACTAATAGAAACCAAGTTTTTGTAAATTTTCCAACCTAAATTATCTGTCAAACTAACAGTATCAGCAAATTTCACGCATTGATCTCATCTTTTGTTATTTTTTGTTGATTTCAAATCATCCTCTAAACTAATCAATTTGTATTTATGCACAATCAGACTTTTTCAAGACAAATTTACAATCACGCGGGAACAAACTGACACCTACTGTCACTTGTTAAAATGTTACCAACACATAGTACTAAAATGTTGCCAACCGTATGTTGTGAAAAAGACTAGACACCCTCTCTCTGACGTCATTCTTAGAGTTGTCAATGCGCAATTTTAAAAAAATCATCTTTAAATATATAAACTTTTTAACAATAAAATTTAGACTAATAGTCTTATATTATAAGAACTTTCCATAAGAAAATATTTAAAAAAATTGAGGCATCAACCCTATTGGCATTACTCGTCACTTAATATAGTAATTATGTTTAAGTAAAAATTAGATAGCAGCGTACGATTTAGATGGTACAATAATAACAACGAAATCAGGTGCACGCTTTCCGAAAAACGTCGAAGATTGGGTGTTTTTATTCCCAGAAGTGCCAAAAAAATTACATGAACTACACGCGAATCATTTCAAAATCGTAATATTTACAAATCAAGCCGGTATCGGTTTGGGCCGAATGAAAATCACCGAATTTCAACAAAAAATCGAGGCAATCCTTGCCAAAATTGCGATTCCAATTCAGGTGTTTGTTTCGACGGGAAAAGGCGTTTATAGGAAACCAGCTCCGGGAATGTGGGATGCTTTAGTCAAACAAGTAAAACATCTTTACTTGCCTTCTGTTCCAAACATTGAAAACGCTCGAATTTCTAGAAAAATAATGGGGTTCAAATCGACGTAGGTGAATCGTTTTACTGTGGCGACGCAGCTGGTAGAGAGAAAAATTGGGCTCCAAAAAAGAAGAAAGATCATTCAATTGGAGACCGTTTATTTGCACTAAATGTGAATGTAGCATTCAAAACGCCCGAAGAGCATTTTCTTGGTGCTCGGAAAATTATGAATCTAATGCCTGAATTTGACCCGAAAAATATAAAAAATGTCTCTTTACTTGAACCATCAACTAGCAAAATGACGTCAGACGTTCAAGAAGTAATTATTTTGTCTACAATTCATATAATAACCGTATTCTTAAGCAGTAATTTTATATTATATATATATATATATTATATACTGAGATTTGTAGGTTATTGTTTTCGTGGGTTCACCCGGATCGGGTAAATCTTTCATTTGCAAAAATCTCTTGGTGCCTAAAGATTATTTGCATATAAATCGTGACAAATTAGGCTCGTGGCAAAGCTGTGTGAAGGCCTTAGAGTCTGCAATACTAAAAAAACAAAGTGTTGTCATTGACAACACAAATCCTGACAGCGAATCACGAAAAAGGTACTTAGATGTTGCAAAAAAGTATAACATTCCATGTAGATGTTTTGTAATGAATACAAGTGTTCACCAAGCGAAACATAATAACTTATTCCGTGAAATGACGGATAGAAGTCATCAAATCGTTACTGATATCATCATCAATTCATACAAGTAAGTTAGGGGAGTTTAGTTTAAAAATTCCATCAATTATCGGTTGTTTTTTATCGATAGAAATAAATACCAAGGGCCGATAGTCGAGGAAGGTTTTACTGAAATAGTAAAAGTGAATTGTAAACCGAAATTTGATCATCCTGAACATGAAAGATTGTATCATATGTTTCTTTTGGAAAAATAATATACTTCTATAAACAAATGATTTTGGTATGAAATACGCGAACTTATAACTACTACATTCGTTCGTGCCTATTCCCATTAGATGGAGTGGCAGAAGGACTTTTTTTTCTTTTCATCCAATTGAAATAAAAATCACACATCTATCAATATATTTGAATTATTATTAGTTATTAAATAATGTAGGTACATACAACAATTATCACTTGGTCGTCTACATACATCTTAATTTTATTACAATTATAAAAGAATCACATTGCGCAAACTCACGCATACTTTTAAAACCTAATTCGAAACAACAACTTTACTTATACGTAGTATTTAATTGAAATAAAACCACAGTTAAATCTGTGTATATAAACAAGAATAATTTCGACACAAAATTAAGATAAATTTCGCCTGTTCTTAAACCAACGGATAACTCGATTGCGTCGCAATTCCACAGTGATTCTCCTTATTCCTCGCCATTTTCACGTAGCCCTCTTCACCCCAAGTCGCACTCCACGAATTCTTCACCAACCAATAATCCTGTCCTGTCTCATCAGTGCCATAACCAACAGTCAGAACCCCATGATCCAGTTGCTCGGAACTGCATTCCGGATCATAGTAAACTCCTTTCGAATAAAATTGGAAGCTTTCATGACTGGCGTCGATCGCTACGGAAACGGGCCCCACGGTGGCAATAGCGTGCTTTAATTTATCTTCATTCCCTGATTCGATGTCTACATAGCCCTTATCGTCTGCGCCGGAGTTCGACGGGTTGTACCGACATTTGTCGTCTTCTGCTTCGTACGGGTAGGTCTTCTCGGAGTCGATGCCACCGTTGTCTTTGATGTAAGAGAACGCTTGGTCCATTAAACCACCGTTGCAGCCGTTATTGCCGTATTTTGTTGAACAATCTATTAAGTTTTGTTCGCTTAGTGAGATTAGTTTGCCGGTTTTGCGGAAATGTTGTCCTTCTAATGACCCCGTCTAGATATAATATAATATTTTTATAGAAACGCGCGATTCATAAAAAAACAATGAAGATCAAATCAAATTCACAATTAAAATACATGTTCAAAGGGTTAAATTATAATTTAATAAAGACATATAATTAATGGCGTCATATCTAAAAATAACTTGTAAGTCAATAACTGCATTAATACGTAGAAACATGTGACAAAAACAATAGTGAAAATGAATCATATGTTTACTTACCGCACTGAAAGACCAGCATGATCCGCAGTGGCCTTGATCCTTAACCGGGGTCACGGCGCCTTTCTCCCTCCAATCAACCTCTTTTGGCAACTCGACATTCGCGGCGGGAATATAGGTAGCGCCCTCCATTTTTTTCATCATGGCACCGAGTAAATTATTCGACGAACGATTAAAACCGTTTAACGTGTGTGTGAATTCGTGATGTAACATGTCCGCGTATTTATTAATACCTAACGTATACGTAACGAATCCCATTTCGTAGCGTTGGTTATGTTTGGCGATTTTGTGACGATTTTCCATGAATATTTTCATTCGGAATTTTTCCTCAGTATCGCTGTCGTATTGTTTGCGATGGGTCAACTATAAACATTTACTTTTTAAAACTTGCTATTGTGGAATATTGATAATTATATTTCTGATTGTGAATATTTTACCTTAAACGTAGCCCATTCCTCTACAACGAGATCAAAAAAAGACACCGCCTGTGACACAGCTAATATAGCTGCCAAAGCTACTAAAAGCTTCATAATTAAAACCTGCAATGATTTTTTATATATTATTAACAGGATAAACTACGCGTCAATATAATAAAAACAAAGCAGACCTTGACCAACTGACTCAACTAAAATTACTAAACAAAGGATTTGCTAAAAGTTGTCAACAGACCACAACTTACCACTGAAAATTAGATGTGAAACCAACGAAATATCTGAACTAACTGAGTAAACTAATCATTGCTTTGCAGTACTTATTGACTTCACACTGCGGGTACACGGAAATGATTCGACGGTCATCAGATCACATGACACTGATTATTATTATTATTAACAATTGGCAACGTCGCAAAAATAATAATTGCATAGTATTATGTCTCGTTCTTTTAGCTGGAAATAAAATAACGCTCAGTTCATCTCACCAATTACAATAGTGGACCTATGCTCAATCTGCTCGAGAGTACTCGTTTCGGTGGTTGAAAAAGGATAACACGATTGGTGGCGTAAAATTAAAATGGCGGACCAACAGTATGATATTTCTGTGAGTGAACGTCGTTTATTAGAAGAAAAAGCGAAAAGGAGAACAATTTTACGTCAAGAATTCATAAAACAGATATCTAATCCCCATCAACATGCTACTGGCGATAGTGGAGCAGTTGTGAGTTATTATTACATTTTTTAGGTTATGTCTTCGACATTTATGTAATAACTATAAATGAGTATTTATCATCTTGAGCTTAAAATGTATATTTATTGCGTGTTATCAAGCCTGTTATAAACATAGGCCAATTTAATATTCGGAAATATGCTAGTTAAATATAATGAAATTGACATATACTTTTGTGTGTGAGTGTCCCTTATAATTTTTGATACATCGTTGCCAAATCATTTGCGTAATGGGTATTGCTTGTTTTTCTTTGTTGAAAATTGTAACAGTTGTTTTTTTATATCGTAGATTATTTCGCATATTATACTTTCGTAATTTATATAATCTTCGACTAGCGTTACTTAAATAGCTTTTCTCTCAATCGACATTGCGGTATAAATAACAAAGGATATAAATAAAAACATAAAATGTTTAAATTTCAAGAAAATATTTTCATTCATTGTCCAATAAAATTTGTAAAGTTAGTTTATTGTCAGATTTCCAAAGAAAACATATGGATTTTATAGTAGTATAAAGGAAATATTTATTCATTACATATTATTTACCATTATACATCTTAAGTTTAGTTTCATAATTTTATCTTCAACAGTGTAGGCTGTAGAGCGCATACATACACACACACAGACGTCATTCCAAAAATAGTCAGACTCGATTCAGGGAAGGTCAAAAGGTGTATTTCCGTTAAAATTTCGAGAATTGTTTTTTTTTTTCGTGATTACAATACTTACTTATTACTTCGTAAAAGTAAGTAAAAAGTGTATGATTCATGCCATAAAAATGTTCTTCTTATGTGAATTCGACTATACATAAATGCCTTTAGTTATTTATTAGTAAATTATTTTCAAACTAAAACTAATTATACATATGTGTGGCTTTAAAAAGAACATTTCTAAACATCGGTCATAGTACATGAAATTCTAAACAAATGTTTAAAACGACATCTACAATTCGCACCTTTCTTTTGCATTTTATTAATTATCTGACGTTTACAATAGCTAATTAGTTTGTTATTTATATATATATTATAAAAAATATTTTAATTTACGTTTCATGAAAAATGTTAATAAATATTTTCATTATTCATGTGAAAAATCCCATTTATAAATGTTTTACTAAAATCGTTCTTATAAAGTTATAAACAAAAAGAAGGATTATCTATATAATTACACATAAACAAAATATGATACAGAACAAATCCCAAAAAAAAATCGAAAATTTTGCGTGAATCGCGAGTAATTAGTAATTTCGTGTATGTCGATTTGCATAATTAGGTAAACGACAGCCTTAACATACATATTTACAATTATACTCGTTTTGCGTTTTATATACATGTTTTTCTGAACACATTACTGACTGAAAAGTTATTTATCAACTAATGGATAAGTCGCCGAAGTTGCAATTCCGCAATGATTATTCAAATTGCGCGCCATTTTCATATACCCTCCTTGACCCCAATCGGGGCCATAAGTATTCTTGACCAACCAATAATCCACACCATTATCTGTCCCGTATCCAATAATCAACACTCCATGGTTCATTTTGGAAGCGTCGGATTGACAATTCGGTTCGTAATAGACTCCAGTGGAGTAAAACTGGAAGAAATCCTGTCCGGCGTCAATAGCAGCCGAAACTGGTCCCAAAGTAGCTACTACCAATTTGATAGCCTCTTCGTCGCCTTCCTCGATGAGCACATAACCTGTAACATCCGCAGCGCGATCTTCAGCGCGATATCTGCATACATTCTCTTGTGATTGATAAGGGTATGCTTGTTCGGAGTTAATTCCACAGTTGTCACGGATGTATTCATATGCGGCGTCCATTAAACCACCGCTGCAACCCGAGTTTCCGTACGGCGTGGTGCAATCGAGAAGGTTCTGAGGGCTCAGCTCTCGTAGTTGTCCTGTTTTGCGAAAATAGTGTCCTTCTAAAGCGCCTGCCTGTTGTAAGTTTTGTGTTTATAATTTGTTACAACTTGAGTAATAATTTTCTTACCGCACTGAACGCCCAACAACTAGCGCAAATTCCTTGAGTTTTGACAGGAGTTACTCCTCCAAGCTCCCTCCAATCAACTCGATCTGGTAGATTGACGTTCAATGGTCGAATAAACATTGATGATCGAATATTGATTGGTAGATCACGTTTTCCAGTCGTGTCTGGGTTCAGACGAGCCGTTCTATTAAAACCGTTTATGATGTAGGTGAATTCGTGGTTTAACATATCCGCATATCTTGAAAATGTGAAATTCAGCAACAATTATTTATTTTTCGGTTGTAATTCGACAATTTATAAACAAAATCGAATTTGATGCATCATCATATAGATTTTCGTTTGGTATTTCGCAATAAATGTTACCTGTTTAGTGCTTGATAAAAACTCTTTTTCCCTTGTCCAAAATCAATATTATGCGTAGCTATCTTATGCCGATTTTCGAGGAATATTTCCCTCCGAAAACTTTCTTCTTGTTCGTTGGTGTAGGATTTATTAAATGTTGACTAAAAATTCAAAATGTTTGATACTTTCATATATAAATTTCATCAAAACATAAAAAACGCAATTTTATAATAATTATTCTGATCTAAACTTTCAAACTTTTTATCATAATAGATGAGATTTACCTTAAATGCTCTCCATTCGTTCATAATCAAATTTTCGTATGTCATTGAGTTGCAACTAGTAAAAATTACTAGTAATAAAAATACTTTCATGTTGGACACAGTTACGAAAATGCTATAATAAATTTATTGTCAATATAGTACACATATGTATCTATATATAATCATGACCACACTGATTACTCTGAGGTATGAAGATCTAATCACTTCAACAATAAATAGTGAAATGAAGTCTTCTTATGATGATGATGCTGATGATAGAGATTGTTTAAGATTTTCTAGGACAAGTTTTTATTTTAGTGTTTATTTCGTTTCTTTGAAACACTTTTGGTATTTCTCTATTTCATCAAAAGAGAATTAATCAATCACTTAAGATCAAATTTTAATTAATTCATTTAATAATTAATTACACACGTATTTCAATATTAATCAATTATGAATAGATTTATTAAAAGTAAAACAGCAAATCATTTTACATTGACATTTGGAGAAAAAAAATCTATGTATGTATGTACATACATTACATACATAAATACATATGCAAATATTACTTGATTTTGTTATATCATCCATAACATTTCTTTCTTTATATGGACATAACTCATTGTTTCGTAATATTATAATCATTTCTAATAATTGTGGTGTTCAATAAGAAAATAAATTAATGTATTGATTATTAATAATTGTAAAAAGAAGAAAATCGCCATTTTTAGTTAACTAGCTATGATATTTTATGTTTTGTGATTTTATTGTACGTTATAATTATTTTTTAAATTTTTTATTACCATGACGATCCATGTAATAGAACCGAATGTTTTTATATTAGTAACAAATGACTATTTAACTAAGTAACACTAAAGATAAGTTAAATGCTAAGATTCATATATACAATAAGCTAAATTAAATTAAAAACTAATATTAAATTCTTGCTATGTAGACTCCTGATGATGACATATTGGATGTCAAACGTTGAGTTGAAATAATAAAAAAAAAGCCTGACTGCACACCCAAGAATTTATTTTCTTATTTCTAATAATAAATTAGACAATTATTTTTCTTTAGAACGAACTCAAGGGAAATTGAAAACCAATACATTTATGTCTAAGACAATCAATATGATTATAATATGTGTTTATTTGTTTGATTTTTAGTTTGATGCTGCTTTGCAACGGTTCGTTGCTTTAAAAGCAACTGGATACGATCATTTTAAGCCCACTCCGAAAACAACTGGTTTAGGTATTTTGCTCATCGCAGTCCCGATGCTAGGGTATGCCTGGTTGTTGAAATCTGTACGAGACACACAAGAAGAGAAATACAGAACTGGTCAAGTTGCTTACAAAGATCGCAGATTCAAATTCCAGTAAAGTTTTCATCAATATTGCTGCACTAAATGGATTTATTCCATGAAAATTAAATGTTATAATCTACTGTGCAGTGCTAGAACATATTTGTATAGAACTTTGTAAATTATTTGTTGTTTTATTTTGAAAAATAACAGTTTCAAAACGAACTTAAACGTTTTATTTCAGTACCCCAAATAGGTTTTGCATATTCTCTATATGTTTTCTTCTTTGGGATTTGTAAAAAGTTAAAAAAAAAATGGTATATATATATATATATATATATATATATAAATAAATATTGGCAAGATGTGAATAGATAAAAAGGGGTTTCTACCACCCCATTTAATAGTAATATGCATGTATGTAATAAATATTTTATACATTTAGCAATAACAAGTAAATGTATGCCAAATAGACAGAAATTTTAATTTGTTTCGCAATTTATCAAAGATTACAATTACGCACATATGTATGTATATTTACGAAAACCAAATAATTTAAAAAAATCAAAACAGACCATCCATGGCATATTTAACCTTGATGGACATAAAATTACAATATTTACAAATTACACTAATACGTATGTACGAATTTACCTCTATTGAAATGACTAACATTTTGGTATGTATGCGGCAGAAATACTTATTGTTTTAAGATTAAAAATATCAGACACAAATAAATAGATTTAGTTAAAAACTAGTTTTGAACGCTGACAAACTTTCAAAATAAACACGCGCAATATTATAATTATCAATGTTTATTAATAAATAACTGATATATGTATGTACATATCATTTTAATACGTATTATACAGATATATGTTCGAAGGATATTAATTTTCTAGTTGTTTGTCTCGAGCAATAACAGATTCATCAAATTTCACCATATACGTAGTGCCTTTATGCCAGTGAGCTGTTACTTTACATGCCTAGAAAATCAAAATATTGAGTCAGAACAATTAGATGACTTTATCATGTCACACAATAAATAAATAATATTTACGTAATATGTTACACAAATGATTCAAAATGATGAGGTATCAACTCAAATGAGTTGAGTTGTTTTTATAAAAAAAAAACATCAAAAGTTCTATTAAGAAGAATAATAATAAACATGAGTTATTTATTTGAATGAAGCAAAAGATTGTCAAGATGTGAATGGCTGTCATAGGGTTTTCTGCCACCCCATTTGATGGGAAATAGGCATTAAGTTATGTATGTGTAGTTATTTAGAATACAATTTAAAGTAACGGTTTATAAATGTTGTTATTCGAATCCGAATAGACGGGAAACTGAGATTAGCTATCTTAGGTCAAGAAATTAATTTTTATTTCTTCTGGCGCAATTGAAAATACATAAATAAATAAATCAGTTTGAAATTTTCGTATGTTATCGTCATTAACATATATGCGACATTTGAACGATTAAAAATTCGACTTTAAAACAGACGGAAACGTGATGATAACAATTATATATTTATTTATTTATTAAAGTTTCCGTTTGATTTGTATAAACGTATTGAAATTCAATGAAAAAGAAAACAAACTTTCAAGTGTATATAAATATTCCAATAATCAGTCATGTGCATTACATTTATATGTTTTATTATCTATATAGTTCATACGGTTAAAGTTCATGTAAATAATATGTTTAAGTAGACATTTAAAATAATCTATTCTATAAATGTTAACAGGATTGCCGCATAAGCACTGAAATATATAATAACTGGAAGGGGCCATTGTCAGGCATGTCACACTTGCGCCATCTATGTAAAGCAATTTAGACTATTGAAGAAATAGTGTTCGCGCAGACGCTTTACGAGCGAACGGATATGACGTCATGTGTTTAAACACGAAATGAAATCTCGTTTTCAAACACTCAAAAACCAACATAAGTGTTTTACTATCAGTTCAAAACTGTTAAAAGAAGTATTTGAGATCCAAGGAATATTTTTTAAGTGAAACTTACAAATCCTGTGCCTGTAAGGACTGCTTCAACAATTCCTGCCACATAAACTGCACAGTTTAGACTCCCCTTGTCACGGGGCACTGAAATATAACGATTTACCAACGATTCTCGCTCCATTAGATAATAAGTACGCTCGTCATCATTGGCATGTTCTAATTTATCTGCTTCACGTCCGAAAAGAGACTAAAATTGTCAAATACTTGGATATTTTAGTATAAGATATTTTCGTTAAAAAAACATCAGTTACCTTCCAAAGCGTAGATTTTACAAACAATAACATATTTAGTAACTTAACTTCACGTTTACAATTTTTCTCTCTCACAAAATACAAGTCGATTAGTTTGACACCAATACTACGTCCCATTTCGTGTAATCTTAAAAAGATATCATTAAAATAATAGCTCACGCGAGATGTTAGGATAACAATTACTTATTTTGTAATTCAGGCACGGTGTAAACTTTATTTTGACAATATTGCACTACTTCGGAAAATAATAACGCGAAACAACTCAGCGACACTTCCCCTTTGCCGCGACTAAGCGGCCTGTCTAATATACTTGATCGTGGACGATTACTTAAACTCATTTTGTATTAGTTTATTTCGAAAATTCCTTTTAAAATTATTACTCGAATTTCAACTGACAGTTAAGTAACTGTGTATTGATATTTGACGTTGGTTATAACAACATAACCGCTAATTACCAGGTTACAATCAATGTTTCCAACAAGAAAAATTAAATTTCATGTTTGAACAATACTTTAAGACAATACCGGCGTGAAGCTCGCAACAAACAAAGCCAGCAAAAAGGAACAGCAACAAATCATCTAGTCCTACCATTCATTAAACATGTGCGCCCCAAATCTCTTCTAGTTAGAATCATTCAACATGCTTTTTTCAATCCTTTTAAAGAATTAACACGAAATTAACATAAAATAAACATCTATGGCCGACGAAAATAATAAAATGATATTTATTATAAATGAATAAAAAATCAATCGAGCGAAGCAGATATTTGATATTTTTCATTAAACGATATTCAAATTGACTTGTGCATGCTTCAGACCGAATAGATCTGTATCGAAAAATCGGTGTCAAAAGGTCAAAAAAGTAGGTTGTCAAAATAAATATCGAAAATGAGTGGTAGTAGCAATATAGATTTGAAGTTGTGTGATAATTATGAAAAAATCTGTAGAATTTGTTTGAATGAAAAGGATATTATGTTATCTTTGCATGATGCATATTTAAGCGATATGTTGATGAAAATTTCGAATGTTCAAGTATGTTGTACATAAAGAGAAATGTTTAATAAAGATATGATTTATTTAAAAATAAGCAGGTTGCAGAAGGTGATGAACTACCGCAGCGTATCTGTACTCAATGCATTAAACAGTTAAATAGGAGCTTTACGTTTAAGGAATTATGTGAAAAGTCTGATAATACTTTACGGAATCACCTTTTAAAAAATAAAAATCAAGTATTTTATATATTTATTAAAATAAATGTTTCTTGATTGTCTATATGAAGCGATAAATGTTGTTCTTTTTAAATTGTGGATAGTGTATTTATTGAGATGTGTTCTAGCTGATTAAAATAGAGGATGAAAATATAATCGAGATTGGAGATGATATAATAGAAAATATATCTGAGACAATTTTAGAGACAGATTTTGATACATTTCAAGAATTATTTGAAAACGCATCACAACCAGAAAATGTAACACAAGAAAAACTAGCCGTGGCCGTAAGGGCGGAACATTATTCAAGAAAAAGAAGGACGCGCGTAAGACGAACATATCATTCAATTTCGTGTCTTTGTAGTATTTGTGGGAAAAAGTAAGTTTCATCACCATTAAAAGGGTCGCTCGAAAACGATACAAACAAAAAGACTTCTTAATAGATTTCCGACGAACCTTGCATTAAGGAATCACATGCCACAGCATACCGGTGAAACATTATACTGTTGCGAAAAATGTGGCGCCCAATTCAAAACTAGCAGCACTCTGTATTCGCATATGCAGTATAAACACAGTCAACGTCGCCCTTACCAATGTCCAGTTTGTCCGAAAGCTTTCGTGAGCAAAGCCAGCCTAACACGCCACAAATTAGTACACACTGGGGAAAAGACCCATTTTTGTACTGTTTGCGGGAAAGGCACTACGTCGAACGGAAATTTGAAGAGTCACATGCGCCAACATACAGGCGATAAGCCGTTCCCTTGTGACCAGTGTGATTGGGCATTTGCAAGTAATAAATGAATGATTATGTTAACTATAATTTATTTCTGACGTGCTTTCAGGCAGCTGTGCTTTGAAAACGCACAAAAGACGGCATTTAGGGATAAAACCGTTCTCGTGTGAACTTTGCGGCAAAACATTTACGACAGGCTTTGATTTAAAGCAACATAACCGTTTCCACACCGGCGAACGGCCATATGCCTGCAAGGTAGACCTATCGGATTTATATTAAACTAGAGCAATTGTTTCGAAATGTATTTTGATTGTTATAGTTTTGTGGGAAAAAATTCAGGATTACTAGAAATCATACTAGACACGAAACACAACATTGTCCATCGCGAGAACGTAACCACAAGTGTGCGCTTTGCGAAAAAGCATTCACCTACCCGAAACATTTGCGAGATCATATGCGAACTCACAACGAAGAGCGGCCATATGTTTGTTCGAAATGTGGACAAAGTTTTGCCCAAATGGGTACTTTAAATAGACACATGAAAACGCACGACAAACATTCAGACACCTCGAACTCCGATTCTTAATGTGTTTTTGTATCACCTCGTATTTATTTCTAATTAAACTAATAATATGTAAGTTGTGACGTCATCATTTAACCTTACAAATTCGAATTTGTAAATAAAAAGAAGATAAGAGCAATATATATATATAAAAATTCATTTTAAGCTAATATAAGTTGTTGTTTTTTTTTAAAAAAAATAAATGAATAACCACATGAAACAATATTATTTTCATGATAAAGTATGAATTTAAATGTTTTCTTTTTTTTGCATAAAAAAAGCTTTTGTAACTAGGTTCATGCCACTACAAACATTAAATGTTTCAAGTTGTTGGCAAGCTGTTGTTCGTGTTTGTTGACATGAGTTTTTTAAATATTTACAATATAAACGTGTGTTTCTAGTAAATTTCATAAATTATCTACATATAATGTTGGTTTTGCAAGTTTAAAAATAACAATAAGTTGAAACTTTGATTCGTCCACCTACAATTTTCCGGTTTCTTTTATACAATAATTAAAATGTCACATCCGCATAGTAAAACCGAACTGTTAATGCCGAGAGTCATAAATTGGGATCCGACCAAATTAGAGAATTCAAAAAGTGTGCCTTCCGCAACTGCTACATACCGTGTGAAAAAGTAAGTCTAGTTTTTAGTGAGGTTAGGGTAACAGATAACAGGTTTTCTATATGTTACAATAAATAGGGATCTTATGAATCTGTTTACTGAGCCTCCACCGGGATTATTTGTGACTGCCGATGACGAAGACCTAATGGTTATTCATGCCATCATTGTCGGACCGATGGAAACTCCGTATGAAGGAGGCTTTTTCTATTTTGTACTCCGATGTCCAAATAACTACCCTATCGAACCTCCGAAGGTGAAACTAATGACTACAGACGCGGGAAGGGTTCGTTTTAACCCGAATTTATATCAAAACGGCAAAATTTGTTTGAGCATTTTAGGGTAATTATTATTATTTAAGTTTACCTGATTCATTTGTACATATGTTTATTTCGAATGAAGAACTTGGAATGGACCTGCTTGGAGTCCAGCGCAACAAATAGCTAGCTTACTAGTGTCAATTCAAAGTCTCCTGAATGAAAAGCCGTATTTTAACGAACCAGGCATTAAAATGGTATTTTTAACTTCTTATATATATATATATATATATATATATATATATATATATATATATATATATAATTGTTTGTTTTGATTATTATTATTATCATGTTTGTAATATTAACTAGGAACAATGCCCTGGTGATTCCGAATTGTATAATCAGATAATACAGCATGAGAATCTTCGAGTGGCCGTCTGTGGCATGTTGGAGAATGAGTGCAGTCTATTTATTCCAGATCCACTAAAAGAAGTCATGGAAAAGAATTTCATCACGTTTTATGATCAATATGTTTCCATCGCACAGAAAAGATCGGTACTTGACGGAAGATCTATGAAGGTATGTACATATCTATATGAACCTGATCACATAGGTATTACGACTGAATCAAATCGCACTTTTAGTATTGAAAATGTTTGAAAGATACCACTAATTCTTTACTTATCTCTAAAAACGATACCCTCTTTAGAACATGATTAAATATTACAGAAATATTTAACAATAAAACAGTCTCAAAAAATAAATAACGCTGTTTTTACTTTCTTATACGAATGTATATAAGGAGGTGTTGCAATCATGAACATTTTCGAACTCCAGGTTTTAACGAAAATACATCCCTGTGCGCTTGTGTGTGTGTGTGACCGCTCTACAGCCATAACTGCCAATGTTATAATTATGAAACTTAAAACTAGTATATGGCTCGCAAGAAAACCTCCTGTTTTTGAAAAGAATATTCCAACCGGAAGTGCATGTTTACTCTAGTAATTTTTTGATCATTCTGCAATTTCGCCAAAACGGCTGGACTCACCGAAAATATAATAAAATACAAAATGAAAGATATTAATATTATGTACAACTTTTGTTCAAAAACATTCTTCAAAAAGTGTACCGATTACAAGAAAATGGCTATTTAATTATTTTTAATACATTATTTATGCTCCATGGTTACGTAGGTATGAGAAATTATACTTGCCACATAGTTTTAGTGTAAAAGGGTTTCGAAGGTTAGTAAATATAAAAAATATATATTAATATTTTGTTAGGTTCTTAATTCATCTAAATACTAACACATTGCGATGCATTGCACTGGGCTTTCTTATACGTATTAGGCATATTTTGTTTAGATAAAAAGTTTATTAAATTACAAAATTTTGTATTTTATTAAGAATAACTTATCTTAACAAAATATACTTAATACGTATAAGAAAATCCAGTGCAATACACTGCAGATGTTTTTTTTTACGTTATTCACCATAAAACCACACATTTATAGTTTTTACTTTCTTATACGAATGTATATAAGGAAGTATTGTAATCATGAAAAAAAAAACGAGATTTTAACGGAAATACATCTTTTGACCTTCTCTGAGTCGAATCTGACTATTTTCAGAATTCTGTCTGTGTGTGTGAACGCTCTACAGCAAAAACGGCCAATGCAATAATCATCAAACTTAAAACTTGTATATGTCTCGGAAGAAAACATCCTATTTTTAACAAGAATATTCAAACCGGAAGTGCATGTTTGCGCTTGTCATTTTTTCGAAATTCTGTAATATCCAAAACGGCTGCACTTACAGAAAATATACTAGTATTCAAATGAAAGATATTAATATTATGCTCAACTTTTGTTTAAAACATTTCTTCAAAAAGTTTATCGATTTCAAGAAAATCGCTATTTAAATTTTTGAATGTCTTATTTATGTTGCCATGGTTACGTAGGTATAGGAAGTTATACTTATGGTTAGTAAAATATTAAAACATATATATATATATATATATATATATATATATATATATATATATATATATATATATATATATATATATATATATATATATATATATATATATATATATATATATATATATATATATACATCTGCAGTGTCCTGCACTTTACTTTCTTATACATAGGTATATATTATTAACCACTCTCTAAACAATATATGCCTAATACGTATAAGAAAGTCCAGTGCAATACACTGCAGATGTTTTTATATACACAATTTCATGCCTATTTCCATCAATCAAATAAGTGGCAAAAAAAAACAACTTTTACATCCATTCACATCTTGACAATCTTTCACTACTCAAACAAATTTGTTTTGCTTCATCAAGTATTTCATACACGCTCTTCTATTCCGCGTGCTCACTACTTTTCTTTCGCGCAACTCATGCTCAATCATATTTATCCATTAATGGCCTCGCATTCTTACACCATTCATTTCGCCCACGTAAATCTTCTTCGACATTCTTTCAACATGAGAGTCAGGGAGAATAAAATATTCATTATGACGTCATACCTATGTGATCAAGAATAGAGTAAGGTTCTTTGAATCGTTATTTGTTCACTACGTAATGTGGTACATACACAATGAATAAAGATTTGTTAGCTTTCGACCGTTTTGTTGTTTAGTGGTATCTAATCCCGAATGACTTTTAGGATCCGTTTGGGACTGATCGTGGAATTTTCAATTTCGTTAAAATTCTAACCCGCCTTAAGAACATACACGATAAAATTACCGCGAAATGGCAAGAAAAAGACTGTCCCAGCACCTCTAACAGCAACAATAATTTAACAAGCGACACTAGTTCAGAATAAAACAATCTGTTTTTATGTATTTGTTGCTTGTCCATTTATTTTTATTTCTTGTGCTATATTTTGCCATATTATAATCTATTTAGTAATATTATTTTTATAATATACATATATATATATATATCTTTCAAAAATTAAATACCTTAAACTTGTGATTAATATGTTAATTACATAAAATTGTTTCGTTCCATTACCCACTAAACATTTGTTCACATGTAATACGTTTCTAAAATATGATGTTTTATAAAAATATTACTCCAGCGTAGCATGTTTTACAAGTATTATTACACGTTAATGTGACAAAATGTTTAATTGTAAGTTCGGAAAATATTAAAAACAAATAGGAGATATGTGTAACTATATTTTTCTGGTGCAAAAACATATTATTTATATAGAAAATAATCTGTTTGCGCATCACAAATAAAGTTGTTCCATCTCCTCTTTCGGAGTATGTATATAAGATATTATTCGAACATACGATTTAATTTAACAGAAAGCATTTATTTTAGATACGAAAGGAATGTGATAAAACAAATATAAAATAGATCTAAGGTAATTAGTTTTAGTACCTAAATATTGTTAAAAAACGATTAATAAAAATCAAAACATATATTTATTATATTATTTATAGAATTATAAGGATTTTCTCTCTGAAAATCAAACAACGTAGATTTATAATACACAAAATGTGATCAAATGCATATAAACATATGCGTTTGACTTTTGGTTGGTCGTGCACGAGCCAGACAAAGTAACTATTTGTTATTATTTCTGTACACAGATCGATTAAACTTGTTATTTTTCGTGTAAGTTGATTATTGAGTAATAAAAATTCATTAAAAAAATATTTCAAGTTTGAAATAAATAATTTAAATTTGTTTCTAGTTAAAAACAGTATTTGTAATTTTAATATTACAAATCGTTGATATAAATTCGAATATATAATAAAATTATTCCAAAGTTTTAAAATTTTATGATGAAAGGTGATATCATTTGTATTTAAAGTTTCGCGGGAGGAAATGAATTAAATCGAAATTTAGAAATTTTATGTTGGTACTTTGGCGTTTATTTAAGACGACTTCGATCAATCTGAATTTACTATGTTTGTTGATGAAAATCGTTTAAATTTAATTTAAAATGTTATTACCGTTATTTCCAAGTTTAACACCAAAATTAGTCGATTCCATGTGGTTTAATGTAGATCAACCGTGCGATGATGAAAGTGAAGTAGCGCAATTAGAACAGGAACATCAAGCTTGGGTAAAATCTCGGCATAAAACCAAACATAACCTATAAATCAACTGATTTTATGGTTTTAGTTGCAATCAATTCAAAATAAAGACTGCGATTTAACGCCGATCGGCAAAACGGCGTCTGAGGTACGTTTTTATTGTACTGTTTCATTTTATTTCTCTCATTTATTTTTTATTGCAGAATTTAGAAGAAGACGAGGATGATGATGATGAAGATGACAATGATGATGATGATACAGAGTCTCCTGATGAGGAAGACGAAGATGAGATAGACATGGAGATTGCTTATGATCATTACGAAAGGAATTCACCAGTTGATGTTAGTATTCGAATGGTTCAACTATAAAAAAGCTGTTCCAAAACTAAATCTTAATTCATAAATGCAAGAAATAATCAGATTACTCTTTTACGTCTTCAAATAATAATAAACCATTCTATTCTATGTACTTATGTATTTAAATTAATTCGTGTATCGTGATTCCGGAACAGGAAATATAAAAATGAATTTATTTACACAAGTATTTTATTAAACAATATATATATAAATATAAACATATACAATACAAAAAAATTATTGTTATAAAGAATTAAACTAGTTCGTTAATGTTCGTATTATCCGATTAACGTTAAATTTATAAACCAAAACTATGATTTTGTATGTTTGCAACACTGCTTAACACTTATCTTACTTATTGCTTTCTCTGTTGCACTTAGGTACACTGAATTTGGTTCAAATGAGACAGAAGATGGGATGTTTGTCTGAATTTATCCAATCACATGTAGCTGTCATTTGCACAGAATGATGATAGCAAATATATATTGAGTGAGTGAAAGGCATTTTAGTGAGTAAGGAAGTTAGTTTTGCGATGTTAATCTGTGTATAGTTAGTCTTAAGACCATACTGGTTCACTTATCAACTAATTATCAAGCATTCATTGGACCATTGAAGCAAACGTTTCTGACAGAACAATAATTTAAGGTTAGTTTTCTAGTGAAAGATTTACTTTATTTCAAGATATTTGCTAGGTGTCCTTACATTTTATAGCACGTAGTGATGATTTTATATTATTTTGAATTGTTTTAATTTGAAGTTGTAACATTGCCATATTGGTTACATTATGTAATGGCTTGCTCTAATTTTTTTGGCTTCCGACTATTCTCATTAAATAACTATCAATTTTTAAACTGCCAAACGCGTTTTGTTGCATCAATAATACATTTTCAGGAAGCCGGATTTGCAAATAGGTAACTATTATCTTTGTAGAAACCTTGAAACATTCTTGTTAAATGAAAGTTTTTGGTCTATTTAACCACTTTCTTAATTCTGATTACAAATCAAGGCTTTAGTCAAAGCGGGTTACTATTTCATTTTTTATAGTTGTATGCACACATTTTCATAAGTAGAATTGAAATACTTGGTTTATTTTTTATATATATTTAATCAAAACGATTGTTGTAGTTTATTTAATTGAGCTTATTTAAACTGGCAATCTGTTCAATTTAAAACAATTGATCTAGTTAGTAGACATTCTAATTTTAAAACCAAAGTTTAGTCGCATGTTTAATCCGTAGTTTAATATTACAAAACTACTCATTAGTAGTAAGCGTGTATATTGATATGTATACCACATACATAATAGAAATGTGTGCTTTTGGTTATATATGCGCAAACAAATGTTTGTATTCAGTAGACAATATTGTCATTAATCGTCTGTAAAAGTAGTGCATACATACATACATACATGAAATAGTTTTCTTTTTAATAATCGTTAAATATAAATCGTACCATATGTAGACGAAATTTAAAAATGTTTGTTATACAATTATGTTTGCGTTTTAACCAAGTTATTTATATATTAATAACAATAAATAATACAGAGTGAAACGCTGTGTATTATTTATTATATTTATTTAAGGTGAACCATCAGGCTCGTTTAGAAAAACATCATGCCTTGCAAATTAAAAATATATATATTCGATGTGTATTTGCATAAAAAATGCTTGGTAAAAATGTCATTTATTTTGATCTTGTATTAATGGGGAGACAAAAATATAAAAACTATGAAAAAGTGCCAATTTTAGAAGATTTAATTTTAAAAAAAACATTGGATGTGTATTTGTATTAGAAATGCATGGTAAAAATTTAATTTATTTCTAACTAGTATTATTGGAGATAAAAAATAAAAACCCCCAAAATAGGCACTTTTTCATAGTTTTTTTTTCTCCATTAATACAAGATCAAAATAAATGAAATTTTTTTACCAGGCATTTTTTATGCAAATACACATCGAATAGTTTTTACTTTCTTTTACGAAGTAATAAGTGAGTATTGTAATCACGAAAAAAAACTCGACATTTTAACGGAAATACGCCTTTTGACCTTCCCTGAATCGAGTCTGACTATTTTTGGAATGACGTCTGTGTGTGTGTTTGAACGCTCTACAGCCTACACTGTTAAAGATAAAATTATGAAACTTTAAACTTAGGATTTGTATATGCCTGGGAAGAAAACCTCCTATTTTTGAAAAGCATATTCAAACCGGAAGTGCATGTTTACTTGAGTCACTTTTTGCATATCTCCGAAACGGCTGCACTTACAGTAAAATAGTTATAATTAAAGTTAAAGAAAGATTTGAACCACTTTTGTTTGAAACATTTCTTCAAAAAGTGTACCAGTTACGAGAAAATTGCTATTATCCTATTTATATTGCCATAGTTACATAGGTATGGAAAATTATATATAATAAATCGTATCTACTATGCATGTCAACTGTTTTAAATATTCAAATATTTTGACATTTAACATTTATTGTCAGTGTCACAAATAAGTTTAGTGAAAAACCGTTACAAAGGTTAGTAAATAATTAAAAATATTATATATAAATATTTTCTCTGGCTTAAAGTTAATTTGAAAACTAAAAAATGACCGGGCCATAATAATTTTTAATAATATATAATGAATAATTATATCTTCTTTATTCTACTATAAAATCCAACATTTAAAATCTAAAATACATACGTATGTTTTCTTTGAAAATCTGACAATAAACTAACTTTACAATTTTATTGGTCAATGAATGAAAATATTTTCTTGAAATTTAAACATTTAATTTTTTATTTATATACTATCAAATCTAAATATACTGACTACGTAAAAGAAAGTTTAGGACCAACACATGGCCGATGTTTTGTTTTTTCATTTGCAAGGCACGATGTTTTAGCGAGCTTGATGGTTCACCGTAATTGGTGAGCTTTAATATTCTAAGTAATCTCATCAAGTATAATCATTTGATAAATCAAAATCGACTAAATATATAAAAATTAAAGGTCGTTTGCGCGTCTAAAATTCTATGAATAATAGAAGTCAAAAATAAAATAGAGAGCGGTTAAATATTAATATAAAAACGAATTGAATTTTATCGTCTCAGTGACATTCCTGAGTCAGCAAAGTCTTATTAGAGCATTCCGAGCATCTCTCCACTATTGATTTATGAGAATAGCCGTCGTAATACAAATTAGAGTACAAAATGACATATAAATTATTGTGTAACTAAAACTGTGACATATTTATGATATTTCTTTTAATGTAAGAATGATAACCTTATATCTTCTAAGCTAAACTATTAAATGAAGTAAAATTCGCATTATATTGCAATTATAGTCACAAATAATTGCATATTCATATACATTTGAAAATATTCATAATCCAAATCCCGAAATGAACACAATTTACAGTTGAAACGGTTTTGCAAGTTGAATAAAATAGCCACATCATTACACAATTTTATCACTGTCCACAATCTTATAATAATCGAATGAATATGCTATGTTTTAATACAATACTGCATCACTGATAACAAGAACGATCAGTGTATTGTTACCTAGGTTTTAATAAATGCATGGCCAAGTGGTTTTGCGGACGATGCTATTTCAAAGTTCGTGTGCAAAACTATTCGAGACGTGCGCAAAATTATTCAATGTGTGCAAAAAAAAAAACGATAATTCATTTTGGATATATATATATATATATATATATATATATATATATATATATATATATATATATATATATATATATATATACATATATATATATATATATATATATATATATATATATATATATATATATATATATATATATATATATATATATATATATATATATATATATATATATATATATATATATATATGCGTATTCACATAAGAAGATCATTTTTGTGGCATGAATCATCACTACACTTCATATGATTATATGTAAAAAGTGTATGAATCATGCCACAAAAATGTTCTTTTTATGTGAATTCGACTATATATATTCCATTCCAGCCACCATTTCGAGCCAAATAAATAAAATCAAAAAAATTATACACGGCATTAAAAAATTAGAGGCTTTACAACATTTTTGAGCCCATAAAAATTATTTATTTCAAAAATTGTAAGGGGTGAGGGGGGTTGAAAAAGTGTCCCATATATATTTATTCTTATGTAGTGATATTTTAATATGATTTTATTTGTTGTATTTTAAGAATATCAATACTATCAGGTTTTATTGGAAAAATACATTTCAAAATCGAATATTTATAATCTTAAGTCTATAGATATGAAAAAAATATTGATTTTCTAATCACAGAAAATATGATTAAATGTTGTTTTTTAATTAACATGTTTTGTGATTAATTGAAATTATCTAAATGCCAAACAAATAACTAACAATAAATTGATAAGATATAAAATATACATATAAATGTGTATGTGCAAAATGTCCCATAGGTATTTTAATTTGCAAAACATTTTTCTTCTGAATCTATATTATGTAATTCAACCATAAATAGACGTAAATATTGTTAAAACTAAATGTTTGTCCATTGTTATAATTCTTCGTCATATTTATAATATGGCCAGGTGCACAAAGCTATAAGTAATTTGCAATATGTCATCCGTATTCGATCATTCAAAATAACTATAAATAATCAAATGATTTTAATCAGTGTTATTGAATTATGTCAAGTTGTTTAGTTCTGGTTAGATTTTGGTATTTTTGTTTTTATCAGTGGTTGAGGAAGTCAGTGGTTTTAAACGTGTTCGTCAATCAAATCATTATCTTTGTTATTTATTCTTCGGATAACATTTCTGATAATTTGTTTACAAATACACAAACAAATGATTAAAATATTGGTGTGGTCGCTTTAACACAAAACATAAGAGCTTTTATAGTACTTATAGAAGTGAAATGTGTATGAATACATCTTCGAGTTATAAGAATATCTAAATTGTAATTTTTGTATTTTCATATATGTGTATGTATGTATGTATGTAAGTACTGGCTGGAAGAAATTGTTTTGCTATGCAGTAAATAAGAAATTAGTTGAC
Organism: Nebria ingens riversi; assembly: GCA_018344505.1. Taxonomy (NCBI): domain Eukaryota; kingdom Metazoa; phylum Arthropoda; class Insecta; order Coleoptera; family Carabidae; genus Nebria; species Nebria ingens. Next base: position 273,032 of record JADQWA010000839.1, read on the forward strand.
TTATACTATAAATTGTAGATTGAACCATGGACCTACATGCAGGACATATGGCAGCCCCGACGTTAATGCCCGATCATGGCCATGCCGGTCACGAGCACATGGCACACCATAATATGGATCCAACACCAGATCCCCATGCCGGTCATGATGGGGGCCACGATATGAACATGGGTATGATGATGATGTGGGTACGTTTCAAACATTTATTAGAATTTTTATTTTCTTATACGAATGTATATAAGGAAGTATTGTAATCATGAAAAATTTCGCACTCGACATTTTAACGGAAATACATCTTTTGACCTTCTCTGAGCCGAATATGACTATTTTCGGGATTCTGTCTGTCTGTCTATATGTGTGTATGTCTATCTGGCTCTGTGTGTGTGTGTGAATGCTCTACAGTCAAAACTTTCAATGCTATAATCATGAAACTTTAAACGTGTATATGGCTCGCAAGAAAACCTATTTTTGAAAAGAATATTCCAACCGAAAGTTCATGTTTACTCTAGTCATTTTTTGAGAATACTGCAATATCTTAAAACGGCTGGACTTACAAAAAATATAATAGTATACAAAATGAAACATATTAATATTATGCACAATTTTTGTTTGATTTTTTTTTCCATAAAGTGTACTGATTACAAGAAAATGGCTATTTAATTTTTTTTAATATCTTATTTATGTTGCAATGGTTACGTAGGTATGAGAAACTATACTTGCCCCCATAGTTAAGTGTAAAAGTGTTTCAAAGGTTAGTAAAATATTAACAAAAATTTTTATATAAATATTTTGTTAGGTTTCTAGTTCATTTAAAGACTAAAACATCTGCAGTGTATTGCACTGAACTTTCTTATACGTATTGGGTATATTTTGTTTAGACAGAAGTTATTAATATACAAAATTTAATATTTTTAATTTTAATAACCTCTATCTAAATAATATATGCCTAATACGTATGAGAAAGAACAATACACTGCTAATGTTTTTAAATATAATAGCAATATCCAGTTTTTATTCTTATATCACTGTAGGAATAATTTATTTTGAGCTCATTTTAGTCTGTTTAATAAATAAAAAACAACAGTTAAGTAACCACCCTTAAAAACTTAATCGATTTTATTCGTGTTAAACTACCCTCAAATACAAGATTGATTTTATTTGTGTTAAATATCAGAGAATTAGACTAGACAATTAATTAATGTGAAAAGATATATATATATATATATATATATATATATATATATATATATATATATATATATATATATATATATATATATATTCGTACACCATTTATTTGTTTCTAAATAAAAAGTTAGATTTTGGGATGTAACATTAAAATGATTTCTAGTTCCATTCGAGTTGTTCAGAGACCGTATTGTTTGAGAGCTGGACTTTCAACACAATTGGAGGTCTGATCGGTTCCATGATTGGCATTTTTTTCATGGCTGCCCTCTATGAGGGCCTTAAATATTACAGGTATTACCTCGTTGCAATTACACACATACATAAATATTGAACAAATACTCAATGTTAGCACATTTTATTATAATAAACGTTTATTAATCATTTCTAAGAATGATTAAAAATTATAAACAAAAAGATATTATTTAATTTTAAATTAAATAAAACAATTACTAATATAGTTGAATTGATTATATAATTTCAAAATACACATGATTAAGATTAGAAAACTTTCAATACTCTATATGCGAACACGTCATGCTGTTCTATATTGAATTTTACATGTTTAAATAACTGAAAGAAAGTAAACACGCTTAATAGGAATCTTGATGTTTATTATTTATTTAATACTATACGTATGTTATTTACAGAGAGTATTTATTCTGGAGGACGTACAATGCATTACAGTATCGTTCTGTAACAATTCCGCCCGAAAAAGGAGTTGTCTCTGAAGATAATCAAGTTGTGCAGTAAGTGTTTTTTTCTTAATATTATTTATTAAATCATTTGAATGTTTCGCAAATGGATCAATGATCCATAATGAATTTGTTTAGTTAATAGTGTACTAATGACGTTTTATAATTTATTTAATAGTATGGTAGGCGAAGTGATCCATAAACAGCCGTAAGTGCATTTTATATTAAACGCACGTTTCCTGTTTGTGTTTTGCACTTAATTTCGTTGTAAATATTTCTCTGTCGCATTATTTTTGTGTTTATTTTTATGAAAAGTACCGAATAATAACTAAGTAATAATAAATGGTATAAAAGTTGTGTTTAAATTTAATAAATGACGCATGCAAATTTCCAAATGATTTAAAATCATAAATAATTTTATATAAAAGCTAGAATGTATAGTCCGGGTACACAACAACATTACGTCACAGTTAAAAATTACTAGATTGAAACTGTACGTTTACACTACTATAGAATCGAATATTTTAAATCTAAAATATAATTTTTTAGAAATTTGACAATAAACAATTCATTTGTAGGTTTGTTTTTGAATAACCGAATAAGTTAACCACAACAAATTAACAAACGTTAAATGAAATAAACAACGGTACAAAAGTATATGTAAACGTAGCAAATGTGTTAACATTACCAACTTATAAGTTTTTAAAAATGTTAACCTTCTATATTAGGTCGGGAAACTGGACAAAATAATAATTTTTGAAATAAAATTCATATTCTACAACAGTTTATTTTAAATAATTGTTGATAATTACTTTTCATTTTATTTTCAATGGTTTTTCAAGCCAGCAGGAAATTTCATGTTGATAAGTTTTTAGCAAATTTTGTTTACAAAATGGCGTAAAATTGTTGCTTGCGTATCTGGACTATAGGTATAAATTACATGCATGCATATATAAAATGAAAATGCTGAATGAAAATAATTAATATAATTTGATTTGAAAAGACCGACAATGTTCAGCTGGATGCATGGATTCCAAACGGGTCTCCATATTGTCCAAATGGTGCTCTCGTATTTCTTGATGTTGATATTCATGACGTATAACGTGTGGTTGTGCCTGGCCGTCGTGATTGGCGCTGCCGTCGGCTACTTCCTGTTTGGCTGGAAGAAATCGGTGATTGTCGACGTCACGGAGCATTGTCACTGACACAAACTCCCACTCCCGGCAGATGTATCGCAAACAGTTTTTACTTCACGAACAGACAATACCAAATTTTAAACTGACACCCCAGTGAACACAGATTTGTGCATTACATGTTTTGTTCTTTCAATGTATGTTGCATAAACATGCGTGTTTGCTGGGACTCTTTTATTTGACAATTTAACGAACGTTGTACAATAAGAAATGATTATTTTAAACTAAGCACTTCCAAATATTTTTAATTATTATCGAAAATGAAAGCGCACATTGATTTTTATGACTATTTTACTAGAATATCGTTATTTTTAGTATTAATTATTAGTTTTGTAATATGCCATCCATTTATTTGGACTCATTTATTAAAGTATTTTACAAGATTTATGTTGTTTTATTTTTTTATATATATATATATATATATATATATATATATATATATATATAAACAAAGTTTAGTATTGAGAGACAATTACTTTAATATATTATTGAAAACTGATATTAGAATTGGTGACAACACATTCGCAGTACCATTTACTTTTGATCCGGTAGTCCTTTGTTACATCTTCAGTGCCAACGAAATACAGAACAATTGGTATTAAAATTGATTTTGCGAGTTATTTTGAATATGATAGCCATGGAACTGTTGAAACTCAGGCGACGAGTATCGAATGAAATGAAATGGTTCAAATGTTTGCCGCTAGATATCGTATCAGTTTAACAATGGCAATTGCGCATGTATAAAGCCCCTTGCACAATGATAAAATTAAGAAATAACGGCATCCAAAAACTCGAACGCGTACATCAATGCACAATTGTAAAATAAGATTTCCGATGTATTGGAATTCTGTGTGCGATTTCTTATAACTAACCAATCTAAGCTAACCTACAAATCGTGTTTATGAAATTCACGATGCATACATAGGATAACATATAATAATAATAAAATACAAATTTCATATAATCAGCGAAGTATTGTCAACTGATCAATATAATTTGACACTTCGTTTTTGTTTTGACACTATGATACTGTTTTTCAGGTTAGATTTCCATGATTTATTGTGCAAGGGGCTTAATTCAACTGGTAACTTATTTTTTGGGATAATATATACTGTTATACATTATTAAAATTGGAACTTATTTGTAGATCAAGTATAATATTTATGTAATATAGTGGTTAAATAGGTTTGTGTATTTATTAAGGAATTTCATCGTGAAGATGAATAAGCGAACTATATCGATTCACCTACGCAATTTAACTGATTTTGCACGTGCTGCATAACTTGCATTAAAATCATGCAGTGCTGGTTGCGAGACTAGGTGGCTATAAAGGGACAAGACTTATGTTCGAAGGTGTACATATTTAATAAATAAATTATATATATATATATATATATATATATATATATATATATACATATATATATATATATATATATACCCCATATAGAAAAAAAAGACAATTTTTTTAGGGTATATATTTTTGTTATTGTATTGCTTGTACGTATGTTTTTGTATAAGTATAATATAATTTTACATCATTACAAACACGTTTTACATAATAATATTACATATAAATCTAAATATGTGGTCTCATGCATAATGAATACAATCATTTTTTATGTATTTGATTTAATTATTAATTCACATTTAATAACATATTGGGACGTACAAGTATGGTCCCCAATTATTTCATTATCAATATTAACAATTAAAAAAATCACAAGCGTTTTTGTTTTACATCGTGTTGTTCTTGGTGACAACAAATTGACTGCAAATATGCACAAGAGGAAAATCACAGTTCTCAAAATAATAAAACAGTGAAAACACAAATTGACAGTAGTAGAAAACGGGTTTTGGCTTCATATTTTTGATGTTTTTTTTTTAAATTTATTTATTTGTGTTCATTCTTATTTATATTAAAAATTCTGTATAATATATTTATATATTTTACGTACAGAAATAATGTATTCTCTTAAATATTCATTTAAAAAATAATTGTAGAAGTGTTTTTCGTGTAAATATTTATTTAAAATTCACATAGAAATTGTGGAAATTTTTATTCTTTGGTGGTTTTTATTTTATAATAATTATTATTATTAGGCACGTAGAAAAAAGTTTATTATGCGAAAGATATAAGTATGAACGCGCAGACAGACATGCTCAAGGTGTTCCGCAAATATTGGACATTTTAGTAAATAATTTGTTTTTTTCAAAAACAATCAAATCTAAAATTACATTGGACCAACTATTAATATTTAAAATTATAAATAAAATTTACGGAACGTATTCTAAATTTATGATATACAGGTGCACAAAATAGCAATCTTATATAAATCTTAATTTATTTCAATACAGAATCACAACGTTGACTTTTTAATTTATAATTTTGTGTTCCTCAATCAGTTTTTAAAAGAGTCAGTATAATTAATTATAAATTAATTAACAATAAACATCGCACCAATTCTATCCTACAAACATCGACTAGAAGCTATTAACATTAATTAAGTGATAATAATACAAGTGGAGTGTTGTTTTGATTGTCTTAGTCAAAATTAGATTAAACATTTAAATATATAAAATATGTTCGTATAGGCGATGTGCACAATGTTAATCCTATTTTTAACAGGAAGAATAAACTCAGTATTATGAGTGAAGATAAGGTTGAGAACACTTTTTTTAAATGAGTGTCTTCCATGAAAGAAAAAAATGGGTAATATTGTGAACATCTCCAATAATTACCAGTTCTGTTTGCGTTTAAAACATTTTTTTCTTAACCGCCGTAAACCGTTCCATGTACACCTCGTACCCGTCGCATTCAGCGAACTGTTTCATTTCGAATAGATTGCCTTCAAGCGCCAAATTAGAAATCTTCGAATCGGTGAGTATTCTTTTCTGAATCGATGTGAGCTGCAAACAATTCTCTTCGAGTCGTAACGTTTTGAGGCGCGGGCATGTAGCGATATGATGTGATATTTCCGATATTTGATTTTGGTTCAAGTTCAATTCGTACGCATACAATCCAGACACCTCTGCTGGAATCATATTGATTTGGTTTTTCGATAAATCTAACATATCCAAGTGTTTCAACCCGCATAACATTAACGGGAACTCTTTTAGCTGGTTATCGTGTAAATTGACTTGTTTCAAGTTGATTAGATTCGATAATGTTCGCGGCAGCGATGCTAAATGATTGTGTGAAATATTGAAACTCTCCAGTCTCGTCAGTGCACCAATGCAATCCGGTAATCTTGTTAATTTATTTTTGCTGATATTCAGTTGTTTCAAGTGAATAAAACAACTGATTTCGTTCGGCAAGGCGGTAAACTTATTATCAGAAATATCCAATGTTCGTAAATTGCCTTCAAGTTGTCTGATCCCCACTGGAAATTCGTGGAGTTTCTTCTGGGAAATTTTCAGCACACCCGTTTTTTTGGCGGTCTCATAGTGCTGTTTCAAACCTGCGTTTCCCATACTTATATTCAAAAATGTCGCTGCTTTTTTATATATCGAACATGACAGGTGAACCAATTTTTGTTTTTTTTTCTACCAATTGTTTAGATTAAAATGGTCTAGAGATGATAAGAAATTAAGCACTACGCTCTACAGCACTACGATTATTGTATCATAAATCACATGTTTTGTTTGTAAATTAAAACGATTCGTTCTTCATTTTACTTTAAACAATAAATAATTTGCTTAATGCGAAAGACAGCTGTTTGCAGTTCAAGGAGGAATAACAGGAACATTCACTTGTTCACTTAGGGACATTTCTTTATTCTTCAATCAATTACCCAAAGGGATAGCTAAATTAGTATAACGCGGTAGTAACAAAATACTATATTCTATTTTAGTAAAACTAATATTTAGGAACAAAAGAAAAATATTTGATTTCTGTTTTATATCCTGAAATGTTGATTATTTATTAAATAAAGATATGTGGGTCTATATATTTTAAACATGTTCACCAATAGAAGCAAAATGAATTCCCTAACTATTATATGTATTATTATTTAATTCGATTGAAAATAGCAACAAGTAATATCGCAGTTATTTTTGTGTTTGTTGATGAGTCTATTAATTAATAAGAAGTTAATAATAATAATAATGTGGTGTTTTTAACAGCTAAAATTTACATTTCCACAGTGCAAGTTCCAATAATTTGAGAAAAATGGAGTTATCAAGGTTAGTTGAGATTTTGAGAAAAAATTGGTTATTTTAATGAGAATGTATGTCTATAGTATTTTACCAGCTCCCACTCAACCAATTTGGGATCGGGACGATGAAAGAAGAGTGTCTGCATCCCAGAAACAATCACATTCTTTGGTTATCGCCCAACCGATAGCACCACCTTACGGGCAACGACGAGGATGGGTTCCGCGAGATCCTTCCGACTATGGAGGTATATTTCAATTGAATTCTATACGCATTTAAACTAATAAATGTTTATCCTTGTTTTGAAACAATTAGTATTAAAATATTTGTACTTATAACTGGATTTTTTTAATGTTTGCAACCTTATGATTTAATATTAAAAACACTAACAATTGACAATATTTGATGGAACATTTATTAAATATAAATATTTGTTGATGAAGATGGTGGTGCTTTTCCGGAGATTCAAGTTGCCCAATATCCATTGGGTATGGGCCAAAAAGGCAAAGAATCGACGTCGAACGCGCTCGCAGTTCAGCTGGACGCTGAAGGCAAAGTGAAATACGATGTTATTGCGCGCCAAGGACACGCAAAAGACAAGATTATTTACTCGAAATTGACAGATTTGCTGCCTGCGGAAGTTGTGGCGGAGAATGATCCCAGTTTGGACAAACCGAACCTGGAAGAGATCGAAGATGTCACAGAACGGACGAGACAAGCTCTAATGAAACTAACTAATTCAAAAATTGCAGCAGCTATGCCTGTCCGATGTGCAGAGAAACAAGTAAGTTGCATCAAAGGACGATGCCAAACACATTTTTAGGAATTACTCTAGAACTGCTATTAATTTCACTCATGCTTGCCATCTTTCAAGTCACATTACTCAAACACAAAGAAATCCTTCGGGAAAAGCTAGTTCACCATCTCCTACTAGATTTAATAATACATATATAAACAATTCCTTAACATAGGGTCCCGCTCAATTTATTCGTTACACTCCCTCACAACAAGGCGCCGCTTACAATTCCGGAGCAAAACAACGGGTAATCCGTCTCGTCGAGGCCCAAGTCGACCCGGTTGAGCCTCCTCGATTTCGCATCAATAAAAAGATTCCACGCGGTCCACCATCTCCACCTGCCCCAGTTTTACACAGTCCCACGCGGCGAGTAACGGTCAAAGAGCAACGGGAATGGAAAATACCTCCATGCATCTCAAACTGGAAAAACGCAAAAGGATACACGGTGCCTCTCGACAAACGTTTAGCTGCAGACGGTCGGGGACTCCAACAATTACATATAAACGAGAATTTCGCCAAGTTAGCTGAAGCGCTCTATATTGCCGATCGCAAAGCACGCGAAGCTGTCGAGACGCGCGCTCAACTTGAACGTAAGCTTGCACAGAAAGAGAAGGAACTGAAAGAGGAACATTTGAGGCAGTTGGCACAGAAAGCGCGTGACGAGCGGGCGGGCATTAAAGTCGGAGGAGCCCCTGTTGTTGGAGCGCCATCAGGGAGTGCGAACGACGAAGAGAAGGAGCGCGATATGTTGCGTCAAGATCGACACAAGGAGCGAGCTAGAGATAGGAATTTAGCTCGAGCTGCTCCTGATAAAAGGTTAGACACATATACATACGTACATACTTAGGTAATATCGTTCGTGTTTTCAGATCGAAATTGCAACGAGAACGTGAACGCGATATCTCTGAACAAATCGCTTTAGGCATGCCAGCGAAAACAATCGGAACCGGTGAGACTCAATTCGACCAACGGCTGTTTGGGCAAGCGCAGGGTTTGGGACAGGGGTACGCAGATGATGAAGGTTACAACGTTTACGATAAACCGTGGAGGGACGGCGGCAGCATGGCGAATCACTTATATCGCCCCAGTCGCAACGTAGACAAAGACGTTTACGGCGAAGACTTGGAGAAGCTGGTGAAAACAGATCGATTCGTGCCGGATAAAGAGTTTAGCGGTACCGATCGTAGTGGTCCGGGTCGCGCAGGACCTGTGCAGTTCGAAAAAGAAGAAGATCCGTTCGGCCTGGATCAGTTTTTGAGTCAGGCGAAACGCGCGAGTAAACGTAAAGAACCTGAACGGCGTGATGATCGAGATAAGCGTAAACGCAGAGATTAAATAATCAATCTGTGCAACGCTTGGACTTCTGTAATCGTTTTGATTTGGAATACTTTTATAATTATTATAGGCATTATTCAAATACAACAATTGTTTTTCAAATAAAACAATTCGGATAGTATATAAATTTTATTTTTATCAGTTCTCGTATACAATATTAATGAATTATAATAATAAAAAAAATGAAGATCATAAATAAATTATTTTTGCCTATTTTTATGCAATTCCAAGTAAATGTGGATATGCTGAAGTGAAATTGCAAAACTAAACAACCAAAAGTTGGAAACATCTTCATATTAATTTGCACTGGAAACTTAAAAAGCTAAAAATATAAAAACTATCGCACCGAAATTTAATGAGAAACTATTATTAAAATTACTCTTTAGTAATAAAGAATAGAGAAAAAAATCTCTAAGGAACAAATGTAAGCAACTGGAAAACGGTAATTTAACACCAATACCACTGAAAATTATGAAAAATACAGATTTGTTGTTTAATGTTAAACACTAAACTAACACGAATAAATCGATAATAATGCTAAAATTTTATAATATATCTAATGACAGTAAAACATCACAACTGATTTAATGTGTATGTCTGCACTTAATTTATTATTCACTTTCATCGACATAAAAGTGAAGTTTCTTTCGAATCTGGTATTGGTATCTGGAACCAGTTTTATAATTTCATAACTAATGTTCAGGAATTTTGAGATGATTGTTATTGGTAAAGTGAATTAAGGAAACGCCGCTTTTTTTGAACTAAATTACCGTGTACGGTCGCCATATTGTTTGTGACTTATGACATTTACATGTGGTATATTTTGAAGGTTATTATTTGTGTTTAGTTCAAACATTTACTTTAGGTACATTATTCGCACGAGCTAATAACTAGTGTGTATGTGTTACAGACAAAATGTTGACTGTAATTTTTCGCAAACTGACAGTTTTGTTTTGATGAGCGCGATTTGCAACCAAAAAGACATATAAACATGTGTTTCCTTCGATTTTCGTAACTGTTTCCGGTTTTTAAACTGGATTTATATTTAAATATTTTGTGTAGATTTTCTAATTTATACATATATAGATTTTTTTTAAAATGGTTATGTTACACAATTAAAAACGAAATTTGAAAAAGAGCATTTCATCTACAAAAAGATCAACATTCAAATACAAAAGATGAATAATTGAAATCAAATACTCTAATTATCTAACAACGATTATGTATCGTTTATATTGTTTTCCTCCGTATCAGATTCTTCATGACTATTTCCAGAATCAGAGGAAACCGCGGGTTCTTCGCCATTTAATTGTCGGTCTGTAAATCTAAAATTTGATTCATAATAATAAATTCGACAACGAAAATAAGTAAAAAGAAATGATTACTTTTGCAAAAGAGCTTCCATCTTCTCTTCACCCGATTTAAACTGTTTCTCTAGCTTACTATTTAACTCTTGATCTTCTTTGGCTGGATCCGACGAAGTTTGCAAATAATCAGTAAGCACAACTTGAAGTTCGGTTTTCCGTCTGCGCTGCAATAATTTCCCTAACGCCACAAAGATATTCCGAACTGGAAAATGCAAAAATGAAAACGTTTGAATGTGCAGTTAGTACACCGTGTATGATAATACTTTCTGTGTCCAGATCAGTACCGGTTAAATTAACATTTTTCTCTTTGACACATTTCCGAATGCATTTGTCGACTTCGTAATATGTTGGAAACGTTTTTGTGCGGCTGTAAAGTTTGTCGATCGCCCGGTTTAATATTATATATTTGGATGCGTCGAAATTTAAATTATTATAAATCATTCGGCTTGCGTGTATGTTCTCTTTCGTATAGGCGCAGATTTTTTTGTGCACATCACAGAATCGTTTTCTATATCTAGTAGATCAATAAATATTTCCGAGAAACTGTTTGGACATGGTTAAAATTAATGTGTTTTCATATAATATACAAACCTATCCAATTGCATGTATGACGAATTCTCTTCGGCGTCCCAATCAACTGGTTGGTTTTCTAACTCGCTGATTTTCCGACCGATTTTTCTCAAAAACTTATTTAATTTTGCTACATAAAGTATATGTCGATCTTCCAATATAACACCTCTATCTTTGCGCGCTCCTAATTCTTGGTAAACTTCGTTAAAACATACAATCGCATCGTTTGCCTTTTTCTTAATTCGTTCCACGCTTTTTTCAAGCAATTTCACAAAATGACGACTAGTCGTATATTCCGCCACTGCATCCGTGTATCTTTCTTTTATTTTGGCCAACCTTCTCTTGATTACTTCTTTGAATTTTTTTTCGCAATTACAAGACTCGCAAAGGTCTACAAACTTTAGAAACTCCGTCGTATTCTCTTGCGGAATCATTTCCGCTGCTTCAGAATTGCTCTCGTTACGATTCTCACCGTTTACGTTACTATAAAAATACATATTTCGTTAGTGTATCGTTACATTATTGCACATACGTATTTACCTAGATCCTTCTATTGTATTTTTCAAATCTTCCATCAATTGCTCAACTGTTTCTACCGAATTTTGTTCATTGAGATTTTTGATTCTATCCTCATCGTCTTCAAAGACTGTTTTCATTTCAGGGATTATTACTTCATTATCAAAGTGTATTTGTTCAGTCTTATTTTTCATGATTTCAATATCGTTTTTTTGTACTTTTGCTACGGATATTGCCTTTGTATTTATGATTTCATCATCATCATCGATGATAACTACGTCCGGGGTAAATGTTGAACGTGGCGAATTTTCAACAGAAGCCAAACTTGTTATATTTGTAATACGAAATTCTGATTGTTGTGTTTCAATATTCGCATTCTTGGATTTCTGAATATGAACATAAATTATAATATTTCTATTTAAAAAAAAACAGTATGAATGAGCTCAATTTGATTTAAGCTCATTGCATAAAACAATTCGAATGAATTTTCATAAAAACCTATTCATTTATTCAATTATGAATCGATCAAAATTCTACATCTTATGTATAGTTTCTAATTAGAATAGTATCATTATTGAAAATATTTCTTACAATTGTTAAGTGTTAAAATTAATTCAATTGAATGTGTACAACATTTTGAAAAGTGTATAGGTTATATTTTGATTAAATATATTATTCAAGATTTTGTGTATATTTTAGTTTATATTTCTAAATGAAAAATAAATGCAGATACATCATTTTAAATTAGCAAATACAATAATAATATTATTTATCAAAATATATAACCTTACTTTTGTTGGCGGTTCATCTTCTTCCTCCGACGAATCAATTATAACTATAGCATCATTAGGCATTTTGACTACTGTCAGTTAGAAAACAATAAAATAATTTTGAATATCACACAAACAAGCCAGTTTTCGCAGATGACAACCAAAATCTACACGTCAAGATAGCATCCCTACTCTCTGTAGCATCCCAATTACTGTCGACCAGAGAGTCCAATGGAGTCCAAGCAGGACCTGTCGACTGCAATGTTAGCATTTGCATGCATATGGCTGCCGTCGACCCGTGCTGCAGATGTCGTCTTCATCGGAACTAAGGATCTAAGATTTTGGCGGCAAACTCAAATCACTTCGGGTATATCCGTGAATAAAAAATATTAATAATTAAGGAACTTGAAAAATAAATACAAACTTATTTCGAAATATTTTATATTTTCATTCAAAATACATATAAATAAATAAATTAACAAAAATTATCGAAGAGAATCCAGCCCTTGATAAATAAATAAATTAACAAACATTACCGAAGAGAATCCAGCCCTTGATAAATAAATTAATATTATACAATAATATATAATTTAAAAAATTAATATCGAACTTTTTTATGTGTATTAAAATAATGTGCTGCCTTTAATTTTATCGGATCGTCTGCGTTATATGAGTGTTTACCCTTTAAAATATTATTTATACTTTTCGCCCACAAATGTATAAATATATTGATAGTTAAATCAATTGTTTTGTTGTAAATGTTATGTGTCGAACATTGAAAAATTGATTGATGAATAATTAAACCTATGGAACATTTAGTTTTAATTATCTTTCCTACATTAGGGAAGTGGCAATACCCGGAAATGTCTTCTTGGAAAATCTTTTCAATTTTTACAACAAAACATTGAAAATCTACATCGCTAGTTTTCTTGCATTCAGCACATTCAACGGTACACACTCCTTTAATTAGATGCCTGATTACTAACTCCAAATCGTCAGCTGTAGGTTGCTCCAAAATGTCCCTCAACGGCATTACTCGAATTGGGAGCAGCGTCTCAGAATCTCAACAATTACGAGGCATATTAATACTAATGGATGTAAACGGCAAAAAAACTAAAAATATAAATCGATTTAAATATCTAAATACAATTAACGAAAAACTACACAGACTACAAAATATATTAAATGCCAACACTGAAATATTAATGGATGTAAACGGTTCGTTTATGACAAACAAAACACGGCAAACAACAAACACTAATAGTAACGAATAGCTAATCAAAACACAAAAGACTACAAAAAATACTAAATGTAAACGCAAAGAAAAACTAATGGATGAAAACAGGTTCGTTTATAACAAACAAAACACTGCAAACAAACACTAATAGCTGTTTAACACAGTTAATTATGCTCGTTTGAGCTTATTTGAATTATCACAATTACAAATAATAAACAAACAAAACTGATCAAAACAATTGCTGGCGGAGCAAGATAAAATTCGTTGTATTATTTATTTCATCCTTATTTTTTACATATTTCAGGTTCAAAAATAGTGTTGTGTTTTTTGTAACCAATTGGTTTGTGCGAAAGAACTGTTGATTAGTTTATTACACCCTATATTATTTTCATTGCATATAATTTATTTCAATTAGATATAAGAGCTTTAATTATTTACATGTTCTTTGAATTTAAATTCTTTTAGATAATTAATCGATAAATAATTATAAATATACCTAATGACATTGAAGTTTATTACACCCTATATTAGTTCAATTAGATATAAAAAAGTTATAATTATTTGCATGTTTTTTAATTTACACGAACTAATTTTATGACGCGAATGTCATGTTATCGTGGACAAACTATAAGAAAATCTGGTTAACTTGTTTGAATAAAAAATGAAAATGATGTAATATTAAATGAATACTATATTTATTCAAAAAACAATTACATTCCTATATTATTGATTGGTTGTTTATAAACTATTTGACCAGCCGCTTAGCCATTTCAACCTCGAATTTCTGCGTAAAGTGTTACCATCCAATCTTCTAGGATCTTCTTCGAATTTCTTCGTCGCTATCAGCGTTTCTTTTGATGGTTGCAACCGTTTTTGTACTAAAAGCTGTCCATTTTCATTTAAAAACGTACAATCTAACTCGTTTTCATTTGGCAATCCGTTTGGAAAAGTAATCGGTGATATTTTTATCAAATGTTTCACCTTCCACAACAACGCGTTCATTTCAGGTATATTTTTTACAATTGCGACATCACCTTGCTGAAAGTAAGTTTAAAGATCATGATAAACTAACGTAAAAACAATTGTATTTCATATACGAGATTATTCATTGTTATTTCAAAGTTATAGAAGAATACCTTTCCGTCCAATTTTAAACACTTCAATATTTCCTTCTCCCAGTGCGGATTTCCTTTTAACGGTTTGACCCGTTGCACCCGGAATAGTTTCGAGGCTTCATATTCAGGGTCTTTAAAGTCGGGTTTTCTAAAATACATTTATTAGATCAATTTTTGGATTTTTTTAACTTAACCTAAACATACCGTGGATAATATGTGAAACCCGGATATTTTATACCCTCCCCGTTCCACTTATAGTGTTTTATGTACGTTCGAACATTTTGGACACTCACATTGGAGGATTTCAGTAGATTTTTAAACATATTTAACAAGGGAAAATATTTACAACCCAAAAATAAGTTTACGCACGCATGTCAAATAGGCTTCAAAAGTATTACGTCAAAAGTCCGCGAAATATGAACATGCATTTCTGACCAGTAGATTTATTAAATTGTTTCAACGCTAATCACTGTACTTAATTTAAAACAAAAGTAATGCGTACTTAAAAAAACAAACAGTTTTCTAAGCCCAAACTTACGGTTTTTGATTTTAATGAGCGGCGCGTGCGTATGAATTTAGCACAGCGGGTTAAAAAATCAATCATCTAGGTTTAATTTAGACTTGAAACCGCAGGGTTGAGATATTTAATTTAACTAGGTTTTGCACTCGTAGGATTAATTCAACTATTCAAATTAGATATTACTTTCGAAAGTGGTAATAAAAAATTCGACCGCTCCGATAGATTTAATTATGACTACAAGAAAATTATTATTACAATCGGCTGATTTTCCTAAGAAAAAACGTGAACGAACTGAAAATTGGTCGGAGCAAGAGAAACGTGTATTTTTGGATATGTTGAAATTGTTCGGCAAACCGATTTTGGATCGACATGCGGAAAATAAAGAAAAAGACAGCGCTTGGGATAAAATATACAAAGAAATGAATACACACGGTTTCAATCGAGAACGGTATAAAATAAAAGAAATGTGGAAACGCATGAAACGATACGCAAAAACCAATCATTTTTTAAATAAAAAAACATTCATTGACATACAAGTTATAAATCTGTGGCCAGATATCTTAGATATCGATTTTAAACAACTCACAAATGACCATGTAAGTGTTCTTTGTCCTACATTTATTTGTAAACAATTGTTTTTTAAGTTTTGTTTCTTTAAGGCATTAAACATGAGCGAAGAACATAGTAATAATAAGTAAGTTATTTATTCAAACGATGCTCTATATTGTCATTATATATTTTTATAATAATAATTTTAAATGTCCAAGTAGCAATTTAATTGAAGAAAAACATATACCGGGTGATGAAATATATTCCGAACTTTTATCGCAAAAATATCCGGAATTACTATCAGTAACTCCAGATTACGATGACGAGATAATGCAAGATATAAATGAAGAGAAAATCAAACAAGAGATAAAACATGAAGAGGCCTTATTTAAATTAAAGTACAAACATTTTCAACGATTGTATGAATTGGAAATTCGACAAAAAATCGAAAAACACCGAATCGAGATGGATGTCCTGGCGGAAATGCGTGAAAAACTTAAAAGCTCCAATAATTTATTAGATTTTATTAATGAATTAAAATAATTGCGACAGAGAAATAAAAAATATTTATATATATGTATATTCAATATCCAATATTTTTATTAGCGTTAAAATAAAAGCCAATGCGTATGTATAATAAAATTAAAAAAAAAAACAATTGATGACAGTTTGTATAATTCGTAAATCTCATTGAGCAACCGCTGCATTCGCAGCTATACTTGGACTATTGATACTTTCGCCCAAACTCTCCAGCAACTCTTTACGGTAATCATCGAAATCTCCATCGACCTCATTGATCGATTGATCCTCAATGACATACAACGTGCACGCGGTATCTCGAATCAAACGCTCATCGTGAGAAACGATTATTACGCCGCCGTTGTACTCGTTAATAGCGTCCGCTAACGCATCAATTGATTCGATATCGAGATTATTTGTCGGTTCATCCTAAAATTAATTGGTTGAGTTGTTATTTTATTTGCTTCGAACATTTGATAACTTACTAAAATGACGACATCAGGCGCATTTAGGCACAATTCAGCTAGGGCGACCCTAGCTTTTTGTCCACCGGATAAATCCATCATTTTAATTGTATGCGCATGACTAGCGAGCCCAAAAGTGCCCAATTGCTTTCGGGCTTTTTCATATTGCAAATCGAACAAACGCATCAGGTATTCCGATGGCGTTTCTTCTGCTGTTAAATGTTCACCTGAATGCTGGTCAAATCGTCCGATTCTCTAAAATTAACACTTTGTTAATACAATCAATTAAGAGAATCATTCGGTTTACTTACTAAACGGTAGTTTTTTCTAACATCTCCTTCTTTCGGTTCAATGTCACCAGTTAATAGTTTTAAGAATGTTGATTTACCAACGCCGTTAGGTCCTACAATGGCAACTCTACTGTTTAAATCGATACCGAAATCGGTTTTGCGGAACAAAGGTTTTTGATTAGGGTATGCAAACGACACATCTAAAATGATTAAGCACGATTAGATTATTGGTAAACATTATTTCGGCAACAACACAAATTACAACTTACTATGGAGCCCTAAAATTGGTGGTTGCAAAGGTGGCGGATCTGGAAACGAAAACTTAACAATATATTCTCTGGGTTTCTGTAACAACTCCGTTGGCCCATTGTCGTCTTCTGTTTTCTGTATTTTCGTTCGATTTTTTTCTTGTTTCCTCGTCAACGCCTCCTTTTGTTTCTTTTCCTAAAACATATCGGCAACGCTCAAAACAAATTCATTCAAGATCATGAAGCCCTTTAAGGGGTAAACTGAGTCTTTAGGGGCCTCACTAACAGCCGCATAACAACTGTCAACGAAGTTGAGTTTACACAATTACAAAATTGTATCTATGAAAGTATGACTAGATGAAATGTCAATATTTAGTATTTTATAATATAAAACAAATTCCCAATTAGTATATCAAAGTCAATTATACATTTATATTGCTAAATCTATTGATAAACAACGGAATTACACGCAAATAAAATCGCGAACATATTGTAGATTTGCAGTATTTTATTCAGCGTAAAACCGACTTGTAAAGGTTTTTCAACTGAAATATCGGTGAAAAAACCCTGGCAAAGTTTAGATTGGGGGGGGGGGGCAGAGAAAGCATACTCTACGAAGGGAGTTGCCTTTTAAACCATGGCAAAGTTTAGGTCGGGGGGAGGGACAGATCAAGCAAACACTTTCGGTGAACTAGCCTTTAGCGGCCATTTATTTTTACTAAACGTCTGTGAGGCCACTAAAGACTCAGTTTTACCCAATTGAATACAACTTACAGCTGCTTTCTTTGAAGATCCGTGTGCTTTCAATTCTTTTATCTTTTTCTCTTGCTTCTCATACTCTTTGATCATTTCCTTTCGTTTTTGCACATACATTTTCTTGAACATGGAATAATTACCTCGGTAATAGTATAATTTTTGTGTGTCTAAATGGATAATTTCATTACAAACATTGTCTAAGAAAGATTGATCGTGAGAAACGATCAACAGAGTCTTTTTCCAGCCTTGTAAATAACTAACAAAGGAAAATAATTAATTATATGCTCATATTCATAATCAAAAAAACAAATTACTTATCGAGCCAAATAACAGCATTCAAATCTAAATGATTTGTAGGCTCATCAAGTAACAACAATGTAGGTTCGATGTACAAAGCTCTCGCCAACGATACTCGCATTCTCCATCCACCAGAAAAATTCTTCGTGGCTCTGTCCTGCATTTCTTTGCTAAACCCAAGTCCGGCCAAGATACGGCGCGCGCGCGGCTCGGCCGAGTCTGCACCAATTGCTTTTAACTCTGCGTACACATCGACGAGTCGATCTTGTGCATCTAGGTTGCCTGACTCGACGATTTCTTCAAGTTTTTTACATTCTTGAAGCAGTTTTGTCCGTTTTACGTCCGCCCGGAGGACAGATTCGACAGCCGAGTAATTATCGGCCACTACTTCTTGTTCGCAGTATAAAATGTCTATGTTTGGCGGTATTGCGAATGCACGTTGTTGGATATGTCGAAGTAGAGTCGTCTTACCGTGACTAAAAAAAATATTATTCGTGTTACATATGTATATAAACATATTTTATATTAAATAGCTTACCCATTTGGGCCAACAAGCCCATATCTCCTTCCGTGGGCAATCAATAAACTGGCATTCACAAATAGATCTTTACCCTTAGCGGCAATACTAAAGTTTTCAATTTTAATATCGACAGCGTTTTCTAGCGCGACCATTTGTCCAGCGGTTTTTTGCGCCTGCGAAACGGTAAAATTATTATCTAGGTCCGAATGTCCTTGTCCGCCTTTTTTCGTCATCGTTTCCACTTGTTTCTCATATTCTTGTTGTTTCTTCAGCTTTTTCTTCTCTTTATGCGTCATCTTCTTTTCGTCCGTTTTAGATTCACTAGGTTTATCGTCTTCTAGTTTTATATCTTGAATCTGTTCTGCGATTTCTTCCAATACCTGCCTATTATTCGACACTTTTGGTGGAGTTTCGACAATAACAGTTTCTATTATCGTCTTTTCGATTTTAACGGGTTCTAAAATTTCTTCTTTTGTTTCGATTTTATCTATTTTCGTTTCTTTAGTCTTCTTTTTGTCCTTTTTATTAATCGGTTGAGGAATTTCTTCTTTAGCTAATTCTTCTTCACTTGCTGCAACTTCTTTCCCTTTAAATTTTTTTTTATCTTTCTTATTAAGCGGATGAGACATTTCATTTTCTGACAATTCCTCTTCACTTGATTCTAATTTCTTTTCCTGCATATCATTTTTATCCTCTTTATTGATTGTTTGAGGAGTTTTTTTCTCTTCAGATAATTCCTCTTCGCTCTCTTCTATTTTCTTTCCCTTGGTCTTCTTCTTTACTTTTTATTAATCGGTTGAGGAATTTCTTCTTCAGATAGTTCTTCATCACTTTCTATTTTTTTCCCTTTTGCATGTTTATTTTTTCCTTTTATAATAGCAATCGCGACATTATTATCTTCTGATAATTCCCCCTCGCTTTCTTCTATTTTTCTTTCTTTTGTCTTCTTTTTATCTTTCTTTGCGATTGGTTGAACAACATCTTCTTCTTCAATTTTCAATTCTTTATCGCTTGCTCCATCAGACCAATCATCATTTTTCTTCCCTTTAGATTTCCCCTTTTTACTGTTTTTTTTCACTTGTGTCATTTGCACTTTCGTAGTTTTAGTACTAGACTCGTCACTCTCTTCATCTTCGGAATCAGATGCGGCTTTCTTTTTACTTTTAGCTAAGTTAAATAAGTATATAAAATGTTAAACAATTAGTTTTGTTTAAATAAAAAAGCTAAATGACAAATATGAATAATTACCTTTCTTTTGATTCTTTTTCGCTGGTTTAACAGATTCATCGTCCGAACCTCCAACTGCAGTTTTTAACTCGAATTTCTCATCATTATCGCTCCAATCATCACCCTTTTTGCCTTTGGCTTTGCCTTTTTTGGCAGTTTTACCTTTCGCATTTTTTAAGGTTATTTGATTTTTATCATTTTCAGTTACAGTATTTTTAGAACTATCACCGATATCGTCATCAAAATCTTGAATTTTCTTATTTCCTTTTCGTTTCGACATGTTGATTATAAACTAATTGTAAATTTATGTAAAAATATATTAGAAAATATGGTATGGTAACACGATGTATGGATGCACTGTTCAACCTGTTCACTTGACAGATGAAGACGAAAAACTTAGGTTAACGAGAAAATAAAAGTGGTTTTGGCAAAAGTTATGAAAAAATATAACCCATAATCGTAATTTATCACATCAATTTTAATACAATGGTTCTATCAATAGCAGTAAGTACTTTTTGTATGAATATAATTTCTATATTTATTATTACATTTATATAAATTGACAGCAAAAACTAAGGTCTTTAGTAATAGTAACGATTGGAGGGACTGGTGTATTTTGCGGTATTTGCATATATAAGGGCAATGAAAAATTTTACAAAAATGTGATAATGCCTACATTGCATAAGCTGGACCCGGAAGTGGCTCATAAATTAGGTATCGTTGGAAATAAATACAAATTATTTCCAAAAAGCAGTTACACCGATCCGAAATCATTGGTAAATCTACAACAAACCCCAGTTTCAAATAATCACAGTAGTGGTGGTAATTGAAATTAATTATAGAACGTCAGTTTATTCGGTAAGAAATTCTCCAATCCTGTTGGGGTCGCCGCTGGATTCGATAAACAAGCCGAAGCGGTCATCGGTTTACATGAGTTGGGTTTCGGTTTTGTTGAAATCGGTTCAGTTACACCGAACCCGCAAGCAGGTAATCCAAAACCGAGAGTGTTTCGATTACCAGAAGATCATGCTGTTATTAATAGGTATGTACTACATTACAGGTGTAAGATGTAAATTGATTTCAAAATCAAAATTTGATTTTTAGATACGGTTTTAATAGCGATGGCCATGATGTAGTATATAATCGATTAGAATCTCTAAAAAAATCCAAATTCACCGGAATTATCGGTGTTAATTTGGGCAAAAACAAAGAATCAACCGATGCGATCAACGATTACGTTCAAGGAATCGAAAAATTCGGTCACGTCGCCGATTATTTAGTTATTAATATAAGCAGGTGAAACATCTACCCCCATAGATTTGCAATTACTAAATTACTCCAATGTTTTGTAGTCCAAACACTCCTGGATTACGGTCAATGCAAAACAAACAAATTCTTACCGATCTTCTATCAGCCGTAATCAAAACTAGAAACAGTTTACCGAACAATTGTCGGCCTCCAATTCTGTTAAAACTTGCGCCGGATTTAACTCGGAACGAGAAAATAGATATTGCAGAGGTGTTGAGTATGAGAGAGTGCAAAGTTGATGGTTTAATCGTTTGTAATACGACGGTTGAACGATCACCGAAATTACGGAACTCGAAATTTATTAATGAACAAGGTGGCTTAAGTGGAAAACCTTTGAGAGCTGTCTCGACTGAAATGATTGCTGAAATGTATAAACTAACGAATGGCATCACGATTATTGGTGAGTTTTAAATGTTAAATAGTATACCACAAATTATTCATTCGTTTTCTGTCACCCCATTTCATGGGCATATGTTATGTATTCATTCGTGAAAATAAAATGCGATATTATTTCTAATATTGCACTTAAAATAATTGGTATTAATATGATAACAATTACAAATATTTATTTTCAATTAATTTTTGGATAAGAACTAATATTTTCTAGAAAAATAATCTATAAATTTTTGTTTAAATATGATATCAACAGTTATTTTTGGTTTTACCTCGAAAATGATTCGTCGACTATTAAAACTAGAAATATTTATTAAACATTGTTTAAATAACCCGATAAGAAATGTATTTATTATATTATTCATTCATTTAACATTTATATGTGTTATCACTTTTAATAACTATTACCAACCTTATTATTTTAAATTACAACTCTACGTTTGCATAAATAAGTTGTCATTGTCCTTTTGAATATTTTTAATCGCACTATATAGGGTGGGCCATCTCTTTGCTTCTTTTTGAAGTGCGAGTTATTTCGACAGTTTGCAACAATAACGCGTTTGACAATGATAGATATGTAGTATCGAACCTCCACCGTAAGGAGGTTTTCCACTACATATCTATCAATGTCAAGCGCGTCAGTGTTGCAAACTGTCGAAATAACATGCATTTCAAAAAGAAACCAGTAGATGGCTCACCCATAATAAATTATTATAGTATGTACAAAAATTGCATTGTTTCCAAATAAATAATGTTTTCTATTTTTATTATCATGACACAATTTCAACACAAAATATGTTTATGTTTACTCATTGTTTATTTAGTTGAGACATTTGTTTAGATCTATTAAGGATTTTTTCTATGCAATAGCTTAGCTTTTTTATTTTACGTATAAATATTTTAGGGGTAGGTGGAATATTTTCGGGTGAAGACGCTTACGAAAAAATAAAGGCCGGAGCAAGCTTAGTTCAATTATACACTGCATTTATGTATCAAGGACCACCTTGTGCCACTCGCATTAAAAGGGAAATCGTGGAATTACTCGAGAAAGATGGTTATTTAAATATAACTGATGCGATTGGAGCCGATGCGAAATAAATAATGTTTTGTTGTTGCTGTGTATTAATTTTTTTTTAATAAATATGTATTTTGTATGTAAATAATTTTTTATTTTTGGAAAAGTTCTATTAGAGAACGATAAGATTGTTATCATTATGTCAACTTTTGATAATAATACTCAGGTATTAATAAGTAGTGTCTAAGTGTATGTGTGATCATTTTCAAGTGATTTTTGTACGAATACACTCTCCAATATGGCTGGTAAGTTCGGATTTCATCAGTATATATTTATATGAGTAATTAAAATTGATTTATGATTTAATAGGATTTTATTGGCAACACTGGCAAGTAGGAGATGCATTTCCAGCGAACGCTGTTACTGGAGGCGTCGATTCGGATAATTTTAGCGTATACGTAGGCAGAGCCGAACACGAAGGAGATCTCATGCCGGCGAAAGTCATTCCAGATAAGCGAGGTTGTTATGTAGCATACGGCGGTTGCGAAGTCTCGTTACAGGGTTGTGAGGTACGAAAAGATGTATTTTTACGTTTACCTGTTGATATATATATATATATATATATATATATATATATATATATATATATATATATGTGTGTGTGTGTGTGTGTGTGTGTTTTACTATTCTATAACATGTAATTTAATAGATTCTGTGTCAGCCAAAATTCGTTTGGGCGTTTGGTAGCAACGGTACAGTACCCGCGGGTGCGATCTCCGTTGGGCAAACTGCCGGTGGGGAACCCTTGTATGCGGGGCGTGTTTTACATGAAGGGTCATACACTATTGGAAAAATACATCCCAGCCATGGAACATGTTATATCCCATACGGTGGCGAAGAGATTGCAAATTCTTCTTATGAAGTTTTAGTTTTAACAAGTAATTAATTATTTTCTATGTAAATTTAACATATTAAAAATATATACATATAAAAAATATTTGTTTTATTGAACAATTAGTAAATCTGATACAACAAATGATACTTTTCCATTTTTTGCGTATGTTGAATGATCAATTTAGACATATTTTGAAAATGTGTTCCTTTTGGGAAAAGAATGCAGTGCTCAATGTTCAATTCACTAAAGACGAGCTAGGATTGCTTCAATTAGAGGTTAATTTCAAACTGCATTTTTACTTTCATATACGAATGTATATAAGGAAGTATTGTAATCATGCAAAATTTCGAAGTCGAGATTTTAACGGAAATACACTTTTTGACCTTCCCTGAGTCGAGTCTGACTATTTTCAGAATTCAGTCTGTCTCTATGTGTGTGTGTGAACGTTCTACAGCCAAATCGGTCAATGCTATAATCATGAAACTTTAAACTTGTATATGGCTCGGAAGAAAAACTCCTATTTTTGAAAAGAATATTCTAACCGAAAGTGCATGTTTACTCTAGTCATGTTTTGAAAATTCTGCATTATCTCCAAAACAGCTGAACTTACAGAAAATATAATAGTATACAAAATGAAAGATATTAATATTATACACAACTTTTGTTTGACAAATTTCTTCAAAAAGTGTACCGATTTAAAGAAAATGGCTATTTAGTTTTTTTTTTTAATATCTTATTTATATTGCCATGGTAACGTAGGTATGAGAAATTATTCTTGCCACATATTATATAAACATCTGCAGTGTACTGCACTGGACTGCTTTTCTTTCTTATTCGTATTAGGCATATATTAATAACCCCTTTATCTAAACAATATATGCCTATTACGTATAAGAAAGTCCAGTGCAATGCAGATGTTTAGTTTTCTGATTGCCTAACCAATACCAGCGAAAAACGTAAATAAACTCTCTGATAAACATTGAACATCCTTGAACTGATGTTATGAGCACTGACGTGTACTTTTTCATATTTACATATCATTTAAAGTAGATAACAGTGGAATTGTTTGACACATATTTGTATTTTAGTGATAGTTAAACAAAGATCCTTTTGCTTTTATATAGTTAAAATACTGTATTGTAAGGGAATTAAGAGAAACATAATAAAATGGGCGAAGGTAAAACAGAATATTTTATTAATAAATAATGTTATAGAATATTTTATATATTTTTAGGTGGTCCACCTCGGTATCCGTATGGGTTCAACTTACCCCCAACACAATTTGTCGCTGGTTCAGCTGCTCCCCTTAATTTCCCTGTCAGTTCAGCTCCTCCATTATATCCAGCTGTCCCTTCAGCGTTTTCCGAAAACTCTTATACTAGTTTCTCTAGAATTCCTAATAGTTTTCCTGGTAGTGCTCCAACTCACTTTCCGGCTGCACCTGTAACAAATTTTTACCCTCAGGGAGGACATACTGAGTTTATTTCAACTCAAACCCATACTTCATTCCCGCAAAGTGCACCTCCTCAGAGTAAATTAGTTTTATTATAAAATCTAATTAGAAACAAATGAATAACAGAATAATTTAGGCCCAACTTGGGTGCCATGGCGAAAAGGACAAATGGTTCCACCAAACGCAGTCAAAGGCGGTTTTGATGTGGACAAAAGTGAAATATTTGTTGGACGCTTGAAACATAACTTAGATTTACTTCCCGCGAAAGTAATCCCGCGGAAAAATGTCGCGTATGTACCATATAATGGTATGGAAATCAGTTATGATCATTGCGAGGTAATTGAATTAAAGCGGCAGCGTAGACTTCCGATGGTATTAAAGAAACGCTTTTTTTTTTAATTTTTAGATACTTTGCCATCAGAATCCATGTTGGGCGTCTAGCTCAAATGGACAAGTTCCATCTGGAGCTATTCTAGTGGGGCGAACTGGAACGGGAGAGTCACTTTATGCGGCTAGAGTACAACATGAAGGGTCTATGGTTGTAGGAAAGGTATATTTGTGTTTTAATATTGTTTGCTTATATTATTAAGGATGTGTGGTGTAGACATTTTTCTTATTTAGGTCCATCCTAGCCATGGTGTTTGTTATATTCCATTTGGTGGCAAAGAAATTGGCTTGAAAACATATGAAGTATTAATAAGTTAGAGTTAAATTAATTGAACAGGTCAATTAAAGCTCAAATAAGCATTTTTAATTTATGTAATACAGGTTTCTAAATATATATCTTTAAATAAAATATCGAAATGCGTTATTATTATTTCAATTCTATTTTATTGCTAATAAAATTTCAAATGTAGTTATTTGGCAAACTATTCCTTCAAAGATAAACATCTACAGTGAATTTTCTTATACGTAGTAACCATATGTTGTATCAAATAGAGGTTATTACAAAATTTTAAACTTTCTAGACATACTATATTAGAAATTATCGGCAGACGTAGAGGTAGATGATAATAATAACTTTATTGTAACCATTGAGTATACACAGAATATACCTACTACGTATAAGAATGTCCAGTGCAAGAAATAATGGCTATTGCAGTGGTACAGAAGATGTGCTAAATTTAAATAATAATGAAGAACAATGCAGATGGAAAAATTGGAATCCTATAAAATTACAGACTAGAATTAGCAAACCATTAACACAAATGCCAGATAAAACATCGGCCATGTGTTGGCCCTAAACTTTCATTTACGTAGTCAGTATATTTCAAGAAAATATTTTCATTCATTATGACCAATAAAATTATAAAGTTAGTTTATTTTCAAATTTCTAAAAAAAAACATATTTATTTTAGATTTAAAATGTTCGATTCTATAGTAGCATAAAGAAAAATTATTAAAAATTATGATGGCCGGACATTTTTAGTCTTCAAATAAACTTTAAACCTTACAAAATATTTTCATATATTTAAAATTATTTACTAACCTTTGTAATGGTGGATTTATACAGAAAAATTTAATTTTAATTTAGATGAAACTTTAAACTTAAGATTTGTATATACCTGGAAAAAAAACCTTCTATTTTTGAAAAGCATATTTAACAGTGTAGGCTGTAGAGCGTTCACGCACACACACAGACGCCATTCCAAAAATAGTCAGACTCGATTCTGGGAAGGTCAAAAGATGTATTTCCGTTAAAATCTCGAGATAATTTTTTTCATGATAAAAATACTTATTACTTCGTATAAGAAAGTAAATAAATAATTAAGGTTGCGTAAAAAAGTAACATATATTGATTTAATTAACAATTTATTCAGTTTTTGTTTTGCAGTTTCGAATAATTTTTTGAAACTGAACGATATAAAAGGCACTAATTAATCGAAAAGGGCCCAAGACTAACGATTGCATTATAACTTCCAAATATGTTGCGAAAGGACTCATACCGCAACATAACGTACTCAACATCAAACTTTCAAATCCGACATAACTATAAAAACGTCCCATCTATAACAGAAACATTAACAATTTGATATTAAAACTGTAGTATTATTATAAATACGCAAACACAAAATTACCAATGCATCTTCCATGATTGCATGTGCAACGAAATCAGGCTCAAATAACCCCCCCGTTTGGGAAATCATTTGTGTTTCTTTCGGTTTTGATTTGTTTTCGTTTTCGAAACCGGGTGTATTTGTATCTGGTGGCATCGCTAGCGTCACAGAAATATTATAGGGCCTAACTTCCATCTCCAATGATTCCGCAAATCCTCTTAGGGCGTATTTTGTCGCTGAATAAGTCGCTAGACCAAAAATACCTAACAGTGCCGCCTGAGAAGCAGTCAGCACGATGACTCCTTCATTTCGCGCTTTCATAGCCGATACCAACGCTTTCACGGCGTAGACTGTTCCCAAAAAATTCAATTCAACCAACTTTTGAATATCTTCAATTGCAATATCTTCGATTTTTCCGCATATTGCCATTCCGGCACAATTGATCAGCATATAAATCGGATTTTCAACATCAAGCTTTCGTAATTCTTTTTCCACGTTCTTATATACAGTTACATCAAGGGAAATTGATTGGACTTTTTGGGTTAGAGGATCAAGACAAGCATCGATGATCTCTTTTTCAGCCGTTTTTAATTTATTTAAATCGCGAGCCAAAATTGTTACATGTGCCCCGAGTTTTGCGGCTTCTACAGCTACGCCCTTGCCTATTCCACTTGACCCTCCAGTTATAACTACATGTTTCCCCTTTATTGACTTGATTTTCGAATTACGGATATAGTTTATGGTCACTATAACTATCAATACAATTATTGAAACCGCTAAATATATTATTACAGCACTCATCATTTCAATTTGTGACACTTGATAAAATAAAATATAAAACAACTATGCAACGCCACTGGAGTTATTTCTTTGATATAGTTTACTCCAAGGATTACTCAGTGCTCACTAGTGTTTGTTTAGGCCACAGTACACTGAAATATATAATAACTGGAAGGGGCACTGCCAGGCCTACCTATGAGGGTAAAACGGGCCGAGATAGCATGATATAAAAGGGTATATGTTTCTCTTTCCTACACTTCTGCGCATGCGCATTAGTGACGAAACCACGGTATGTAGTCTCGTTAGAAAGTGTTAGAAGTGCAGAGTATGAAATATATGTGCTTAGGTTATTGAGAAAATTAAAATGGTGAAGCATTGCTGCATGGAATTCCTACGTTAACAAATCTCCTATTTAATGAGCTAAACAGTCAATGATATATACTATTTATAACTACTGTTTCACTTGCCAAGCGGACTATACCGACAAAGAGAGGTATACCCCCCTGTTTCTCTCTCGGCTCGCAGCGAGCACGTCAGTAGCCGTTCGTTATTATATTTTTCAGTGGTTGAGGCGCTATATTTTCCTCTAAAATTTTAAACATTTCTAGTTTTTTTTTTAAAATTATTAACTGCTTGTAGTGATAGTAAATTCACCTAATTACATTTCAAACTTTATATTTGATTGCTTACAGTAATACATCTATACATTTAAGAGAAAACAGTAGCTCTTATAATAAAAATATGAATATATTTCATGCCTATTTCAAAAAATGAATAATCAACTGAACCTGCGCTTTCTCGTAATAATATAAAAATATTTAATCTAACTTAAAACGAAATCTTATTCAGATATTTCTATTACGGGTGATTGAAATCACCAATAAAAGTATGCTTAAGGACTTTTTTGAGTAATTTCTGCAAGAGAATTGTTGAAAAGAGCATCATTTTGTTTGGATATTTCATCTTGTTTACTTTTGAGATACGTTTGAATTTGCTGGATTTCTTTATGATTATTCTTAAGATGAGAATTTAAATTCGACGACTGTGTGAAAGCCCTATTACAAATATGACACTGAAATGGTTTTTCTTGATTATGCAAACGAATATGATTCCCCAAATTGCCCGATTGGCTGAATGCGCGATCGCAAACTGGACACTTGAACGGTTTCGAACCGGTATGAATTCGCAAATGATGCACAAGGTTACCCGATTGGGTAAACCCTTTTTTGCACACTTCGCAAATGTACGGTTTGATACCCGTGTGCGAGCGCATGTGCACGTTTAAATTGCTTAAATTTTTGAACAGCTTGTGACAGTAATCACAAGTGAACGGGCGATCCGGGTCCGTTGTCATTTCTTGATGTTTCAACAAATGCGCACTGAGACGTTTGAAATATTTCTTACAAGTGGGGCACTGCTGCAAGGGGCCCGAATCGCGAGCACTTGCTCCAACACTCTGCGAGTTTGCATTGAAAGGAGCCCCACTAAATGGGGCACTACCGAAACTGGCTCTGATTTTATGGAATGCACTTTTTTCTAGCTGCATCTCTAGATCTTTGAACATGTAATTTTTCGGTGAAGGATTAGTAGATGTTGATAAAGATAAATTGGAGTCATCCTGCAAATAGAATAAATAAAACATCATTAAGTTTACTTCAGCAACCACTCAACCAAATGCATACTGAATCTTCAAGAATAACATCGGGTTCAAGTCTAGAATCATAAGCGCTTTCTGATGTTTCTTCTTTGATATCCATGCAGATGTTCGGCCTATAAACAATGTAACAATTCAATATTTACTTTGTCTTTTGTGCAGGCGTTTATATATATATACCATTTCACTTTTCATTCATTCATTCACACTGACAGATACTTTATAAAAAATGCTTATTGCCTGGAGGTTATGATACAACAACAATGAAATAATTATTTAATACTTACACTAAAGCTCCTTGCTGAAATAAATTACGATTAAAATATGTATTATTACATGTAATATTCTAAGCTTTTTTTTTTAATAATATATAAAAAAAGATACAAAAAGTGCGCTTTACCTGCCATTTTCTCATCTTTTTCTTCCAGATATCCAGATAAACGGCGGCAAATCTTAAATTTTGATGAGATAATTATTGCTAAATATAGGATAGGATACACATTTTTCCCCAAAACGAAAACGAATAGAAATATTCATTCTAAGTATTACAACTGTACATTTTAATTATAGAAATATGTTGCTATGATAAACAATTGTATTTCTTAGCAACATTTTATTACCACCAGCCAATCAATTAGATTTTCTCCAGTAACATAATGAATGAAAATATTTTCTTGAAATTTAAACATCTTATATTTTTACTTTCTTTTACGAAGTAATAAGTAAGTATTGTAATCATGAAAAAATCTCGAAATTTTAACGAAATACACTTTTTGACCTTCCCTGAACCGAGTCTGACTATTTTTGTAATGACGTTTGTATGTCGGTAAGCGCACTACAGCCTACACCGTTGAAGATAAAATTATGAAACTTTAAACTTAAGATTTGTATATACCTGGGAAGAAAACCTATTTTTCAAAAGCCTATTCAAATCGGAAATGCATGTTTATTTAAGACTTTTTTTGCGATATCTCCGAAACGGCTGCACTTGCAGTAAAAATAGTAAGAATAAAGTTGAAAGGTATTATTAGTATTCTGCACAACTTTGTTTTGAAACATTTCTTCAAAAAGTGTACCAGTTACAAGATCTTATCTTATTGATATTACCATAGTTACGTAGGTATGGGAAATTATATATATGAAATCGCATCTACTATGCATGTCGATTGTTTTAAATATTTTGACATTTAACATTTATTGCCAGTGTCACAAATAAGTTTAGTGAAAAAGCGTTACAAAGATTAGTAAATAATTTAAAATATATGAAAATATTTTGTAAGGTTTAAACTTCATTTGAAAACTAAAAAATGTCCGGTCATAATAATTTTTAATAATGTGTAATGAATCATTAATTTTTTTATACTACTATAAAATCGAACATTTTAAATCTAAAATACATATGTTTTTTTTAGAAATCTGACAATAAACTAACTTTACTATTTTATTGGATATAATGAATGAAAAATATTTTTTTGCAATTTAAACATTTTATATTTAAATTTATATACTATCAAATCAAAATATACTGACTACGTAAAAGAAAGTTTAGGACCAACACATGACCGATGTTTTTTTTAGCTATAGTTATATTGCTTCTTATTCTCTAAATATTATTGATCGATAAAGAAAACAAAATGAATGCAATGAATGCTTTAAGATTAATATTGGTAAACAATATTATAGTTGTTTAGGTGTTAGAGAATCGACCCGAATACATGTTTACTCATATAAAATCGAAAGTAGGTTTCCAGAATAAAATATGAAATAATTTATATAGTTCAATTGAATATTTGAAATAAATTCATTTTACTTTTGTCAAGCATAAACACATAATATAAATATAATATTATAAACACATCATAATACAGTTTTAAATAATTATACATTTTTACACAGTTAAAAAAATAACAAAGCATATTTAAATTACATATGGCACACATCTGCATCTTATTCTTTTATTAATACAGATACAATATATTTATATATATAATAATAATAATAATAAAAACTAGTTCAACACAAAATGAAAGATAAATTCCACTCAATTGCGTACAATATATACATACACACAACAAACGTATAAAATATTTGAAAATAACAATAAAATAGACTTCACACTTATTACTACATTCTTCAAATACATTTATAGACAAATGCACTAAATATTTACATATTCATTCAATTATAAAACTGTCATATGCACATTTAAAATTCATAAATAAAAATTAACTATCGATGATTTTATTCACAGTTATGCCACCGCTCTCATTTTATACATATATATATTTACAAAAATAGAAGTGTAAATTATTCACAGCTTTATCAAATGGACTTTAGCTACCTCGTATGTATATTATATATTGCCAATATTTCATTTTCTTATGATCTTGAACTACCTTCATTCAATTTTTAATTGTAAGTTTGGTCACATTTTGTACAACAGAAAATTTCTTCCATTAAATGTGCATATGCAGTAACAGTGTGATCAATGATTTAAATTTTTAAAAAAAAAATTGCACTTTATAGATAAAGTGTTTCCCAATTCACATTTGATTTTTTTAGAAGAATACATACATGTTTTATGAAAACTTGAATAGGATACACATGAATAATTTAAAATTCCATCAATTTGAAAAATGATCACTAGTAGATATTGAGATTAAATCGGATCTTTTTTAATCCCATGTAAAACTAATTGGAAAACACTGGACTATATGCAATTTATGCTAGCTGCCCGAATATACTTCGAATGGGTTTCCATTTAAAAACGTTTCGAAATCAACACACTGTTTATAAAAATATAACTTTATAGCATTTTATCAAAAAATATTCGTAGAATAATCATAAAATAGCAATGCTGAACTATTACAACAACAATCAACAACAGCTGAATTGAAATTATTAATTTATACAACGAATTATTAAGTATATTTTCAGTTTGAGGAGAATATCACTCAGTTTTTGATATGCCTTTTAAAACATCTCAAACACACATCTATGTATGTATTTAATTATTTATAATTTTCGGTACTTTGGCCAACCAAAAATGGAAAATATCTCACAGAAAAAGTACCGAATATTTAATCGTTGGCTAGATTTAATTCAGTAATTTTATCAATTGACAATTATTTCGGTTTCACTTTAGTTGAGTTGTCTCAAAACAGTCATTCTTCAATGGAAGAATGCGTTTGGAAATTATTCGATTAATAACGGCGGTTATTTATTTTGAAGAAAAACAGTTTTGAGAACGACTTAACTAGGGCAACCCCATTATTTCAGATGTATATTATAATATTTGAAGACTTCATTTATTTCAAAATTAAGTATAGGATCTTATATTTTACGAGCAAAATAATATCAAACATTTCACTGGGATAATTTTACCTTACGCTAAAAATACTCAAAATGATTTGAATTTAAAGGGGGAAAAATGCAATGTTTCCTAACCTTAATAAATATAAATGCATACACTTTCTACGATACACAGATTAAAGATTTCGTTGAAATTTGATACAAATAATACAAAAAGAAATAGTTTTCTTATTTTGGTGCTACATGCTTAATGATTAATTTTCACTATATTTGAAATAAATTTTATACTCTACAGTTAGCATAAACCTTAAGTATAACTTACAGTTTAATTAGGCCTTCTAAATAGTAACTGTTTATGAATTTCAAACACATTTAAAAATTGCTACCGTTCAGCAATCTGTGCTATTAATTTTCAATAATCAGTCGTCGAAATATAACATTTTATAAGAATTCGCAATAGAAAATAAATATTGTTTTCTTGAAACTCCGTCATAAATTAAATAATAATTAAATAAGCATAAATCTATAAATGGTTTTAGTGCGATTTGATATAATGATTAAATCAATATTTATTTTCTGTTCTGAATTCGTCTGCTTTCCTTTTATTATTAAAATCAAACAAACATTTAAAAATGTGTATCCTACTTTTGTCATAAGCATGTAATTGATTACTTTCAAAATATATATATATATATATATATATATATATATATATATATATATATATATATATATATATATATATAATATATATATATTGAGTGTTTGCAATTTCATTAAAAGCACTCATTTACAATTTACTAGAGATAAAATGTTATTGTGGAATAATTGCATTATGCATTACAATGAAAAGGAAAGCAGATTTAAATCCACATATAGCAACGTTTTCATTGTTGGCAAATCTTATCATTTGGATCAACATTTCTGATTGATTAAAATAGTTAATGTTGTAGTAACAATCTAGTTTTAAATTTATTGTACTCATATATAATATTATTTCTGTCGATTTAATTTATTATAACTATTTATCGAAGTGATATTTAAAAATTAGTTTTAGTTGATTATTTGACAACAATGAAACACAAAATTGCATTGATGATCTAACAATGAATTGAATTAGTAGGAATATCTATCACAATTATATACCATAAAATAGTAATTTTTTTTAAATTTAAATGTTTTGTTGCTTGATAGAGTAAAATAGGGGGAAAAGGTAGTTCGTTGCGTTATATTTCATTGTGCATGTCACCTACATATAGATGAAACGAAAACATATGCATCGATATGATACATAACTCTTCGTAATCTATTAAGAATATGGTGCTTTTCACTAATGTTCATTGTTATCTAAGTCAGAATCACATCTGCATAATATCGATTTATTTGGGATTTCAGAAATCATTGTAAAATCAAAATATTTATTTATGGTGGATATACACAGAAAATTTTAATTTAAATTTAAGAAGATACAAAAAACTGACGGATTTATTTATTTAACGTAAATATAAACGCATGCGCTGTAAGAAACTTTAAAACGCCGAAAATAAGGTAAACATTCAAAACTGAACGCAAAACCACAAACGAACACCATGCGCGTGCGCACATTCATTTTCTGCTGAACAAATATACGGAAGTGAAGAAGAAGTTAAAAGTTGGTCAACTTCTCAACAAAATTAAATTACTATAAATGGTTCTATATGTTTACATGTGTTTTAATCTTAAATTAAAAAATTTCTGTATAAATCCACCACTACTTTTATAAAAAATTAAAAGAGGATACTTTGCAACTTTATTAACTAAATCTGTCCGTCGTGGCCAAATTTATCCTTCCACTTATCGCGCCAGGTCTCACAGACCACCAACATTTATTTTGTGATGCATTGACTAGAGCGCGACTAGTGGAAGGTTAACAAACGCACATATACTAATACATTTATGTCTTCAGTATTAATCAATCAACCCGCTTTTAAATTATATCATGAGAAACCCTTCTAGATTAATTATTAAATTAAATTTGACATAATTTGCACATACATATGTTGAAATCGTTGTTTGTTTTTAATATTAATAACCGTTGAGCAAGACAACGTCACTACATACCATATAATAACCTATATAAGGGAAGATGAGTTTAGGCATTTGGTTGAGACATTCTCAGAATTTAAAGAAAACAATGTCCAATAGAAATTTTATAATCTAATGACTGTCTACTGAAAACATACATACATACATAACTTCATGCCTATTTCAATCAATCAAATGGGGTAGCAGAAAACCCTTTCGCATCTTGACAATCTTTCACCATTCAAACAAAATTTTATTGCTTCAACAAGTTCTTCATACACGCTCTTCTATTTCGCTTGCTCACAACTTTTCTTTTAATTATTCATCAATTAAGCTATAATAAATGATTTCAAAAGCACATTTCCTGAAGAATCTTGCTCCTTTTAACAAGACCTAGGCTGATTAAATAGCGGTGATTCCTACTAGTTAGAAATACTTTTGTTGCTAAAATAATATTTCACCAGTCCATACTGCTTACATAGTAAGTAGTCGTAACTGTCTGCGAAGTATCCCCGTAAGTGTATTTTGACAAATGAATAAAAACAGTTTGTTCGAAAGTGATATATTTAAGTAATAAATCTCAAAATAAAATATGGATTGCGCAAGTGTATGACTAGTTTCGGGAGGATTATTTATTATAATATATGTACATCAATATGATTGCGATTTAGGTCGATACTATGAGTTAACTTACTGGATTACTTTCTTGCCTCCGCGTGGCTTGATTGACTCCGAAATCTGCCACATTGCATCTTCAACAATATAATAGTCAAAGTTCTGAAAGAACGCTATGATTCTTTCATTCTTCTTAAAAGTAAACGTACTGAAATTTAAAAAAAAACATGTACAGGGAAAAGATCAACGCAAACAAAATAATAGGGTTAAATACAATATGAACTTATACATGACAATTATATTGTGATAAATATAATACGTATTTATTGCATTGATTCACTCTGAAACCATATGGTTTATTCATTATTAGATATTGAAATATCGCTATTTTCAAAATATATGTGACGTCAGAAAGAGTGAGTATTTCTTTTGTTAAAATGTTACCAACATATAGTACTAAAGTGCTACCAGCCGTATGTTGTGACAAAGACTAGACACCCTCTCTTTCTGACATCATTCTTAGAACTGTCAATACGCAACTTTAAAAAATCATATCTTTAAATATATAAACTTTTTAACAATAACATTTAGACTGATAGTCTTATATTATAAGGACCTTCCATAAAAAAAAATAAACATTTTTGAGATATCAACCCTATTTAGTTGTATGCTTACCATTTCTTAAAGCGCTTCATATTCTCAACAATATTAAACTGCTGCCAACGTTTCGAAAAGTTTATAGTGCCATCTTGTAGTAAATTACTGTTTCCAATATGGACAAAAGTTAAATCTTGCAGAACCAGACCACTAGAATCAAGCAAAATAATCAAATCATATTTACAAATTGACATTCCGATGAAGAACCTTACATGTAAGGTATGCAGGGTGGTGAAGTCTCAGCAAGAGCTTGTCGGTAAGCGCGAAAACTGGATGAGCTGTCGATAAGTGCACAATACTCTTTCAAGCCTTCGGTGATGTGCTTTTGCCATTCGAGCCGCCGGATGGGCGCCGAATCCAATGCAGACAACAACGCAAGGTACGAATTAAAGTTGTTGATTTTCCGTAAATGCTTCATGATTTTAATGAACTTCATTACATATTTCTCGCGGTCCTTTGCCTCGGATTGAAGAATTTTCGTACGCGCCCTTTACAATAAAGAACAACCATGGTAACACAATTAAATCAAATAATTGAAACGCAAATATGTACTTACCAGTACGACATTTTGTTAAAATGCTCCGTGAATCTGGTCAGATTTGGACTTCGTTCTTCGTTTTGTTCTTGAGCCCAGATGAGTACTTCCGGTATTTCAATCTTCATAAACAAATTCGCATCGAGTAGCGTCATTTGTTCCGCGATTTGCTCCGATTTGAAATCAAGTAATGTCGCACAGCCTGCTGCTAAACTTAAACTAAGCGGGTTGGAGGTTTTCATTTGGAAGATTTTCAAGTTATATTTGTCAATTAGGGTAATACGAAGTGGTTTGGCCGATCCTAGATTACCACTTGAAACCAGTTGGTAAATGAAGTTCATTATTACTTGGACTAGTTGGTCTTCCAGATCAGATATACTAAAAATGTACAATGGTAATCGTTTAGTACTTTTATAAATCGGTTTCGGGCGTATAATGAGTATACACTTACGTTAAATCCTTAACAACTCGAACTAATAGTGAAAAGGCTTCATTTGCTCGCGGTTTACGTTCTGGCTGACAAATAAAATACTGATGTCGCCTGATTAACTTTGTTATTAAATCGTAAGGTGATATAAATGTTCGGTATGTTGTTAGAAATGCTTCTTGATACGAAAAATCTAGAAATACATAATACTTTGAGTACTTATATTATAATAAAATATTTTGTGTAAACGTAAATAATAACTCTATTTCAATTCGTAAGTCAGTACAAAAAATGGAAATTCTATAGGATACATGTATATTTTTATCTTACCTCCATCCTTTTCATTTGAAACTGTTATGCACAATAAAAAACATATACAATTTTAAGCCATAGAAATAAAATATTAAAAGAAAATCGTAGTAAAAACTATACACGTTTATACTAAACTAGTCTTTCATTCGAGTTATTAGATCGATTGATTTAATATAAAATAATAAACGAACTGAAACAATTTTCAAAAGCACACTTAGAAAACTAATAAAATATAAAACTCACCATTTTTGGTCGGTTTAGTCGCATGGACAATCAACGCATCAATATACCCGCCTCGGATATCCGGTCCATCTTCATCTTGCTTCTTCATCGTAATAAACTTCTTCACATCTAAATCTTCCATCAAATCTACATCATTGTTCACTTCATTGTCAGATTTGTCAGTATTTTTAAGATTTTGTTCCGCGTTTTTCGATTCTTTTTGTTGTTTATGTGTTGCCACTGGCGTAGAAGTGATTATTAACGGTTTGGTAATAGCCTCACTTGATTTTGTGGCGTTTCGCATTGGTTTTGGTGATAGTTTTAAATCAGTACTGGTTGCAGAGGCGTGCTTTGATGTCAGGATGTTCGGAGAAGGTAAGATTGTGTTGTTATTTGTATTATTACTGTTGTTGTTGTTGCTGCTGTTGATGATGGTGTGGGGTGTTGTTGAGGTCGTGAAAGATGCAAGAGGGTTGGTTGGCGACGCAGGAGGCGGTGGCGATGTACTAGATTTGGTGGAAGATGCTCGTGATCGTTTTGGTGGCAAGGCGGGAGGTAGTCCATTGCTATTTGGTGATATGGAGTTTGGCGAACGAAGTGGTGATGTAGATAGATTTAATTTACTGTGAACATTTGAACATGTGAACATTATTCATTGACTTATAATTGTATATTGTAATAATTCAGTATTAGTGAGTTATGTTCGAGTCTCATAACAAATGCTTACTTATGATGATCCATAGAAGCGATGGTGAGATTAGAAGCGTGTTGTATGGTTTGACTAGAAGACGTGGAGGAACTATGCACAAAGGAGCAAGATTGTGTGGTCGTAAGACCCGTGGTGTCTAGAGATTGCTGGTTCTGCCATTGCGCCTGTTGATGCTGCTGGGCGAAGTGCACCGAGTGACGTAGGAATTCGTTGTCGTTCGAATGGGAACAATTACCGAACATCTCCATATACGCCATTACTATAAAAATAAACATTCTATGTCACTCACGTATACACACACACACACATACACACACAATAATACACAATATTTGTTTGTAGATACATATAATTTTAAGTTTAATAAAGCACACACAGAGAAATGAAATTCCATATTTGGGCTCACTTACCAGAGTAAGCCACAGATTGGAACACTAAGGACAAATATT
The DNA here is from genome assembly GCA_018344505.1 of Nebria ingens riversi. Classification (NCBI taxonomy): domain Eukaryota; kingdom Metazoa; phylum Arthropoda; class Insecta; order Coleoptera; family Carabidae; genus Nebria; species Nebria ingens. Next base: position 312,213 of record JADQWA010000839.1, read on the forward strand.
CAAGCATTAGACAATTCTAAATTAATGTCAGAATGTGTGTGTGTTAGAAATATCTGCTTTGAACTCAAGTGAAACGTAAAAAAAAGTTTAATAAATTAGCTATTCCTAAATATATATCGTATCTTACCGTAAATATAAACGTATGCGCATATGTTTTGTTTTTTCGGTAAAAATAATCACATTTGTAAACTTTTGCTTAAAGTTTCATTATTATATATTATATATATTATATATATATATATATATATATATATATATATATATATATATATGCATATATATATATATATATATATATATATATATATATATATATATATATATATATATATATATAAATAACCGGTTACTTTGTGTTTATTCAAATTAATTTTTTTTAAAAAATAACCGCTTGTTAGTTGTTTTATTTAAAAAAAAATGTACCTATTATATTATTTATAATATAAATATAGCTACTTTTAACTTACTATGTCTTTTTTTCACAGGAAGTGGAGGTGGCTTTGCGTTCTCTACATCTGCCCCATTTCCATCTTGTGATTGATGCATTGAACAAGGTATCAATTCGCCACCTAAATAGAATCAATCAACATTTCTGCAATGCATAGGGTGAGCCATCTGTTGGTTTCTTTTAAAAGTGCGTGTTATTTCAACAGTTTGCAACACCGACGCATTTGACATTGATAAATATGTAGGGTCAAACCTCCGCTGTAAGGAGGTTTGACACTACATATCTATCAATACCAAGCGCGTCAGTGTTGCAAACTGTCGAAATAACACGCACTTCTAAAAGAAACCAACTGATGGCCCACCTATGTGTGTTCTGAGACTTACCAATATTTTCCAAAGGTACATTATCATACGGCGAAGGTTGGCGTTCGTGTCGTCCCCGCCTAGATCTTGTTTTCTGCGGAATTGCCGGTGGTAAACCTTCATCACTGGGTCTATACTGATCCACAAGATCACTACCATCAACAATCGAATGCAACACGGACAAATCACTCATCTGGCTGCTGGAAAGACTAGAATGCTGACTAAACGTCGTGGTGGTAGCGCTAGTAAAGCTAACACTGGTCTCCACCTTCTCGGAAGCCACCACAGACAAATTCTGAACAATACTCTCAGATTTGTGCAAGTTAATAGTCTCAGCTTGGGCACTGTTTGCAGAGCTTAGTTTCAATGAGTTCTGCTGTGAACTCCGTTGCGAGCTGGAACTCTGTTGCGAGCTGCGTTTCGAAGTGTTATAACTCTGAACAGAGTTGCGATGCGAGTGAATTGACACAAAGCCTGAATCAGTGTTTGAAAGACGGTTTGTGTCCAACGATTGTAGTTCTGAGATGTGATTCATTGCTGAGATGTTTTGTGTCGAGCAGAATGAGTCATCGTATGTTGTAGTACAATTACCATTTGTAGCTAAATTAATAAGAATAAATATTTAGTTCTACTAGCGAAAATAAACTAGAAACACGACTTACTATGTGCACAAGCAATATCCGAAATATCATTTTCTCGTCTGCTTTCGTCCAACTGGTGGTCCATCAACGCTCTGATCTCTTCTTCTTCGCGAGAATGATTCAAGACGGAATCCAAACTGCCCGCGCTTGCAGACAACAATGAACTGGAATCTTCTGGTGATTTAGATCGAAATGACATTCTGTCCAAACTGCACGCCAAAAGAGAGCTGTCCGAGTTGCAGCACTCGCCAATCAATTGCTGGGTGCGCTGCGTTCGTTTTTTCGGCGGCAGTGGTGGCGGCGTACCCAAACTGTTAGAGTCTGCTTCCGATAAGCAAATTCTAAACAAATTCCTTTCGTCAATGACACCAAACAAGTTGTAGTAGAGTGTTATTTATCGCCAACTTACCCATCTGGTAATGGTGGTTTCGGTGGCGGGGTATTTTCTCTTAAAATAGATTCAGAACTGTGACTACTTCGAACTAAACCTGGTACGCATGAGGTCTGTTCTAAAATCTGTCTTTCTCGCGGTGTCAACGGGATATCTGGTAAGGAGTTTCGTTGTGCGGGCAGATCAAGATTCGCGTTGCAAAACGAAGATCTCGGTGCTGTTTTATAGGTTGATTCACGATTTATTATTTTCTCCTGGGCGACTTTTACCAGATTCTAAATAATACGTAAACAAACGCAAACATAAATAAAGTGGTATGGTTCTATGGTGATTTGTAATTCATTCATTCATTCACCTTTACTGCATCTTCTAGAAGGGTGACCACTTCGCCGACGTTTTCCTGGTCCAACGCTGAACTTTGGTTGCCATTTAATAAAACGTCATCGCAAAGTTTGATGAGGCGGGCCAGACTCTGGTAGACTTGGTTCGATGCCGAACTGATGGTGGAACTTTGGTCACTGTTAATAAGCGGCTTAAGCGCAGACAAGATTGAGAGTACAGTGTCCAAAACGATCGTTCCATTACCAGAAAGCATTTCTAATTTGTCTTTTGCAACCACGTCTCGAAAATGAATCAATGCTATTTGTACCTATTTTAAAAAAAGTACATCAACAGTATTATTGACTAAACCATTAGAGTAGCTGTAAATGTTTAGCGTTATTGCGCTTACCTGTTTGACCATGCTGTTAATCTCCCTGGTGGGGCTCTTGTCCTGGTGATCTCCATCATTCTTGATGGCGCGCGTCTTCGGACTGTGAGGTCGTGCGCCACCCTGCATGCCTCCAATTGCGGGACTTCGCATTTGTGAGATCTTCTCCAAAAAGTCCTCCTTGAAAGATCGGGCACGCCGCGCGAGTTTTGTACTCCGAAAGGACGCCTTGTGACCTCCGGGACCGGAACCCGCAAGTGGGGACGGACTCTGACTGTCACACTCACCTTAAGAACAACATGTTTATACTAAATCCTTTAAAACCATACAAAGAACAAAGATGGGTATTTTTATAGCACTATAAGGTGCGATTCAGAATTTTTAATGCTGTAAAATGCCTTTGTTTGTGTAGGAATATCATAAAATTGTGCGACACTTTCATAATATGGTTATCTTTTCATGAAATATCGGATTTCATTACGTAACTATGCCATAATTGTATAATGTATGTATTGTATCTATCTATTGTTTTGAATGCATCACAACTACTTAAATACACTGATCATGTAGTTAAATTAGAATACATTAGTATATATAGGTTGGGCCATCTATTGGTTTCTTTTTGAAATGCGTGTTATTTCGACAATTTACAACACTGACGCGCATAACATTGTTCAAGCGTAAAACGATCCATTTCTTACAGCACTACATATCTATCAATGTCAAGCACGTCAGTGTTACAAACTGTCGAAATAACACGAACTTCAAAAAGATACCTACAGATGGCCCACCCTATATTATTATGAAATATATCAGACAAAACGTGCCACTTGTATTAGTAAAAACATACATATATGTATGTATATTTCTAATCGAAAAACCGAGGACATATTTTTATATTCATATCATTTCGGAATAAAGACAAACATTTTAACTGCTATACATATCTTAAATTGAGATTAAAAATAAAAAGTATAAAAGAAGTCTTTGTGCGTACGTGCTTTAAATATATTTTTAGTAAATAATTAGACTATGGACACATTTTAATTACGATAAAATCACGTTTTGATATATGATCAGATTTTAATACAGAACTCATTTCGTGTATCATACTTTATAACATAAATGTGACTTTTATGGATTAATTCTGTATAAATCAATAAATAATAATAATAAAACTTGTTCGTTTTTTTAAACACTGCGTTTCCTTGAAACTTAAAGATGCTTACAAATATTATCGTCGGAAATTTTTTGATAAAAGAATACAAAGCAGGAAAGTAACATTGCGAATTTAATAAAAAATATCATTTTATAATGGGATAATGATGATCTAATTCTTGCAAAAACTACCTTCATTTAACGCATAATTGATGCAATGAGCGTAAAACATTTTTATTTGATATACCTACATATGCATATTTAATTGTAACTATGACGCTCACATGCGTTAATTTAATCATTGCTAATATACTTGTAAAATGACCTAATCCGATGAGTAAACTCTAAATAAGTACACAGGATCAGTTTATATTTTAAATATAAATAACTTACTTAAAATTTAGCAATCATTTAAATACTTTTCATCGCATTAAATTTTTATTTTATACATTTATGTATACACCTAATTGTTATTATATTAACCTACTATCATAACATAATGTATGTTGTAAAAAAATTGCAAATTTATCTAAATAAACCGACAAAATATATATTCATCTTCACAAACATCTACTCTTATCATTTGGCAAACTACAAATAAATAATACCTTATCAGACAACCAGTGCAAAGCCCACAAGTTACACTTGCGAATGACCCATAAATAGATTCTTGTTCAAAAACTGCACACACGAAAATTAACTAAACAATTTGTTCAATGGCATATCTTTGGGTTTCCCCCCAAGAAATGAACAGCACATAGGTATACAGTACACAACACAGAAGTGACTTTGAACTGACTACAGACTGCTGAGCTGACTCTCTGACTCGCGTCTGCGACTTGTATGGCATTATGATATTCAACCAACATGTGAATGTGACACATGTATGCACATACATATATAAGGTTTGGATTCAGGGAAATTTCAACCGCGATAACATCGAAATATTAGTTAATGTTATAGGCACACCTAAACATCCGTTGGAAAACTTCCACACATAAGAAAATACGTATAGATATTTCTCATTTTCTAAGAATTCTGCAATATCTCCAGAAAATTTAATAGTATACAAAATTAAAGATATTAATATTAGACACAACTTTTGTTTGATAATTTTCTTCATAAATAAGATATTAAAATTAAATAGCCATTTTCTTGTAATCGTTACACTTCTTTAAGAAAATTTTCTAACAAAACTTGTGCATAATACTAATATCTTTCATTTTGTATACTATTATATTTTCTGTAAGTGCAGGCGTTTTGGAGATATTGCAGAGTTTCCAAAAAATGACTAGAGTAAACATGCACTTCCGGTTGGAATATTCTTTTCAAAACTAGAAGGTTTTCTTGTGAGTCATATACAAATTTTAAGTTTAAAGTTTCATGATTATAACATTGGCAGTTTTGGCTGTACAGCATTCACACACACACACACACACAGACGGAATTCCGAAAATAGTCAGACTCGACTCAGGGAAGGTCAAAAGTTATATGTCCGTTTAAATCTCGACTTAGATCATTTTCATGATTACAATACATCCTTATATACTACATTCGTATAAGAAGTAAAAATAGCGTTAATATTAAACTATAATATAAATATATTTCGTACTTTTGTTCTTATAAATAAAGTTATGTTATAGCTATTCAGTTGATAAGCGCTTGTTGCATACAATACAGGAAAGGGTGGAGACAGTGACAACGGTAGAGTTTCGAACTAGCGCGATTTACATCCGGTATACCGGATATCAAAAACCCATAGTTCCGGCCCTTGTTATCATATGAATAGCTTCTTATGCTATTTTAAAATATATATTGTACATGCATTGTATATAATACACAATAACTGAAAAATCATTGCAAAAGTTTTAAAAATTATTGTACGGGAAAGTACATGAGTTATTACTTAAAAATGTTAAACGCAGTGTAAGAATATCGAGTTGTATCAATTATTATAGAGACGAGTAATGTTGTCAGTTTTACATTTACACTAGTCGTCGAGTTAACAATCTGCGCTAAAGATAGCCCAAAGCGAGTCTCACATTCGCAGACGGAATTCAAGAATATTTTTGGTCTTGGTAAAAATCTTTTTGAACACTCATATGGTGCCTCCAATAGGGAAGATGCATACTTTTGCTATGGCGAAAAGAACATATAGGCACATCATTATTTTGTACTATTATTATTAGTAGGTATATAATAATTACTTTAAAACGTTTACATTAAATATTTATTCTTATTTGAAATTCAACAAGAGATTTTTTAATTTTTCGCTTCCCCTTCCATTTAACAATGTTGCCAATCAAGTAAAAATAAAAAACTAATTTTGTTAGTATGGTCATAGGTCATTTTTAATAAGTTTGATCTCGTTCGTAAACAAAACTGATACACAGTAGTCTTGAAAAGGACTGATTTGAAAAATAAAGCGTATTGAAAAGTTTGAAACGTATAAAGAAAACTAGAAAAGTCAAATGACAGATTAAAACACAAAATAGCAATGTGCGCAAACATCTAGTAATAAAATAACCCATTATCGACTTGCAATGACCTAATCTTGACAAAACCAAGGGAGAATGACGTCATTCTCCTTGGGCGCGAATATTTTTAAAAATTCATATCTCCGAAACTAGAGACTTTGAGAGAAAATAAAAAAATACGGTGATTCTAGAATTTTTAAAACTTGCATAAAAAAAATTAAAAACGAACACGTGCATCTTCCCTATTACTTATAATGTGAGGTTGCTATGAAAAATCGTCATTTATTTGAAATTATTGTTTTGTTTTCATTTCAAATGTCAAATAATTTTAAATTTACGTGTATATTGTAGTTATATGTATGTAGTTTCGGGTAACAACGTTAAAAACGTAAGTGTTTACGAGAATAACAAAAATAGTTTTGGCGTTAGATATATTTTGACAAAAAGGTAGTTCGGTAGGTAGTCATTTGATAATGCAATTATTGTATAAATATTTTGACATAGAATATATATGTATGTAGAAAAGAAAGTATAACGAAATGTCACATTTACGTCATTTTTACCATATTGACTACAGTATAAAATACATTTCCAGATTTAAGCAATTATGGGCGACACTGCTAGATCTGATATAACATCTTCAGATGTAATACAAATACAGTTCCCCACAAAGGAAGACTATTTAGCAGAGTCTGAATACGAAACACCCCGAGAACCACCGCCAAAACTATCTGACGAGACATTAAACAAAAGTAAAGAATACAAACAACAACAAATGCACTTCATATATATTTAATACCTACATACATAGATTCTAGCAACACTGATACAGAAGTCCCACCATTTTTGATCCCGTCCAACAGTTACCCAAGTACCCAGAGTGCCCAATCGACGCCTAGACGCCGCCACAATCGCCAAACACTATTCGACGAACCTAAGCCATTGCCGAGCCAAGAAATCTTCTCCGTAAACGGAAAACGCGGGATAAATCTGCCCCGCCATCAAGATAATGTCACCTGCTTTCCATCAGGATGCATGGGTATTTCCCCTATTTGTGCTATAATTGAAAATTATTGATTGTTTTGGAAAAAATAATAATGCAGGAATTAAAGACGGTGAGGATCAGAGTGCAGAAGTGTCACCTCGCGTCGAAGAGCCGTTAGTGCCCGCGAAGCATTCCGTGCTGACGCAGGAGGAGCAGAAGGAGATTTTGCAGAAGCCGGAAACGGCGCCGAAGAAAGATTTGCATTTGCATACGATCGCCAGGAACCCGTTGACCGGTGAGGGCTACGAAGATAAGGATTTCGTAAACCATAGTATGTTCCGCAAGATAGGTAACACATTTCTTATTGATTTCACTGTTTTACGGATGATTTGTTTATTCTTTGTTATAGATGGCAATCCAGTATTGGGTCATGGTTACGTCGAACGAAAAAGGTCTAAACAAAGTAAAGTGCCGCCAGGTGGATACTCGCAGGGACTTTGGTAGTTGACATATTTATTTATTTACAAGTAGTTTGCAAATTTGTTGTTTTTATCAATATTATTTATATATATATATAATGTATAATTAAATTCAATAAACATATTTTCGCCTTTTTATTCTATATTATATGTATGTATGTATGTATGCCTTGTGCCATTGATGTTCTGCGCGGTAATCATTAAATAAAAGATTATAGTCCGCCTCTGAATAAAATATCAACTTTGAGACTTCACCATAAATGACAAACAGATTAAAAATGTTTTTCTGAACTTGCCAACCTACTGACAATGAGTTTTTACCAACTATGACATGACAATCGATTCTTACGAATAGTTGCAAAAATGAATAAATAAAAAACATCACATTTATGACCACAGTTTCATCCATATTTAGCAATAGTGACCAGCAGTATGAATGTTTTTGAAATGTGTCTTAAGGTTGCGAGACTTAAATATCAATATAGATTTTAAATTCGAGTATATTTTTAAAGGAATTTTCTCTGAATAATTTTTAATACTTTTGAAAATAGTAACAATTATTTTACAAAAAAAAGTCCAAAGCTGCCGCCAAAAATCTCTTCTTCAACAATACTTTAAATTAAACCAATGCAATAATTACGTATTATATTACAATATATTATTGTCATGTATGGATTTATATTATATTTAAGAACTATAGGTAGCAACCATATCGTTTATTAATTATTAGCTATTGAAATATCGCTATTTTGCAAATGTACGTGACGTCATAATAGAACTCGCGCCTTGTCTTTTATTGCGAACCATGTTGAATGCAAAATAGGTATTCGTTATATCTGGACTTCACTGTATATATATTTTAGTAAATGTAATAAAAAATACATAACAGCTGATTTGTAATAATTACAAACAGGATCTTATTAAAGAGCTTCATTCTACTTAAGATGTTAATCTGTAATAATCTAGCTGTTGGTATATTCAATGTCGAATTTAATAATGAAAACAACGTCATTTATAAATGGTTTAATTACTCAAATTATTGAAGGTTACAATTGATTTAAAAGCAAAAGAATAATTATCATTATAATACGTAGCGTTCGAAACTGACTTTCGAGTTGATGCGAATATAAACTATAGACTATTATAATATCATCGATTTATTATTAGAATACCTTCATTATAATCTTCTCGTACAGGTGTCACAGAAATCAACAACGGCAATTGTTTGATATCATAATAATACTGTTTCCTTTTAAACACTGAATAATACTTTTTCACTGGGCCGAACCTGTACTTCCGTTTCCGAGTGTACAGATCCACAAACGATTCGTCATATTGAGGCATTATTGAACACAGAAATTCTCATATTTACACTAGACACAATTTCAAATAGCCCTTCTTCCACTTGAATATTAGTAAACCGCACATTTAGAACAATAAACGACGAGTACTCTATTAGCAGTGAAATACTTTTACAAACTGCGAACTGCTCGAAATATCAATGAAATCATTTGGCGTACAATTTTTTTGGGCCAGAGTCAGAACTCAGCTGTGCATAAAATTCGGTAAAGGTTACGTTTAGTTTAGTACCCGTTACTAAGCGAAGTAAGCGGTATTATTATATACATACAACGGCATATTATCAATTGATGTTAATAATCATAGCAATTTAAATAAATTAAATAAAAAAATGTTATCAAATACTACTGACAACATCAAATTGCATATATATATATATATATATATATATATATATATATATATATATATATATATATATATATATATATATATATACATATATATATATATACATATATATATATATATATATATATATATATATATATATATATATATATATATATATATATATATATATACATATATATATATATATATATATATATATATATATATATATATATATATATATATATATATATATATACATTTCATTTTTGCCGCTTTAAATAAATTAATAGTGACAAATTCTAAGAGGAAAATCGGTTTCAATCATATATTTTAGTCAAATTTGGCACCCATACATGAATTATCTATGTTTTTACTTTCTTATACGAATGTATATAAGAAAGGATTGTAATCATGAAAAAAAAAACGAGATTTTATCGTAAATACATTTTTTGACCTTCCCTGAGTCGAGTCTGACTATTTTCAGAATTCCGTGTCTGTGTGTGTGTGTGAACGCTCTACAGCCAAAACGGCCAATGCAATCATCATTAAACTTTAAACTTAACACTTGTATATGCCTCAGAAGAAAATCTCCTATTTTTGAAAAGAATATTCAAACCGGAAGTGCATGTTTACTCTTGTCATTTTTTCGAAATTCTGCAATATCTCCAAAACGGCTGAACTTACAGAAAATATACTAGTATTCAAAATGAAAGATATTAATATTATACACAACTTTTGTTTAACACATTTCTTCTAAAAGTTTACAGATTTCAAGAAACTCACTATTTAAATTTTTGAATGTCTTATTTATGTTGCCCTGGTTACGCAGGTATAGGAAGTTATACTTATCGTTAGTAAAATATTAAAACATTATATATACATATTTTGTTAGGTTTTTAATTCATTTGAGGACTAAAACATCTGCAGTGTCTTGCACTTTACTTTCTTATACGTAGTAGGTATATATTAATAACTCCGCTATCTAAACAGGATATGCCTAATACGTATAAGAAAGTCCAGCGCAATACACTGCAGATGTTTTATGTACGAAATTCAAGTGTTAATGCATTGCCCAGTTACATAGCACCTCATTAATTTTTTGTGGATGCGATGTGATTTTTTTGTTGTAATCATATGTGAGTGAGCTAATATTTTTAGTTATTTCTCACGAAGTCTGTGCTAACAGAACAGAATGAAACTGTGTGTGTGTGTGTGTGTGTGTGACGTATAATGCCACCAGTTTTTATTTAAAATCGTCAGGAACGGTTCTAGGTTAAATTGATATAAATACATGTTTCGTTTAGTTATTATGAAAATTTGAACGAAAATGAACTGAAAATGGAATATTTCGGTAGTGAAGTAACGATTATATTTAGTTCTATACGCGTTCTAGTATTAATTTAAATTGTTGACTATAACAATCAATGCATATTCATTACTTTGTTAGTATTCCTGACACCTAGTTACTGATCTAATACTAACTCGGTTGTTTACAATCAAAATTAAAACGTAAATAATATCATTTATTTTTACAAAAATTCTATGAACTATGAATTAAATATAGAAACTCATTTTGACCGGCTTGTGACAATATTTATTTCTATACCTGTATTTATGTTTAAAATGATTTCGATATTATATTCTTATCAATAGATTTGTAATCTGAAGATGAAAAAATTTATCTAAGATATATTAGTTAGCAGGAAAGTGTAAATGCCAAAAGGTCATTCAGTATGACATTTGACATATAAGGCCATCCGGCTACAGGTGCAAATCTGACCGAAAACTTCAAAATGTTCAATTAATCACGAAAAGCTATTATTTAATTAAAAACTACCTAACAAATACACATACATAAATAGTGCTCCAGCGCAACTAATCATTACTTTATTTATTATAATATAACTCAATCAAGCCACAATAGAAATATAGAATAATCGCATCAATTCATAAATATATGTTAAGTGTATTCCTAAATATTATTGACAATATGCAATGAATTTTCTTTAAAAACATTCTTCCGCATACACATACCTTGGCCATGTTTACCAGTTTTTGGAGTTACCGACATATTTCCTTGGGCACTCTAACACACTACATCACTATAAGTATTTACAATTATGCTAAATTTATCTACATTTTTGGTGTTTTCTGTTAAGTGTCATATGGATCATATTTTCAGAAAAATCATTGTAACAAAACCACCATCTTTTATAGTTCACAAATGCACTGCGTGCACTGCCACCTAGTAGCAAAACACGAAAACTGTAATATTGCTGTATCCTTCTTTACTCACTGAGAATCGAAACAGTTTGATTTAAAATTTAGGAATAATAATTTGCTAACCCTAGAACTCAGCTGAAATGCAATTTTTAAACTTTTCTTTTAACTAAATGTATATGTTCATGCCGTACACTTTCAAAAACATTTTAAATATTGAGTTGTATGAAATAAATATAATTGCGAATGAAAATTGAATTTAGAACTTAAATAACAAAAAGAATAAGATTTTTTTCGTTTGGCAGTTGCGCATTTGACAACTGCGCACATTTATAAATGAGTGCCGCCTGCCGGACGGCTTGTGCAAAGAGCAACGATCTCTTCCGGTTTTACATCTTCGACAAGCAAGATGGGTGAGTGTTGTGTGGTGCTCCAACGGTTTTGTTTTTAAGAGCGTTTTTTTTATATAAAATTAATTAAATTTTGAATTCTACTCAATCATTAAACTTCCAACTAGTGTTTATTTACAATAACAATTTAAATTCAACCACGTAAATGGCCTTAACAAATATTTGTGTTGTGTTGAAACAGTCATGGCATCCAACTTAATTGTCAAATAAAATCTACTGAAATCTGTGTAATCAAACGCATTCTTAGTTGGTTTAGTGCATTATTCGTTAGTGCTAAGTTAGAACTAGAAGTATTCGGTAGTATTTTCGTGAAAGATGTTGATGTTTAGTTTTTGTTGGGTGTAGGTAAACCCCGTGGTCTACGTACTGCAAGAAAACATGTGAACCATCGCCGTGAACAGCGATGGGCTGACAAAGATTACAAAAAGGCCCATTTGGGCACTCGCTGGAAGGCCAATCCCTTCGGCGGCGCTTCCCACGCTAAGGGAATCGTCCTCGAAAAAGTGTAAGTACTCAAACGATTCATTTTTTATATTATGAACAAAAAACCGCGTGGTTGCATCGTGAGACCATTATTATATGTTTTATTATATTTAGTGTTTATTTATAACGGTGCAAAACTGAAGTGACTCTGAACCATTGAGATACTCTTTTCCATGAGGATCACGCTCTGATATGAGTCCGACATTTTTATATTCATTTATTGCAGGTTTACTTCAAGAAATTCGTTTATTCTATGCGCAGAATTTGCTTGTGAATAGCGGTTATTAAAGATCCTAATCACAGGAAAATTCTGTGCGTAGCGTAATATTCATTCTGCGACCGTTTATACATGCATATATATATATATTATAATGTTCTGAATTGTGTTGATTGTTTGTTTGTTTTTTTAGTAGTAGTTGTTGATTGTTTTGTTGGTATTGTAGTGGCGTTGAAGCCAAACAGCCCAATTCTGCCATCCGCAAGTGTGTCCGAGTACAGCTGATCAAAAACGGCAAGAAAATCACGGCGTTCGTACCTCGGGATGGTTGTTTGAATCATATTGAGGAAAACGACGAAGTCTTGGTTGCTGGATTCGGTCGCAAAGGTCATGCTGTTGGTGATATTCCCGGTGTCAGATTTAAGGTAAGAACGAATCACTTAAAACAAACTATGCCTCAGTAAAACTTCTTTTTACATACATCTGTAATCATTTACAGCACATATTATAATAACTACTATCAGTTAATGCAACTTATAATACGCTACGATCAACTATAAATATTAGTTTTGAAATAACATATAACAAATATTTGAAAATTGATACTACATTTACAGACTTTAGCTTACAAGTTTTGTCACCAGATAGAGCATGGAGTAGTTTGTATCTAATTACTATTCGATAGGATGAAATATAAGTTGCATGAATGATTTAATGATGAGTAATATATACAGAGCCAATCCCATGACCGAAAATCATGATTAGAACTTGTATACTGATAATTATATATATATATTAAATGTTTTGATTACTGTTTAGTAGTTATTTGTAATGATTTTTGTTGTTTTTTGTTGCAGGTTGTTAAGGTAGCCAATGTTTCCCTGTTAGCGTTATATAAAGAAAAGAAAGAACGACCAAGATCGTAAGAAACGTTCCAAATTTATTTAATTTGACATGTAATATAATTTGTATTTTAATAAAATACATATACAAAAACATTTATTTTGTACTTGTTTTCTATTTATAATAAACATTGCAATTTATTATTAATTATTGCGAGCTTAATACACCATACAACACTATTAGAAATATTACTATTCAATAGATTATTGTAGTTTTCATATAATTAGCTTTGTTCGTTTGTCCTGCTCTGGTTCATAATCTGCCCTTTTTCCTCATATGTGGAAAAGAGATAAAATATGAACTGAGCAATCAGTGCTGGACAAACGAACAAAACATTTGTTTATTTCATGCATTTTGTACGCGTAGGTGTTGCCAACTGTAGCAAAAAATTAAAATAAATGCTTTGAATACACACTTGTAGTACTCCTATTTTTAAATAACACGAGTAATTTAACTTTAATATGTATTAGTTCGTCTTAAAATTTGTATTAGTTTTTATACAAATCGCACTATTTATAAAGAAATGATTGCACGCATATTTATCTATTTACATTATATATTGGTAACAGTTTATTCTCTCTGGGTTTATTTAGGATGCAAAACAAAATGGTTTTGCTTTTATTAACTTGTATTTTAATACCAAACATACGCTATTTTAAAATATATAATAATTTATTTAAAGTATTTTTCTAGTAAAGATATTTTACAATGATTTCCTGAAAAATGACTTGCATACATTGACCGGCGTAAAAGTGTGGTTGTGTTTGGCGTCGACGTGTCTTTTAGAAAACAGGCGGGGCGTCTGTGATTCTATCGACCGACGCTAGTGCCTGGTGCGCCAGTGCAAATTTAGCGGGATGCTGCACATATATATATACCCAACCAACACAACAATCATTCATTTACCATTCGCAGGATGGATTTGCCGCGGATAGCATCGCACACGTCCATTTCACCAATAAACATCGAGCTCTTAAATTACAGCGCGAACGTTCCAGTTCTACCATCGCTCGCAACCGGCAGTGTAACCGAAAGTACTGTAGATCTCTTTAAATCACGCACGCCAGTCAGTAAACGATTATTGTCGACAAATACTCCTGGGGCGGAGTTCAACGCGAATGTGCCGACATTTACTGTGATACCGGGCGTCGGAGCCGGCTTCCAACCGAGTCGGAAACGCGAGGAGGCTTGTGCTCTGCAGAACCTCAAGCGAAGAGTTCAGCAGTTAAGAATCCAGAAAGCTAATCAACAAGAGCCAGTTGAGAGCCAAACTGTTGTCAAAGAGAATCAGGATTTGGACAATCGGCCACATTTATTCCAAAAGGTATTATTGCCAGTTTATATAAATTGTTGAAATTTCACATAAACAAAGATTACTTTAAACTGAACAGTGACACAAACGAACTTAGTTATCATTTGATATTCATTGATTATTTCTATTTGAAAATGATTAAGGATGTCTTTAAATCAAACTATCTTTGGTCATTTCTATAGACACAATTGGCGATCTTTGTTTATCTTATGTCAACGATGTAAGTTTATCTTTCTCATTGCTATTTCTCTGATGAACAAATAATAGCGATACAATAACGTTAGAATAGTTTTGTATTACACTATAGTTTCTTTTTAATAAGAATATAGCAGCATTAGTTTCATGATGTATGTATGTATGTTCCTTGTCGCTCTCACTAATATAGCATAAGCTATCCTTTGTTTGAGAAAGATGGTGCAATACTTCATAAATGAGAGCGATAAGGTACATACTATATACATACATCATGAAACTAACGCTGTCTTATATTCTTACGAAAAACAAGACCATACATGTGTTTTATAGCTATTTCAATGTTTTCTTTCAATTTCAATAGTTATATAATGTTAGATATTTCGCTTGTTGAGACATTCATAGATATTTTTTTTTCAAATTCCCATCATGAATTTAAAATGTCGGCAAAACAAACATATATGTGTGTATATGAGTAGACTTGATTTATTGGGAAAGCGTCGTATCAGATATAGAGGTGAAATATTATAATGTATTAAAGAATTTGTTTCACTTAACGTATCACGCAACCTCTTTTCTATGTTGTTGAAATACCACACACGAAAACACATATATCAAACCCTGAGCAAACTGATAATTATTTTAGGCTCTACCCGTTTTGTTAATCAGCATATTTTCGCAATATACTGACCAATACCAAAGTAGCCAGACATTTTTATTTACGGCAATTTGTTAGCTGTCGCTGTGTTCATAAATTTAAATCTAATGGCTATTAAATTATACTAAGTATAAAAGTGTTTTATTAATACATTTGCAGTTTCTTTGTGTGAATATTACGTTTTGTCATGCTATTCATTTGTTAAACATTTTGATTATATTTTTCCAACACAATATCATCACCAAACATCTGCAGTGTATCGCACTGGACTTTCTTATACGCATTAGGCATATATTGTTTAGATAGAGGGGTTAATATATACCTACTACGTATAAAGAAAGTAAAGTGCAAGACACTGCAGATGTTTTAGTCCTCAAATGAATTAAAAACCTAACAAAATATGTATATATAATGTTTTAATATTTTACTAACTATAAGTATAACTTCCTATATCTACGTAACCATGACAACATAAATAAGACATTCAAAAATTTAAATAGTGATTTTCTTGAAATCTGTAAAGTTTTTGAAGAAATGTTTTAAACAAAAGTTGTGCATCATATTAATATCATTTATTTTGAATAGTAGTATATTTTCTGTAAATGCAGCCGTTTTGAAGATATTGCAGAATTTCTAAAAAATGACAAGAGTAAACATGCACTGCCGGTTTGAATATTCTTTTCAAAAATAGGTGGTTTTCTTTCGAGACATATACAAGTCTTAAGTCTAAAGTTTGATAGCTATTGCATCGGCCGTTTTGGCTGTAGAGCGTTCACACACACACACACACAGACTTAATTCTAAAAATAGTCAGACTTGACTTAGGGAAGGTCAAAAGATGTATTTCCGTTAAAATCTCGATTTTTTTTTCATGATTACAATACTTCCTTATATACATTCGTATAAGAAAGTAAAAAGACCTCTGTAACCACAGAGTAAATTATTTCTCATTGTTTAAACACTTATAAACGCATCATGCAATCTACTCTTAAAATCGCATTCCGATGCGATTACGCGATTAAAAATAACAAAAACAACCCGTAATATGTAGTTTATTTACATTATTTATTAGATATACACAAATGGGGTGGCAGAAAACTCTTTACATCCATTCGCTTCTTAATAATCTTTCACCATTCAACCAAATTTTGTTTGCTTCATTCGGCTTCATCAAATTCCTCACTTCTATTCTGTTTGTTCACAACTTTTCTTTTGCGCAACTCATTCTCAATCATATTTCTTCACTTATTCCGAGGACAACTCTGCATTCTCACATCATTCTTATCGCCCACGTAAATCTGTATCGTCAAACTTTCTTTCGACAATCAGAACAGTTATATTATTTTTAAAGAATAGGGTTAAGATCGGTAAAAAGAGCAGTTATCCTATATGTGTATATTTAACCGAATATGTAACGCAAATCTAAAATTATTCTTTGAAAATGTCAAGTTAGATTCTATCTATCTATCCTATGTACACTTTCTATCTAAGAGTTGTTTTATTAAGTGCACCTATCCGGTGTAGTGGAATTGACGTCTTAAATCACTCCTTCCTGTGGATAAGGGTAAACTGTCTCTTCTCTTCGTGACCTAGTGCCGTGTTTCCGATATTTTGGTCGTGGCAACGCGGTAGTACCACGCAAGATTTTCTGACAAATAAACATAACTGGTTACATTTTTCTAGTTTAAATAAACATTTTAAATAATTTATATTAAATTCTAAAACATTTAATATGAATTATTTAAAATATTTAATATAAACTAGAAAAATGTAACCAGTTGTTTGTTTGTCAGCAAATCTTGCGTGGTACATGAAACTTAAAACTTGTATATAGCTCGCGAGAAAATCTAATATTTTTGAAAAAAAAATTCCAACCGGAAGTGCATGTTTACTCTAGTCATTTTTTGTGAATATTGCAATATCTCCAAAACGGCTGGACTTACAGAAAATATAATAGCATACAAAATGAAAGATATTAATATTATGCACAACTTTTGTTTAAACATTTTCTTCAAAAAGTGTACCGATTACAAGAAAATGGCTATTTAATTTTTTTTTAATATCTTATTTATGTTGCCATGGTTACGTAGGTATGAGACATTATACTTGCCAGATAGTTTTAGTGTAAAAATGTTTCACAGGATAGTAAATTATTAAAAATATTATATTGAAATATTTTGTTAGGTTCTTAGTTCATTTAAAGACTAAAACATCTGCAAAATGTAATAATTTGTATTTTAATAACCTCTATCTAAACAATATATGCCTAATACGTATAAGAAAGTCGAGTGCAATACACTGTAGATGTTTTTTGTCGAGTTTGTGTGTATTCATTGAAGAACAGTTAGTTGATATACATATGAATCATATCTATATAGTGTTTTAATAAATTAATGGTGATTTTTATTAAAATTAAGGTTACTTGCAAATATGTTTCTAATAAATTAAGTAAATCGACTTCAAGGTTGTGGTTATTGATTATTGACCTCTGGCGTGATTTTTGACATTATCGTAAAATTATATGAGGAGGTATTTATACCATATAGACATTTAATTTTTGCGAGTAGTTGTCTTTATAGTCATAGTCGAATTCACATAAGAAGAACATTTTTATGGCATGAATCATACACTTTTTACATGTGTGTCTTGTAAAATGGAGAGTGATTTCCTTTAGGTTGTATGTGTATAAAGGATTTGCTTTCACGCGATCACATACGGTGCAATTTATTAGCAGTAAGGTGCGAAAGCGTAAATTGAAAGGCAACGTAATTGTTTAATGAATACGTTTATAAACCACTTAACGTATTATAATGAGAATGAGGTATGTATGTATGTACAGTCCGTGCCACGAGAGTTGACCGATCACTATAGTCCGAGTACGCATGCAACAACTTTACATCACAGTCAAATTAACTAGATTGAAATTGTACGTTTACACTACAATAGAATCGTACATTTTAAATCTAAACTAGATTTCTTAGAAACTTGACAATAAACTAAGTTTACAATTCATTTCTAAGTTTGTTTTCGAATAGCCGAATAACTTAACCACAAACGAAATAAACAACAGTACATAAGTATATGTAAACGTAGCAAATGTGTCAACATGACCAACTTATAAGTTTTAAAATATGTTAATCTTCTATATCAGGTCGGGAAACTGGACAAAATTATAATTTTTGAAATTACATTTATATTCTACAACAGTTTATTTTATTTTAAATAAATTTTGAGAAGTAATTTTCATTTTATTTTCAATAATTTTTTAAGCTAAAAGGAAATTTAATGTTGATAAGTTTTTAGCAGGTTTTAGTTACAAAATGACGTAAGGTTGTTAGCTGAGTATCTGGACTATACCGATGAATATCTCAACAAAGCTTATACTAACAATTGTGCTTATTATTAGTATAAACACGAGTAAAATGTTATAAATATCGTTTTGAAATATGACTAGTTTTTAAAAGAATTATTCTATTTAAATATAAATAGATATTTGATCGAAATAACTGCTTCTTGAGTAATTCGAAAAGGTTCACTGCATCTTTTAAACTTCTACAAATTGGTTTTATTTTCCATAAAGTATACTGATTATAAGTTAGTAACATCAATAACTTTTCCCTCGGTATATTTCAAAATTATTTTAGCCAGATTCCTACTTAGTGAATCGTGTTGTTGTTCTATGAACTTTTTTACTATTTCTGTGATTAAATAGCTTATTTCTTCACTATGTTGTTCATTGTTCAACCACCCAGTTATTTTAAACTACAAAAAGAAATGTTATATATATATATATATATATATATATATATATATATTTATATATATATATATATATATATATATATATATATATATATATATACATCGCCATACATGACTAAAATCAATAATTACTTTGAAATCACGTAGAAATAGCTCAATATTAATATCTTTTAAAAATAGAAAAGGATTTGTATACCCTACAATTCCAGTACCATTAAATGTTAACCCATCGATTGTTGTCCTTTAAGAAACAAAGTATATATTTAAGTATATTATTTATAAAATGACTATATCTACTTACAAAATTGTACCCTCGCCGAAAAACGACGAATCATTAATAGTTAGATCCATTTTATAATGACTCAGATTAACCTGAATGTTTGGAAATTGTAAATCATAGGTTAGCTTAAATCCACCTCCAGGAGCACCAAAACCAAGTTTAAAATTGTTCAAAACGAATCCTAAGAGTCCATCAATTTGCCCAGTCATATTTAGGTGTACACTAAAAAGAATAAATATTATTTTGCCTTAAACTCAAAGTGAATACTTATATTTACCCTATACCCATTTCGTTGATGTTAACGTTAGTATTATCAAAAACGAGTGGTTCCAAAGCGGGTATATTACTTTCTGGAATGCCATTTCGCAATTGTTCTCTTAATTTTTCAATTGCTTGCCTGATGTTAGCCTCAAATAAATACGGTTGGACACCAAATTGGTTACCTCAAAAAAATATTTCATCTAAATTTATTGTTAATTTAAGTGCTTCTGAATTGTTTGTTTTTTTCACAAATATTAAGCAACAAATCAAGTATACATACAACTACTTAAGTTTTTTTGGTTCAATATTGTAATAGCAAATATATATGTAGTTTTCAATTTAACTAAAATAAAGTTCTTTCTTACTTGATTTTTCTGGTATATAACTACTCCATACATTTGCTATACAAATAAGCAAAATTATTATACAATTCATATTGTCGTCGGTCGAAAACGAATATTAATATGTATATTTTTTTGGCAAAATCATAAGTATCTTACGATCTATTATCACTGATAATTTATCAGCTAATATATTTATTTAAGATTATTAGAATATTTCGAAAATCTATTTAGTTAAGATTAAAAACGATAAAAAAGTATAATTAAATGCTATTTTTAGTCCAAAACTATTAGCTTAAAAGTAGATTTTTAGATAATTTAAAAGACATTAAAAAGCAATTATTTTAATGTATTATAAGCAATATTAACTATATTCTTTTTACACAAAAACTGAGCTTTACTCAGTTTAAGCTCGTATATTTTCTCTATCTATATACGTTGGGTAGACAGAGCAAAAACATGTGTTTATACTAAAATGAGTTGAGTTTTTGTGTAAAAAAATCAGTTTAGCTCAGTTAGACTCTGTTTATATGTTGGGTACTTGAGTAGAACCAAAGAGAATATAATATTTTTGTCTATTTTCTCTGAGTGACGTCATGCGTTAATGAAACCAAATTTATTATAGTTTACAGTGCCACCTATTTTCGGTCGAATGCTATTGTGTTATTTTAGTTGGACTTCCGGGCTGTAAGATGTAGACTCTGTTTTGGGGACCCTTTTTTAAACACGCTTATTTGCACAGGGATTGTTCTCTATCTATTATATTCTCTTTGGTAGAGCTAAGTTTTCGTGTTATATTTGTTTTACACAAAAACTCAACTTAGCTCAGTTAAACTTATGTTGTTTCTCTGTCTACACGTTAAGCTGAGGTTTTGTGTAAAAATAAATTTGAAATTTAAAATTTAAAAAAACATTTATTTTTTTATTAAAATACTCTTTAATATATATTATTATAAATTTTCAACAGATGAATAAGATTGAATCATATTGCAGTTATTTTAAACAACTGGAATTTAATACAATAATCATGATAAGTGAAAGAAATTCTGGTTTATTATTTTGTTTGAAATGTCAACTGTACGAATTTCATACATAATTATTTTTGACCTTTCTACTCTGATAATAAAATAATACATTTCTTCTTTCCCCCATAATTCATGCGTCCTTGACTTTTTACGAAGTTTTAATTCGATTTATAGCATGTGCTTTACCTACATATATTTCTTAGATGTAATGACCCTTAATTAGCATATTGGTTTTATTTGTTCTCGAATGTTGTGTAAAATGAGCAATATTATTATATTTGAAAATGATTTTCTAGATAATCAGTAACCGTCCTGTGAGTATGGTACTTGATAGTGCAGATTTAAGGACTGCATGGCAGGATAGTGATTTTATAACCGATTGTTTATGCTGGCACAACGTCTACAGGCAAAGACATTCTGCGCCACCACTTTCTATGTCCACACAGGTAAATATGTTTTACATAATTTATTCTTTATCGATTTACATTATGGTAATTACAAGCCGCCTATAATAAGATGTACATTGGGACATGGGAGCTAAACTATTTTATATTTGAATAATATTCATTTGTAGTATTTTATATTTGAATAATATTGGCAAACGAAATTATCGTTGAGGTCGCTAGTGTCGTTAACAAAATGGCTGCTCCTAGTAGACGTTGACCCTTTGTCTTTTACTTTATTAAAAAAGAAAAAAACTCTTACAAGCCCTTGTACCGACAAAAAAATTATCTATCTGGTGTCGCCAGAATGATGGCGGGCAAATACAAAATGGTCCATACATTTGATCAATATTCTCAACAGTTAACATATACATAACCTCACTAAATTACCACTATTATTCTTTATTAATAACACTTTCTTTATTTGGGAAGTAATGGAATCGTACATTTTTATTTTCCTTTGAATTAGATAAACAATTAACAACATACCATTTTTCTGAGTGTTTTATTTTAAATTTCGGTAAATAAACAAATAATGGATGCTCCAAGTATAATTCAAATATTACCTAATTTCGCCGCCAGATAGCGAACTTGATACCAACTGCAACAAATACATTACGGTCCTGTGTAGTGTGTACTTATTGTCAAAGCAACACAAGTCGACTCGAGGATCTCGAGCTACGGCGTTCTTTGAAAATCGATTCAGCTTTCATAAGTAGTTTAAAAATATTAGAGTGCACAGTGCAGTTATAATCAAAATTTCTGAACTAATTTGTGCTAGTTTAATCAGTATTTAGGGCAAAATGAGTGGTTTACAAGTAAGTATTAAACTGAAGTACTTATATATATATAGCAGTCTTTTTTTTTTGCCAACCCGGCAAGTACCTACTAATTGTAACTATAACCTAAAACAATATGAATTTTAGATGGTAGAAGATGACGGGCCTTCCGCTTTACTATGTACCAGATGCAGAGACTACTTAAACGTGCCACCAATCATGACGATGAACCAAGAGAATATATGTGGCCGTTGTTATCGCCCCGAAGACTACACCGACGAGACGCGTCCTTTTCGTAATCATCCCTTCGAATCATTATCTGTTATGTACGCATTTCCATGTAAATATCGTAAACAGGGCTGCACAGAGTGCAAAAGAGGCGAAGCGCGACATATACACGAACAAAACTGCTTATACCGCTTTTATAAATGTTTTGTTCAACATTGCGAATGGACTGGAATTGTAGTCAATTTACAGTCGCACTTTGAACAGAACCATTCCCATTTGTTTTCTCAATCGGGATTAATTCACGTTAACGCCGATTCAGATTACGAAAAATCACAATTAGTATTGGACAAACACGCTTTATACATTCTACAAACGAAATTCGTTAAAGCGACACACACATTTTGGTTGACCGCGGTACACATAGCAACTACACAACATCATCAAATAGACCATTTAGAACTTGCTTTTACCTCGGAGAGAAGTAATATTGTTTTTAAAATTGCGTTTACTAACGACTTAGCGCCGATTAATACTGAAACAGCGTTAGAGCTGGATGTTTTGTCTTTGAACGCGCTGCTTGGAAACCAGCTTCAAATAACCGGCACTGTAACTCTATTAATGCAAAATGGCGATAAATTCATGCATTTAGAAATGTTGAATGAGTTAGAATGTCGGGTTTGTCGAGTTTATATGAATGCGCCGATTTTTTTATGCGGAAACGGACATAGTATCTGTGAGTATTGCAGCAAACGTGTTACGACCTGTCCGACATGTCGTGATCCGCTCGGAAGTACGCGTAATTATGTGCTTGAAGAAGTTGTTAAACATTTGTATTATCCATGTAAATATCATTTAAATAGCTGTAGGTTTATTACTAAGTCAACGGAAATACGTAAACATGAGGACGATTGTTCATTTAGAATATAAATTAATTAATTTTAAGTTTTAAATTATTTTAATTAGTAAATATGAAAACGGATCAAACCTATATACAGGTTTACTTTTAAAAATTTGCCCCAACATTGACAGACGAGACAGCCTATATATTGTATATATGCTTGACAATACACAACTGTTTATTTTAATTATTAGTGACGGATATTTTCATATAATTCTACTGAATTGTTTATACCTACATGTATATTAGAAATTGAAATTTATTGAAAATATCAAATTGTATGTTTTTAAATGAAATAAATGTTGATAACACAATTTTCGTGAAACTTATATTCCAAGTGATTTTGATTAAAAATATCTTTAAATATGTTTCACAAGTGGCCATCATCCAAAATCATGAATAAAACAAAAAAGAGTTTAATATTGTTCTGAATTTACATACATACATACCATCATGTCTATTCCCATCAAATGGGGTGACAAAAACCTCTACATTCACTGACATCTTGACAATCTTTCGCCATTCAACTCTATCCTTACAAACTTCTTTCGCTTCATTCAAATTCTTCATACACACTTCTATTTCGCTTGCTCACAACTTTACTTTCACACAACTCATTCTCAACCATATTTATCCACTTATTCCTTGGACAACCCCGCATTCTCACACCATTCATCTCGCCCACGTAAATCTTTTTTTGTTAATCTTTCACTCGACATTCTTTCAACATGACTTTAACTCTCAGCTATTCTACGTACATTATTGTTACAATATCGCACTGTTCATACATCCATATATTTCTCTTTATGTCGCTCTTTGAAACACCACAAATACCTCTTAAAATATCATTTCCACAGCAGTCACACGCTTTGCTTGCCAAACCCAACTATAATTCACTTCCATACAACAACGAAGGCACAAGTACACCATTGTACACGCATAATCTTGCATCCTTAGAAATGTTAAAATTTCTTGCAAACATTCCTATATATGTCCCTAAAATCTTACAACCAGCAGACACTCTTCTCTCAATCTATTATTACTGATTTTCAGTTATGCCACTATGCCCAAACCTGGGCGAATCATTTGGCGCACACAAATACATTTTACTACAGAAACGATAAAGGTGTAGGTCAAAATTTATATTGTCGACCTGCTAACGGACTACAAACGGATCTAAGTGGTAAGCAACGCAAGCAGGAACCTTGCACTTTATTATACCGTCTAAACATGTATAAATTTCAGGGCAAGAAGTAGCTTCATATTGGTATATGGCAGTTAAACAATACGATTTCTCAAAAGAACCAGATGTACTACATGCGAATGTAAATGCAGGTTGGTCTATTTTACACTCCCAACACTTAATTTATTTATTATCTAATTTTATCTGTTTCGTTTAGGACATTTTACTCAATTGGTTTGGGTGAAATCTCGTCATTTTGGTGTTGGAAAAGCCCGATCGCGTTCAGGTAAAGTAATCGTTGTTGCCAATTATTCTCCGACGGGTAACACGTCGGGAGGGTTCGAGGATAATGTATTGCCACCCGTTCCGGAATTTGCGCAAGTTCCGGGTGGGGCACATTACACTTTCAGCAGTGGTTCCGATACTGAGTCTACATGTTCCAATAGCACAAGTACACGTTAGAGAATCGGAATGTTCCATCAATCATCACGAATTACTTGATTTGATCAAGTATGAGGGATGTTCGCGATTCAACTGGTGATGCAACGTGTCATATAACTAGTCTATTTTTCTTTTTAATATAGTTTCGTAAGTGTTTGCACATTTATTTCAAAGTATTACTACTGTTTTGTTAACGACATAACTAGATGGCACCACGAAGAGTGAGCTTGAATCGCGAAATAAATAAATAATAGGGATGTTGAATTCGAACATTTAATATGGTTTTCGTTGCAAATTGATGATTATTATCTGGAATATATACGCATAAAGCTGATAAATAGTTTAAAAAACATCCCTATAACTCGAATAACAAAAAAAAAACACCAATAAGTTGCATGATTTATTTTGAAGAAATTAAATTAGTATACGCGCAAAACACGTCCACATTAGTATTGTATATTTACTGTTGTGTTGTGACAACATGACGATTTTGAATTGCCTTTGCGATATTTGAATCGCAGCTCAGAAAGAATTTAAACAAATAACTGTTATTTATATTGTGAATGATAGTAACCTCTGGCAATCATATTTGCTCATGATGATCTCATATCCGTAGCACGTGCCTAAAACTGCTTATTTTTATTGTATTGTATTGTAATTAAGGCTAATTACATAAATAATATGTATAAACCCGGTTGTGAAAAATGTCAAATTTTAACTAATTGTACATGTAAAAACAATCTTATGAAGCGATCATTATTCATATTGTTATTTACTCAGTTATTCATTCGACTAACGTGTTGATTGGAAAGCCACCGTCATGTATTCTTTTTACAAATTATATACTTGTATCTATATTTAACGATGTTTTTTTGCAACATATTTCAATCAATAACGACGTTTTTGCAATATATGTACAACCAATAACGTCTTTGTAATATATGTACACTTCATATTTCAATCAATATTGATAAATCAAAGCGTAAATGTTGTGTAAAAAGAATACATCAATACGGGAACGTAGACAGATCTCAAATGAGTTTGGTTTGCATATTATCATTCGTGAGATTTGTTCATTCGCGTAATATCAATTAAAATAAGGCAGAGCTAAAGCTGATGTGTACCGCTTTACATGTTGTTATACTTGATGTTCGCATAAAATAATTGAAAAGCGAATGAACAAACCTTTTAACATTCATTAACAATTTGTCTACCCATTGAGAAATATATTGTATATACATACATATATGAATATGCCAAATTACAGATAAAAATTGTATTTATTAGGAATTGGGTTCACTTAAATATTCTCCTTGCTATACAATCATTTTAAACTTTTTATACATCTTAAAAGTTCGCTTGGTAGCTTCTTATATATATATATATAGAAACAAATCAATCAATATAACTGCATATTATATGTAGTTGTCTTCTTTCCTAAATACATTTTGTTGTAAATGAATGTACAAAATGTATTCTGTAAACGCTTTTTATCTATTCTGTTTGTTGAATAATCGAACATGACAAGGAATTTCCTGATAATTTTATATTGTGCATTGTTGAAACTGACTGTGATTTTTTAAAATAACGGCAAGATATATTACGAATAATAATTTTTGCATTGTTAAATGTTGTTAATGATAATTTTATTGTTACATTTGTGCAGCATTGTTATGTGTATATAAATGCAGTTATAATAATAAAAGATTATTTTCAACCCAGTGTTCATTTCAATGTATTCGTAACACTAGTAGATCAAGAAAACGAAAAGTTAGAATAATATAAGGAGTTAATTGTCTAACATAAACAAATAATAGTGGAATTCTGAGGACACATACATTTCTATAAGGTTATAGCTCTATAACTTCTTGCGCATTTCTATAAGAGGTAGTGTTATAGATTTTACTTTATTGATTTTTTGTGAAGCTACATTTAATATTTTCATTCATTATGTCCAATAAAATTGTAAAGTTAGTTTATTGTCATATTTTAAAAAAAACATGTATTTTATATTTAAAATGCTCGATTCTAATAGTAGTATAAAAAAAATATAATTATTCAGTACACATTATTAAAAATTATTATGGCCGGACAATTTTTAGTTTTCAAATGAACTTTAAAACCTTACAAAATATTTTCACAGACCCACACACAGACGTCATTCCAAAAATAGTCAGACTCGATTCAGGGAAGGTCAAAAGGTGTATTTCCGATAAAATTTCGAGATATTACTTTCTTTTACGAAGTAATAAGTAAGTATTGTATGGTATAGAGTCTCTCAGAATAGAATTGTTTCTATAACAGCTTATAGATCTTAAGAAAATTCTTATAGAAGATATTGATTCCCTCAGAAATCTTTTTTATATTCTTGTAAATGAACTTACATATTAATAATAGCTAATTAAGTACCATATAAACTATTAAATACTTGTTCCCGTCTATCTATTTTACACTTTGGCGGAGAATACAAATGTTCGTCGTCGACCCGATTATTATGATCAATGTCGGCAAAATCCTCCTCTAAATCGTCGCATTGCACAATAATATTATGTAAAATACACGCAGCAATCACACATCGGTTAATAAACTGTAAATCATTATTATTAAATTCGACAAGTCTCTGAAAACGCGATTTCAATAAAGTAAATGCATGATCAATAACGATTTTCGTGGACAAATGCAAGAAATTAAACTTTCCTTGATTGGCCGTAAGTTGAGCGTTATCTTTATACGGGGTGACTAACCACGATAACGACGGGTAAATATTATCGCCTATTAAATAATAATTTGAGAACAAATCAGAGTTTTCACTAACTTCACTATATAGAGACGATTGCCGTAACAACCGTTGTGAAGTTGTAGCGCCGGGTTCTCCCACATACACATTTAAAAACCGCTTATCACTATCGACAACTGCTTGCAATAAAACACTATAACTTTCCCCATTTTTCGGGATTTTATACACAAGCCAACCATCTTTCGGCTTTTTAATAACAATGTGACAGAAATCTATAGCACCTAAAACGTTTTTGAATCCATGTTGCTCAAACCCGCGTGAAACTGTTGCATATCTACAACGCGGCGGCCATTTTATAAATTTAGACCTATTACAAATGAGCACTTTTACAACTTTATTTACAACACAATGCGCCGCACTCATGCTCACATTAAACCGATGTGAGATCTCACGGAATGTCTCTTGATTCACTAAATACCACAACGTGAGTAAAAGCGCTTTGTTGGGCGTTATCCGCGGCCAACCACCCCGGTGTTCTGAGTCTATATCAGGGGTAATCATATCTAAAAAAAAAAAACATTTTTAAGTCATTTATAAAGTTCGAAAATACGAATTAGGGTTGGTATTGCTTGATGAGCTTTTAAACCACGTAACTGTTTTTGGATCGAATAACGGCCACATCACGTGACGCTTTATACTCTTTTTGTGATAAGAATACATTTACAAAATGAGTCATGTGATTGGTCTTTACTTAACCAATCCGCTTGGACCGCGAAAATATGATGTATGAAAATTTATGACCGTACCAATCAAATGTTGCGCTGTTTGGCGCGACATTTGAAATTTTAACTTGAATTCTTCATTGGAGTATCGATGGACGAGTTCTTCTACAAAGTTCTCTGTTCGGTTTTTCTTTCTCCTATATTCTTCCTCCGTATCAGAACTGGACGAAGATGACGACGAGGATGATGACGAAGATGAAGACTGGTTACATGCTAATTCAGTCTTATTGAAATAAAATTGAGGTTAGGTTAGGTTAACTGTAATCACAGCTTAACAAATACACTTACCAACACCAAGTTTAATACATTGTCATTCATTATAAATATATTTATAGTCAAATAACATTTATTTAAGCTAAAAGCCTACTTATTTTCAATATCTGTATTTGTCACCCAAACCGTACTACTTAGATTCTAACCTAATATTTAAAATCTCAACTATAAATAAATAAAAATGTTGCGTACATATTTGAGCATTTTGAATAAAAAACAGATTAACACAGTGCTAAAAGGTGATTTTTTAAAATACGCTTGTTACTTTTCATTGGTATTAACAATTATTTTTAGCATGTGCGAGTACAGAAGCTAAAGAGCAATGGAATTTATTCACTTCGGTATGTTTGGAACGAAAACCAATCATTACACCTCCACTAAATGAAATTGAAGCAGAGTTTCAGAAGTATTTATATCAGATTGAGTTGGAGAGAAGTTTAAAATCGGACCATGAAATACGATATGAGAACGACAAGTAACTTTGATTACGGCTCATTGTTCAACATATAAAATACTTGTTACTTACAGAAAACAAGCAGCATTGTTAAAAAATTTGGACACGACTGATTTAGATGCGGCTGCAATACAAACGGCACAGGATTTTGAAGACGCTTGCACAGAAGAATTTGTTAAATTTCAGTTTGCTACCAAAACAACCGGTATTTTAATAATAATAATAATTGTTAATTCAGTTTTCTAATGTATTGTAATAGATGCAGACAAGAAAAATGATCAAAAGTCGTTGGAGAGGAAGTTAGATCGCCATTTAGTATTGGTAATGCAACAAACAATTGGGAACAAACAGTTCTTTTTGCCACCGCAAGGATTACGAGAGGATGGAGAAACTTTAAGACAAGTATTTTATAGTTACGCATTTGCTCTTATCTAACCAGTATATTAATATTGCTTATTCAATTTTCAGACAGCTGAACGAGTTCTGAAAGAATTTGTTGGTGGTGAAATGAAAGCGCAAATTTTCGGGAATGCTCCAGCTGGATTTTATAAGTATCGGTATCCGAAAATGGCCCAAAAAGATGGCATCGTTGGGGCTAAAGTGCGATTTTATATTATATTACATAAAAAAAAATATTTTAATTTTGTTTCTTAGGTTTTTATCTATTTTTCTCGCTATATTAAAGGACAAGTCGACCCTAAGAGCCAATTTAAGTGGTTGGACCGATCCGAATTGAGCTGCGAAATGCCAGAAGAGTACCACAAGTGTTTAAGTAAACTATTAATAGATGAACCACAATTGACAATAAATAATTACAAAACTAATACTAAAACATCTGTAACAATGTAATCTATTTTTATTAAATTAGTTAAATAAATTCGTTTCGTGATAAAATAGTCATTTATTGTTTAGATGTTTATCAATTCGGTTCTATTTCAACAGTTTTACCTATACGAGTAATTTTTCGAAATTTCGGTTCGGAGTTGTCCAAACACGTATAGATAAATACGTTTATAAGTTATCAGTTGTAAATTGATAGTGTTTGAAACAATATATATATATATATGTATATATATTCGTAATAAAATGGCAAGTCCTTTACGCCAAATTTTACTACGAGCCGTATCACCTACTAATTTAAAAACTGCAAAATTACTAAGCACCACCTGTAGTGATATTTCAAGGTAGGCATTTTATTTGAGCAGCACATCTGGTAAGCTTAGCAATCGTGCAAAAAAGGTTAAAAATCGGTTTCGCATTGATATATTATAATTATCGTTTTAATTAAACGAATAGTTTCAAAAAAATATATTTGTAGTTCGAAATTGTTTACCACATATCAACAGTGTCCAAAAATACAAAATGATAAAGAGGTTTTAGTAAAAAATAAGTCTGAAATTGCTACTTTTGAAACTGGCTCAAGTAAATGTAAAATAACTATAAGTGAGCCAGAATGTGATGAACTAGTCAATAAAAGAGGAAGACGTTGTTTGCCATTTGTAAACACTCCGGATCGAGGTGGTATCTTACAAACGGGCACTTTTCCTAAAGAATATTTGAATGTTTTGGGAAAAGGAACTTATGGTACTGTAGTGAAAGCCATTTATAAAGGTAAATATAAGACATCTGCAGTGTCTTGCACTGGACTTTCTATACGTATTAGGCATGTTTTGTTTAGATAGAGAGGTTATTTATATACACAATTTAAAATGTTGTATTTCAATAGCTTCTTTATCTAAACAAAATATGCCTAATATGTATAAGAAGGTCCAGTGCAAGACACTGCTTGATGTTTTAGTCTTCAAATAAATTAAAAACCTAATAAAATATTTATATATAATATTTTATTAACCTTTTAAACACTTTTACACTCGAACTATATGTCATAAGTATAACTTCCCATTCCTACGTAAACATAGCAATAAAAATAGGACATTTAAAATTTTAAATTGTATATTTCTTGTAATCGGTACACTTTTTGACGAAAATTTTTTAACAAAACTTGTGCATAATATTAATATCTTTTATTTTAAATACTAGTATATTTTCTGTAAGTCTACCCGTTTTGGAGATAATGCAGAATTCCCAAAAAATTACTAGAGTAAACATGCACTTCCGGTTTGAATATTCTTTTTAAAAATAAATGGTTTCCTTGCGAGCCATATATAAGTTTTTAGTTTAAAGTTTTATGACTATAGCATTGGCAGCTTTGGCTGTAGTGTGTGGTAGAGCGTCACACACACACACACACACACACACACACACAGGCAGGCGGAGTTGTAAAAATAGGCAGACTCGGCTTAGGGAAGGTCAAAAGGTGTATTTCCGTTAAAATCTTTAGTTCAAATATGTTTATGATTACAATACTTTCTTATATACATTTGTATAAGAAAGTACAAATTATAACATATGCATGCTGTATGCTTTATATAGAGATTCTATAACACTACAGCTAATAGACGCGTACAAAATAGTGCTCATATGCACCATTGTACACCTTCGAACATAAGTCTTGTCCCTTTATAGTCACCTAAAGTCTTGCAACGAGCATTGCATGATTTTAATGCAAGTTATGCAGCACGTACAAAATCAGTTAAATTGCGTTGGTGAATCCATATCATTCGCTTATTATGGTAGGGTGGACCACCCCTACCATAATAAGCGAATGATATGGATTCGACCTACGCAATTTAACTGATTTTGTACGTGCTGCATAACTTGCATTAAAATCATGCAATGCTGGTTGCGAGACTTTAGGTGGCTATAAAGGGACAAGACTTATGTTTGAAGGTGTATATACATACATACATACACACATACACTACATCGCTCTTACTTCTAAAGTATTGTACCATCTTGCGAAAAACAGACTATTATAAGTATTATTATTTTAGGAAATCAGATAGCTGTAAAAGTGATCTCAAATAAAAAACAACATTTGAGCTTGTTACGTGAAAGAAACGCGCTTTATTTGGACCACAAAAATATAGTGAAAACATTTAAAGTTGTATGTGAAGCGAACACGAACTATGGTGTGGTTATAATGGAAGACTGTAGTGATTCAAGACACTTGCAAGCTATTTTGGATACGCGTGAATTGAATATAAAATTGGCCGATATTACCAGTTGGTGTTTGGATATTTGTAGAGGACTGCAATACTGTCATGATAATAACATTTTGCATTTGGACATTAAGCCGAAAAACATTTTAGTGCAGGGACATACGTGTAAAATATGTGATTTTGGAAACTCTCTAAATTTAAACTGTATGGAACAAATCAATTATATAAATCAGGTATCTCTTCATGTATTATAAAAACATATTCAATACTTGTATAGGTGGGCCATCTATTGGTTTCTTTTTGAAGTGTATGCTATTTCGACAGTTTGCAACACTGATGCGCTTGGCATTGATAGTTATGTAGCGTCAAACCTCCTTACAGCGGAAGTGGTGCCAAACCTCCGCTGTAAGAAGGTTTGACACTATATAACTATCAATGTCAAGCGCGTCAGTATTGCAAACTGTCGTTATAACACAAACACTTCAAAAAAAAACAACAGATGGCCCACCTTATTTGAACAGAATTTTAAAACATTGTTTAATTTTTGTAAACGTAAATGAAATGTTTATTCGCAGGGAACAGTAGGATATACAGCACCAGAACTATTCCAGAATATAATCCCGGATGTTTCAGCTGATATTTATTCGTTGGGAATTACAATGTGGCAAATGGAATCCAGGCATTTGCCCTATAAGAATTTAGATAGCAAAGATGCAATCATTTATTTTGTAAGTACCAACATATATATATATATATATATATATATATATATATATATATATATATATATATATATATATATATATATATATATATTTAAATAAAATAAATATTAGTTCTTTTATTATACCTATCGCTAGACTTTTAAAACAGAAAAACGATATACATATGTACATACCTATAAGTATATTTTTCTGAATATGACTGTTTTAGGTTGTGAAACACAATTTAAGGCCAAACGAAGTAAAAATAATAAATTCTGGATACAGTGATATTTACCAGCAGTGTTGGAGCGGAGATAAAACGTTACGTCCGACTTTAAATGATATCATTAATGGCCTTAAACAAATTTCAAATTGTCGTCAATTGTAATACATATACCTATTAGATATATTTTAAATATTCTGCTGAGCAGCTTTTTAAGTATAAAACAAATAAATTCAAAAGAAATTAAATTAAATTAAACATATTGATTTTTTACTTAAAAACTATAATCTTATAAATAAATATATACATATATATATATATATATATATATATATATATATATATATATATATATATATATATATATGCTTTAAAAAAGAATTCCTGGCAATTTTTGGGAGAATGATGGTAGGTGTACAGTGTAAGTATAAATGTGTGTTAGTCATTCGTGTTTTGTCAATGAATTTTATTTAATATCGCTAACGATCTGCCCTTTTATATTTACATACGTAGATAGGCACATATAATGAATAGAATTCGTATTAAATTTGAAAAACATTTCGCAAGAGATGGTATTATATACCTATGCATGTGTGTGTGTGTGTGTGTGTGTGTCTACTCACCTACCTACTCGAGTTTAACTAACTGCGTCGTGTATCTGTATAATAGTATCCTCGCTCGTCGCTCATCTCATTGCGATACTGATACAAATGCATTGACGGGTAAAATTGTTACAGTTTTATTTCCATGCACTGTATTCAATGTTTCATGTCATTTCTACTACTACACACACACACACAAGTCGCAATTCAATACATACATACATACATGGCTTTGGTTTGAATGAATAGAACCGAACTTAATTTCAGATAGGTATAAATACATACATCATAAAATTGGTGTATAATCATGGAACATATTTTATTTATACGTATTATTATCAACATTTCGCATAATCCAAATCGAATACATATACTATATAAAAACAGGCATTGGCTGCGCCAAAGTTTGGCACGGTGAGAGAAAAATAAGCACAAGGTTATTATACGCTTTGTTGAGATATTCATCGGTAGTTACATTCCTTAGACCGGACTGTATATACATACATACATACAGAACATGCATATTCTCATCAATCAAAGGGGCAGGCAGCAGTAAACCCTTTACATACATTCACATATTGGCAATCGTTCGCCATTTCTTACAAACTTCTTTTGCTTCGTTCACATTCATGAAGTTCGTCATCATACACATTCTTCTATTCCGCTTACTCACAACTTCGCGCATTCATTATTAAGCATATTTATCCCCGTATTCCGAGCCGAGGACAAACTCGCGTTCTTACACCATTCCTTTCGTTTCCAACATTTATGTCTCTGTGATGAATGTAGTTTGTTACTCTCAATAGGATTGATGTATATATATTTATATATATATATATATATATATATATATATATATATATATATATATATATATATATATATATATAGGTCTTAAATGCAATATGAACCAATACATGACAATTATATTATAATAAATATAATACATATTTATATATACATACATATACATATATATATATATATATATATATATATATATATAAATATATATATATATATATATGTATAATATATATATATATATATATACATATATAAAAAAAATTGCAACTCTGAATGGGGCGAGTGAAAATGTATGTATATCATACTACGTATAAGTATACAACATATACAATACGGTGTTTTCGTTTTGCCTAGAGCCATGGACCATTAGAATTGTATTTACAACTATACACAACCGATGTATATGTAACTTATAACTTACTACTGATATAGGGGGAATTCGCATCCAATTCAGTGTTAAATTTGTTTTTAAGTAGGTATATACATGCTTTCTAAACAAAGCAAACAATACATTTTACGTGTTAAGATGACCGAAATATATTACTACTTTAGATTTAGACTATTTTTTATACTGCATGTATGTATCTATGTATATGTAGAATAAATGTTATATATCTACATAAAAACGTCTGAATTTTAATTCTGGTGCGCTTTGCTTAAACAAAAACACTTTTTATTTAAACTAAAGCCCCATTTTTAATTGGACAACCCTTGAGTTGCGACGGGACGTGCTGGAGAATTTATGGAAGAAAACCCTTATGTAGGTATATCTCTATTAATTTGAAATACAATTTGGGAAAATGTTAGCAGCGCAACGTTTTCATACATGCGAATAAGGTTCAGAACCGAAATCATACGGAAATTAGCGGTCGTTCAGCAGCATAAAGTGTAGAGATAACGATCGAATTTCAGCTTAATTAACTGCTTCAATGATCCTTTTATTTACCACAAACCAGAGTAGATAGCAGCAGACAACAACCAGCACATAGCTAACGCACTGCTGGTTGCTTCATTTAATATATCTAACAACTTTCATATAATAGGAATATATATTTTTTTAATAAATAACATTTTTGTTGATATACCTATATAATAGGTATCTGGAATATAATTAAATATATATATATGTACTACATAGATATTTTATCAATAGCAGTTGATTAGAAAATAAATGGGTTGTATATTAGCGATAACTATAGAACGGTTTTAGTGGTTATATCAAAGTGATATGTATTCATTTCCTTTGGACAAATGGTACACTGATTGGCCGTAATTTGTAGCGGCGCAGCGCGAATCAACATTTCAATTTGTACAAATTACACCCTCCTCTAACAAGACAATTACCTACAACCACCCCTGAAAGCGACGTTTACAATAGACGGTCTACATTTTATCTTACAAATACAGAAAAACATGTTAAAAATTAAATAACGATTTTATTGTAGGTACTAAAACATAATGCTCTGATTGTAATCTAAATTTTTTTTGAAACTGAAATGTCAACTATAAAAATAATATCTATATAGAGTGAGCCATCTATTAGTTTCTTTTTAAAGTGTTGCAAACTGTCGAAATAACATGAACTTCAAAAAGAAACTGACAGATGGCCTACCCTATATAGGTATTCTTTTCATAGTTGACATTATTGTACTAAAACACAATGCTCTGAATGTAATCTAAATTTTTTTGAACCTGATAATGTCAACTATGAAAATATTTCCTATATAGGGTAGGCCATCTGTTAGTTTATTTTTCAAGTGTATGTTATTTCGACAGTTTGCAAC
The DNA here is from genome assembly GCA_018344505.1 of Nebria ingens riversi. NCBI lineage: Eukaryota > Metazoa > Arthropoda > Insecta > Coleoptera > Carabidae > Nebria > Nebria ingens. Next base: position 349,022 of record JADQWA010000839.1, read on the forward strand.
ACTGACGCGCTTAACATTGATAGATATATAGTGTCAAACCTCCGCTCTAAGGAGGTTTAACACTACATAACTATCAAGGTCAAGCGCGTCAGTGTTGCAAACTGTCGAAATAACACGCACTTGAAAAAGAAGCTAACAGATGGCCCAGCCTATGTATGTATGTGTTGATGACACAGTGTGAACGGGGCTTCCGCTTCAGTGTAAAAGCGATGTAGTACATACATAGATATATCAACTGTTTTGTTTGACTAACAAGCTTGTTTCGGTGGCTGTGCAGTGCTTGCTTTAGGGGATTTATGACGAGTATTATCCGCTAATCTGTGCTTTGGAGTTTACCCTCTATTTTTGGTGCAATTAACATATCATTATTCTTAACTTTGCAAATTGTATAGGTATATACATGTATATAAAAAAAAGCCCTTATATAAAAGAGTAGAAATGACGCAATTGTTGAACGCGATGTCATTTCGAATGCAAAGTGATCGTTGCTCCATTTCGTTTGAATATTAAGTAATCTCTCATCGTTGTTTGCCACTTTCAGACACCACATCACAGACATTTAGAATATAGCTAACGTAATATTATATAATTATTTGTTTTTATAAATATTTTTCAAAATTACTATAGTAGTAATAATTTGTTATAAAGAAAAAAATTAATACATAAATAATTTAGGTATTACATTTTTTTAGGCTAAATTGAGAAATCATATTTAATTAGTAACATGCAACCAACGCTATAAGTGTAAAATAATTATAAGTAAACATTTACATGTAAAAAAATAATAAATAAACTTTTTTAAAAGAAAAGATACGAAATTAAGTCATTTCTCGTTTTATTTCTGTATATTTATTAAATCATATCATATTTCCGTCATTCGTGATTATTTATGTTATAAATGGAAAATAAATTATGATATATAAACATATTTGGTTGCGTGTGAGTGGGAGAGAGAAAAAGCTCGGTGAAATTAGTCAAGGAACGGAGAGGTTTTATTTGCGGGTTAAACTTTGTACCAATGAAAACGTAGCTGCTTGAACAAGATAGGGGTGGGGGGGGGGGGGTATATGGAAACCAGTGCTCAGCCAATCACAATGCAGAAGAACAGAAGATATATATCCCCAATTACGACATAAACATGAACCGAGATTTTGCTTGTTGTATCATAAGTCGAGCATTACCACTCAATCCTATCTGTATTTTTACAGTTAATTAAACTTAAAATAGTTTTTCATATTTATACAACATTATAGCTACTATAGGTATTATGTTTCACCAATTTGGCAACATTGCAGCTTTCAGACATACACATTTCTATCTTTGCACATTTATTATTATTATTCTTACAAGGTTATAAACTATATTTTATATGGAATAGCTAAAGTCTATTCGTCATTTTTAATAATTGTATTATTATTATTTTAAAAGAACTTTAATTTAAAGCAGTTTAACAATAAATATATTTGTTTTAACAGTTAAATTTAGGCTTCAACATATTCGTCGTTTGATAACAATAAAAATGATTAAAAATAAAATGTGAATTTCGAATTTACTTACCTACCTATATAGATATGTAAATAATTAAACAATATATGTGTGTGTGTTTTATATTTATGTAGGTTTTTTTAAAATAAAATATGAGTTAAGTATTAAATGGTGTGATGTGTGAGCGAATGGGGGAGAGAGTTGGTTAGTGGAGGCGGTTCTAAACTAAATTGGGGGCGGTTAGCAAGTGACGCTATCAAAACACAACACGCCAATATCAGTTACGCAGGCAACCTTCACTAACTGTATCATCAAATCTACCCCTAAATATAGCAAAATACTTTTTTTATTCAATTATGTATTATTATTGTAAATGTTTTTTTTTATTTGTTAATTGTTATGTGTGTGTGAAATATAGCCATGTATAAAAACATGCGGTTCGTGCACCCAGTTTAAGTGTGTTTTCAAATACAAAATGCAAGAACATCATAAGTCGTTTTTGATCAAGGATATACTAAGTGATGTGCTGTTTTCACGTAAAGAAGGTATGTTTAGTATTTAGAAATATTATATGATGCTATCAAACCATAATAACCGTTAAATATATAAATGAAATTAAATCTATTAGAGAGAGGCTAGAAAATTAAATTATTACCTAGGTATAACAAAAATAAATGGTTGAAATGAAAATACTTAAGGCGCCTTCGCCAAAAAACGCAAATTCAAATAAATTTGCTTATAATAACTCATATTGACAATAATAAATAATTTCACTAATTATATATAAATTTTCCAAATAATATAATACTGAAATATATAAACTAATATTATTGCCTGATACCCATTTAAAATCATATTATAGAGTGAGCCATTTGTTGGTTTCTTTTAGAAGTGCGTATTATTTCGACAGTTTGCAACACTGAAGCGCTTGATATTGATAGATATGTAGTATCAAACCTTTGTTGTAAGGAGGTTTGACACTAAATATCAATGTCAAGCGCATCAGTGTTGCAAACTGTCGAATTAACATGCACTTCAAAAAGAAACTAACAGATGGCCACTAATTATACAAATATTCTAATATGTATGTAAATAGTTATATTAAATCTACCTAATATATAGGTATGTTGTCAAAAATGATTCTTTTACTTGTTTCTGTTACTCGTAAAAGACGCACAGGGTGCCAAAAGGCGTTTCTTTAACAAGTATAAGGATGACAGGATTGCTAGTATTATATGCATATTAAAATTAATAATATATTCCAAATCTCGGTAAAATATTATAAATTCATCCATTATAAATCAATTTATTAATTTTTTTAATCAGATATTAATATAATTATTTTTGGTATATAAATACAAATTTTCCAAAAGTAATTTATCGAATTAACCAGTTAAAACATTCATAATATTTGCGACATTTTATTAGAACCATTACAATGAGGAGGACATATAGCATATATGTCATTATTAAATAAATAAATAATGATTTATGTATAAAAAAATTGCCTGGGGTGTAAACTTAAACAATACCTATTGTAAGCTTAATTGGAAAGTGGAGAGGAACCCCGTGAAGACGTAAGCGAACGAAACGGGGTACTTGACCAAACACACACACGTTTGTGGTGACGTTGTTTAATTAAGCCCTGCAGCCATCAGACACCGCCATATTCTTATGTTCCAATTAACAAAAGAACACTAAATCATCATGTCGTTTCGAAATTTCATGAAAAAGAAACAAATATCCCATACATAAATACATATAGCATGTACACCATCTGTTGGTTTCTTTTTGAAGTGTGTGTTATTTCGACAGTTTGCAACACTGACGCGCTTGCCATTGATAAATACACTGTCAAACCTCCGCTGTAAGAAATGGATCGTTTTACACGTCAGTGTTGCAAACAGTTAAAATAACAGGCATTTAAATAAGATACCAACAGATGGGCCATCTTATATACACGCACAACAAACATTTTACCATTCAAAATACAATTAGACAGTATCGATTACGAAGATGAGTTAAATCAAACGGACGACTTGGATCGGTTATCACCACCGGGACTTTATACATCAGAAGAATCTCCAAGTGGCGACAGTGCGACTGCAGCGGCCGTCGCCGCAAAAGGCCGTAAGCCACGCCGTCGGCGAACTGCTTTCACACACGCCCAACTCGCGTACCTAGAGCGGAAATTCCGGTGCCAAAAGTACCTATCTGTAGCCGACCGCAGCGACGTTGCCGATTCTCTCAACTTATCCGAAACACAGGTGAAAACTTGGTATCAAAATAGAAGGTAACGCAGCGCACTTCGATTGCATGCCAAATATTTATTTCATACGAATTGATATTTCAGGACAAAATGGAAACGACAAAACCAGCTACGTTTGGAACAGTTGCGACACCAGGCGTCTGTCGAGAAGGAACTGATTGCTGGAGCTTCTTTGAGAGGCCACACTTCTGCAACAGATTCTAGTCAGTGTTGTGCCCCGAATACGTTAACCACTCACCGATACCGACCCCAATCACCTTGCAGCTTCCTTAGTACGGCGGCGGCCATCTTCCACAATGTCACATATGTTCATGGCTGCCAACTGTAGTTATATTGCAAGCATATTATAAAATGCTTCATTTATTTTGAGTTTACTTCAACATTTAGGCTTTTTATGCTAATATATATATATATATATATATATATATATATATATATATATATATATATATATATATATATATATATATATATATATATATATATATATATATATATATATATATATATATAATAGGATGAGCTATCTGTTGGCTTCTTTTTGAAGTGCATGTTATTTCAACAGTTTGCAACACTGACGCGCTTGACATTGATAGATATGTAGTATCAAACCACCGCTGGAAGGAGGTTTTACATATCTATCAAAGTCAAGTGCGTCAGTGTTGTAAACTGTCGAAATAACACGCTATTCAAAAAGAAGCCAACTGATGGCCCACCTATATGGATATTTGATACAATACATAAAGATATCCATGAAGAATCAGTGTGGCCAACCTGAGGCAACTAAATGACTCTTTTTTAAAGCGAATCGCTGTTATTATGATATATTACTAGTTAATATGCATATAAAATGGTCTTCTTAGTCGTTTTGTAGTTAAATATAATGATAGTCTGTTTTTTCATAAAAATACAGCGTTAGTCTTATGGTGCACCTTGTCGCTTTCACTTATGATGTATTGCACTATGTTACTCAAGGAAAGGATAGCGCTTATGTTAGGTAAGTGAGAGCGACAAGGTACTACTACATATATATACATCATAAAACAGACTATAGGGGGACCATTTTTAACCCATTCGTGCACATTTACTACTTAATGCGTACATCGTATTGTAACATGTAGATTTATGCCGAAAAAAGTCTGTAAGTTCTACCAACAAATGAACTTGAAGTTGTGACTGTTGATTTAAAACAATAATAACCACAAAGTATTTCAAGAAGCTAAATACATATTTCGACAATTAAAGTTGCAATAAGGGAGTGTAACGTAATTTGTCTGGCTAAAGCCCTGGACTAAAGTACAACCTAAAAAGATACGCTCTTCACCAAATCATTAATAGTGATTCAAATACTTTGTAGTTAAGTTTTATGTTATTATTTCATCAATAAACGTACATCATAAATCGCCTAAATGAGATCGTTATTATATTTTTAATTTAATAGAATATTTGTTTATTGTACATTTTACCATTAATAAATAATGCATAAAACATGTTTTATTTTGTCGTTCATTCCTATGCTTTTTACACCGTCTTTAAACAAAATGGCCACCATAAATAGGTGTATGCAACGTACCTGTAGCTACGTCTTTTGTATATACGTATACAAGTAAAATATATTTTTGTTCAAAATTGTCTATACCGTTAGTGAACCAATTAAAAGATTCTAGACTAATTGGCTAGAAAATTGGCACATTATATTTCTTTACTTACTTATACCTACTAGGTATATAGACATCTGGTCTATTATTTATTAGGGGTTCCGAATGGCATATGCGCGAAAGTATTCACTGTTTGCAAGTGGTATGTATGTACACACAATGGATTATGGGTATTAATAAGTGTAGCAAGTTAGGGTCGAACGCGTGTCTATTAAGGGCTGTTACACACCCAATTACATACGTTAACGTACGGCTAATTATCACGAAATACACTTTTGGTAATAGAGAAATATTATATTTTTTGTACTAAATAAACTTTATTTACTTATAAAAATTAGTTGGGTTAGGTATAAAAAAAAAATTTCATAAATAATAAATCCATATTAATCGCTATATATAGTTTATGTGGATGCCAAATGCCATTACATATGCACATACGTATAATAATTAGTGTGAATGAGAGTTATGAAAGATATAAAACGATATCTATTTCTCATGTTTTCGTTTTTTAACGATGGTTTAAAGAGGGGTAGGGTACTGTACTGAGGTAGTCGCAGATACTCGTCATGTCCCTGGGAAGTCAAGTAGGTGCACACGACGTTAAGGACGCACTCTCTATTATAAATATATATATATATATATATATATATATATATATATATATATATATATATATATATATATACATATATATATATATATATATATATATATACTCTAACCCTCAAATAAGGAAGGGCACACGTCCAGTATAAAACGTGCTTGCTAGCTGATGTAATGGTCCACTTCAGATCATCTTCTCTCTTGTAATAATGATTCTTAACCTTTCAAGCTAACCGCCACCCGTCGAGCCATCTTTCTATTCTTTAGTATTTATTACAGTTGGAATAACTAACAACGTCAAATACAGTCTTGTTCATAACTAAACTAATGACAAATTGCATATGTGACCATATTTCAAATCAAATTGCTTTTAGTGGCAAACGAAAATTTGCGTCGCTAGCAAAATGGCTGCGGTAAAAATCTAACGCCACTGAAAATTATAAAAATATCTATTGAAAAATACAGATTAGATGTTTAATGCTGATGATGAACACTAAATTAGCACGAATAACTCGCCAATAATGCTAAAATTTTATAATATATATAAGAGTAATTAAAATCAGTTTAACAGATAATTCCTCCCACAACTGTTTTAATTAGCGCCTAACTTCAGGTTGTCCGGACTCCACTACCTTTAGTATTTTAGTTACTATAGTGTATTCTTAATCACATACGTATGACATCATAACACATATTTTACTCTCACCTCTGTCTTACCTAAGTCTACGAATTAACTTTATGACGTGAATTGTCATGTTATCGTGGATGTACTTGGTATACGTGGGAATTAAAATTTGTATAGTAAACAGTTTTATAATGCCATCTATCAAACATTTTCAATACTAAAACCGTGATTTTATTCATACTCACATTGCATGACGTCACACCTATGTGATCAGGAATAGACCATACTCTTAGAATTCGTGTGATATTTAAAGAAAGGTAAGCCCAGAGGTATCTAGTAGTGAATTTATAAACTAATTGCAAGTAGCGTGACAAACCTTTTACATATTTACTTTCATTGATGCTTATACAAACAATCTAGATACTATATTTTATAACCAAACCTAGCACACTATTTTTATGAAGGAATATAAACAAATAATACAGGAATTTGTGAAAGCGCCCACAAGCAAGGAATTGGTATTGTGGCGCAGTCGATAGGGAATTGTTCAACTAAACCGCATTATAGTTTAGCTGAGGTACCAAAGATGTCACAGGATCTGGAATGTATTGATTTAGCGGGCTAGCTATACAAATGTCATTAGTTTAACAATATTTAATAGGTTAGTCGTTTGAACTGGTAGTTCATCGATATGGTAACAGGAACAGTGTGATTTTGATTAATAATAAAATATGAATAAAGCCGCTAGTGTAATTGCGTGTACATAGGTACTTAGTTTTGTGAGTCATGTTTATTTTGGTTGACAACATCGGTGTGTGTGCGTGTGTGTGTTGTTGTTACTTACTTCCTTCCTTCCATCAACGACCTACGTTGCCGTCCTGTCCCGTCGGTACGTATGTTAATTCCGGTATTAGTTCATATGCTATTTTTACTATACACCTTTTATATTTATTTGCGTATATTTGCGTTCAGAGACAGGCTATATACAGAAATGAGTTAACTCGTTAAACTTGTCAAATTTATCTATGCCATACCTACTTATCTATTTCTATACCTATTTATGCCCCTGTCATTCAGGGTGATGGCGATACTATAATATACCATTTTTGGATTTTTATCGCAAGTCTGCGGCGATTTAAATGAATTACTAATAATTTAATCAAACAAGAACTGTAGTTATTATATATGCCATAACCAGAAATCATGTTATAAATAAATCAACGAAATAGTTAATATACACATGTGAAATTTGCGGGTTTTTTTTTTAAACTCATCAAGTGGTTTTTATTACAAATTTATTTAAATAAGTGCCCACCATTCTATCAATAAATAATCTATATATATATATATATATATATATATATATATATATATATATATATATATATATATATATATATATATATATATATATATATATATATATATATATATATATATATATATATATATATATATATATATATATATATATATATATATATATATATATATATATATATATATATATATATACGTGTATGTAATAATTACAATTTAGTTTTCTTTCAGGAATGACCGGATTCATGTTCAAATGCGTATTGTAATGGTTGATTGTTAGCGAATGTAATGACCAATCCGCGATCACCATGTCTTGGTTATTATACAAGGTAAGGCCATCTTTTTTTAACCATCTAATATACAAAAAAAAACAACAAATATTACTACAAAAAAATTTGAATAATTTCTATTGTTACTCTATAAATAATTTTGGTTAAACCGAAAAATAAAAGAAGAAATATCCAAGCCATTTCATAATTTATCTATTCTGTCGCTAATTCAAATATAGAAACTACAATTACCGACTTCAGATTGTTAGTTTATACATTAGCTGCAAAATGCTCTTTTTGGCGCATACTACCCGAGCGCCAAATCGCATTTTCTTAGAAGTAAACGGACCTGATGGTTTTTCTTAATAGTCACTTCTAATTTTTATACATAAACATATTCATTTATAAACATTTTTTAAAAGGTATAACCCCTTTACTTACAAGCATCGGTGGTTCAGTGGTAGAATGCTCGCCTGCCACGCGGGCGGCCCGGGTTCGATTCCCGGCCGATGCAATTTTTACGTTTTTTAATTTAATTTTTTAATAATAGTACGGTAGGCATGATAAGGTGACGGAGTTTCTTTTATAGGATCTAGTATTAAACATTCTAATTCAGTAAAGTGAGATGATCGATTATGATATTCATAAGACAATTTATAATTGTTATTTAAATTAGTTTAATACATTCATTATTTATGTATATACATAAACAACAAAGTGTCACCTTGTTAATCTTTTTTGTGCATTCCCAATGTCAAGCTATAATCTCTTAAATTAAATCACTAATTAGTTAGATGTAGCTAGTTCATATTAGTGCATCCGCCATATTGAATTTATTAAATGATTTCTTAAATATGTATATACGGTATTAAGCTGTTTATAACTTTATTATCATAACAGATTTTACCTTGAACTTTAACAATTAAAACGAATAAGTACTTTCGAGATACATATATATTATGTTTATAACAACCTGTTGTTAAATAAATTATAAACACTGCATTATTTATTGTATATTCACCGTTTAATTTAAAAAAATATATATTATAGTCATACACAATTTATAATATCATAATTGATATTCATATACAGCAGAACAATATTACAAGTCATCATTGTAAATAAAATACAAAAAGATTTCACACAAGATGATGCATTGATTTTCTCAAGTTCAAAGGTGAAACTTGACTTTTATAAAATCGTACATAGAAACTTAATACAGGGTGTTGCAAATCTATATATGTGTACAAAAATCGACAATCAAAACAATCATATCTCGACAATTAAATGAAATATAATTTATTTCGAAATTATTTAAATTAACATTAAGTAGAAAGAATGCTTAAAGTTAATTTAAAAATCATATTTGGCTACATACATATATACTGTGACTGTCAAATATTGGTAAACGAAATTATCGTTGAGGCCGCTAGTATCGCTAGTAAGATGGCTGCTCTTAGATAAACATAACCTCACTAAATTACCACTATTATTGTTTATTAATAATATTTTCTTTTTATTTGATAAGAAAGGGAATCGTACATTTTAATTTTCCTTTGAATTAAATAGACAATTGACAACACGACCTTTTTCTAAATATATATTTTTTAATTTCGGTGAAAATATCATTTTGACCACTCGTAAATAAACAAATAATGAATGCTTCAAGTATAGTACCTGATTTCGCCGCTAGATAGCGAACTGTTAATTTCGTTTGCCAATAATAATTACTATTATATTTATTTCTATAGGTATCTATATAATAGATAATACATTCTGTCCAGAAGTAATTTTGTAACAGCCTGTATAAATGCCAACTATTTAAATTGTGATTTATTATGATATTATTAGATTTAAAATGAGTGTGTGATGTTATTTAATATAATTAAGGTGTTAGTCTGAAGACGACACAAGATTAAATTAATTGGATGATTGAATTCATTGTTGGTTCACGCTTTGTCTAATGATGTCTAATAGTGTGGGAACCTATGTATGTATGTATGATTGTCCATATGTGTATTATATTCGCAACTGTCTCTTTCGATTTATCTTTTGTACCCTGCTTATTTATATATATATATATATATATATATATATATATATATATATATATATATATATATATATATATATATATATATATATATATATATATATATATATATATATATATATATATATATATATATATATATATATATATATATATATATATATATATATATATATATATATATATATATATATATATATATATATATATATATATATATATATATATATATATATATATATATATATATATATATATATATATATATATATATATATATATATATATATATATATATATATATAGAGTGCGCCATCTGTTGATTTCTTTTTGAAGTGTGTGTTATTTCGACAGTTTGCAACACTGACGCGATAGATATATAATGTAAAACCTACGCTTTAAGGAGGTTTGACACTACATATCTATCAATGTCAAGCGTGTCAGTGTTGCAAACTATCGAAATAAAAGGCATTTCAAAAAGAAACCAACAGATGGCCCACCCTATAAAATGTAAGGTGGTTTAAATGTCGAAACGTTATTGAATTCGTAAACCGAGTTGGAAATATATGTATGTATGGTTCTCACGCTCTGCCGTGTCAATCAAGCGTGTTTCCTTCCTTGTTTAATAATTGTTGTTGATGTAATTACGGAATAGCGAGAAGGTTAGTGCACATTAAGTGATCGGATCACGGTCTCAAATAGCGGTGATGATGACGCTACTTGCTACCACACCATTAGCAAGCAGCAAATAACCATTAACCACCAAGCATGAAATCAATTTCATATTAAATAAATAAGGCCGTCTTTTCAAATGCGTATTATTATCTTGTCTTTGTTTATAAATAATTCTATGAAATTCATGATGTCACTTTCTCTGTCATGTCAAAGCGCGCTAAACACTAAACGGTAATACCTAGAATTTAATTCGCAAATGCGTATATGCATACGTACATACATACATTTGTATAAAAATTAAATATTTGCGTTCATACCTAATTTTGGATCGATATCATAACATAGCATACACAAATGTTTTCAATCAATTCGTCATATGAAATTATTAATTTCAGCCTACATTGTAATTTTGTATGAGACACTCACGTCATGTCATGTGAAATCTAATCAAAGCTTCACTATACATGTATACATACATACATAAACTAATAAGTAGCATTTATGTTGGTACAATCAATCATTCTACGCAGATAGACGTGGGCTTTCGATATTTCATTAATAACGGTATAAAATTATTAATATTTATATGGATTAGAGTTACTCATCGTATTTCGTATAACCAAATTATCGATATACATATGTACATATTTCATTTGTGTTCAGTACTATTAGCTCACATCCGAACCAAATTTAAATTTCTAGGAGATTCTAATGACATTGAATTTAAAAAAAAAACATCGATCACGATTGTGAATATAATTGCAGGCTACTCGGAATAGCTTGAAACGCGACCTTGATCCGCACAGAATACGCGATTTATATTCTTGTCTTTTTACTCTCTTTTACGAAGTAATAAGTAAACATTGTAATCATGAAAAAAAAATCTCGAGATTTTCACGGAAATCCACCTTTTGACCTTCCATGAATCGAGTCTGACTATTTTTGGTATGACGTCTATGTTTTATTTATTTATTATTATTTTAAACTTAAAATTTGTATATGCCTGGCAAGAAAA
>JADQWA010000841.1:0-13039 GCA_018344505.1 Nebria ingens riversi
TATATATATATATATATATATATATATATATATATATACACTTCTTTTGTTCTGTACTTCATTTATGAAATACAGTAAAAACCGCGTTTAAATGCAAATAAAACAAAATTATTTTGAGACGTTTTTGAGGAAATATAAAAATATTTTCAGCCGTATTTCACCTTTGTGTATATGTCGGTGTGCAAATCAAAGCTAATTAAATATGAAAATATATGGAAATTTAATACATACATACATATGAGCTCAATGCAATATATTATGCAAAGATTAATAATAATATGATTCATATAGAAACATGTTTGATAGCAATTATATCTATATAGTTATTACTAATAATAATACAAAAACTAATATCTCCATAATCGGCAACTTGATATATCACGTTTTTGATAGGAAAAATTAAATAATTATTATAAGATTAGTATATGTTTTCAACAATTCACTATTGTTCTTATATTTGCATCAACATTTACAAATACGTAGTCTCAGATTGCATCCCACGTCCAGACAAAATTAATTACGAAACTATAAACGAATCTTGCCACCCTGAATTCGCAATTCTATTTAGGTAACAAAACTTGTATAACCCACCAAATATATAAATCACTATTCGCGGTTCAAGCTAACGCGCAGCTCTAGTGATAAAACTGAGAACTAACACATTGAAAGCAGTTATAAACAAAAAACAGCTGTTTACATATTATTGGTTCTTTCTTTATATATATATATATATATATATTTATATATATATATATATATATATATATATATATATATATATATATATATATATATACATATATATATATATATATATATATATATATATATATATATATATACATATATATATATATATATATATATATATATATATATATATATATATATATATATATATATATATATATATATATATATATATATATATAATATATATATATATATATATATACATATATATATATATATATATATATATATATATATATATATATATATATATGTATATATAAATAAATTTAATATCATATATGCGAGCTGGAAGCATTGATTCGCCTTGATTCGTATTACCACTCAAATGATCTAGAATGATTTAATGACTTCCTAAATAAATTAATTCATCTAATAAAAATCGTTAATTAGTTTTTTAACGTTACAAATTAGAAAGATAATAAACGTGTATTGATTATTTCGTAAGCTAATTACACTGTAAAAAATAAATAGTACCGAAATAATCGAAGATGATTTTGATAACTAATATTAATTGAGTAAATTAATTAATTTTAAATTAAATAAAAGTAGGGTTGATTGTACAATTTAGTATAAAACAGGGTTATATGTTAAATTTTAATAAGTTGTTGTAATTTCCTTTTTTTATCTCTGAAAAAAAAAATAGGATGTCAATTTAGACGAAACAATAGTTTTTACAATAATAGCTTTGTTGTTTAAATTGTCGGAGGTTTTCTTTACAATATATATAAATAATTGGATAGTTAAGTTAACTTTCGTAGTAAACTACCGTTACTAAATGATTAGTACTAATTCTAATAATGGTTGAAACAAATTATCTAAAATAGAATCAATTCTGAGAAACATTTGGGCCCTAAACACGACTATAATTCAAAACTAATATGTCTACTTCAGTTTTTTGGGATATGTATATATGTTCAAATCCTCCCAATTGTTATTTCAAATTTAATATAGGTTATTTTGAATCTATAGATAGGAACAATACAATAATGAAACATTCTGTACATGATTTTGAGCTGTGTTGTAACAATGCACACAATGTGTCATTTGTTGAATAAATTTATTTAAAATTATGGTTTCTATTGTTTAAAAACACAATTGTTGTAAACCCCTAAAGTATCTTGGACCAATCCCTTTATTCTAAACTCAAATTAAACTTAAAAAAAGTTTCTATGGCATAAACACACAATTGATGTCAATAAAAAACTCAAATTAAATAAATGTTTCTATAGTTTAAAAACATAATTGAAGTAAAACCATAAATAAACTTTATTAAAAAATCTAAACACAAATATTTAAAAGCATTTTAAATATTGATTAAATATTTTATAAAAAAATACCTATTACATTTGAGGGAGGGGGAGGGGGGGGGGCAGAAAAATCTTTTATATTTACAACTTTCGTCATTCAACTCTATCCTAACGAGTATCCTTGTAGATGATTTCATCCACACAATATATATACATATATAAACAAAGTAATTATATGTATAAATAAATAAATAAACATCTTTTTAAGGTAAAATATATATGGTTGTTTTTTTTTTTAAATTATAAAAACAATGACAGAATTATTTGCAATAGATCTAGTTATCCTTGAACTGTTAAACACCTGTACAATTATTGTATAAAGAGAGAAATAATACCTGTACCTTGGAAACGCATCTGTTTCAAAAGGTTATTATTACTTATAAATATTTTTAATAACCCACTTTGGTTCAAACATTTCGACATATAACCAATCCGTTTATTTATTATTTCACAATCGTTAAATAACAACAATTGGAATTGTTTTTACACTCCTTAATCAACAAACGCGTCTAAAAACTAATCAACAACAATCAAGATGACAATTTCGATTTAATTGAATGTATTAATTATTTTTTGTGAGTCAAAACAAACAAAAATATGCAATTTGCAATTGTAATTGTAATGGTGGTTTCGAATGAAGCAATAATGCCCATATTAAAAACAATGTTAATATTACGTAAGAATTGTAATCGCTTAGATTCATCTTTGTGTAATAATAGGATTTGTTACTCCTTTGAATAACTTTTAAAATCACTCGAGGCTGTCTTTAGAAGTCAAATGCAATTTCATCTCCATAGTCAATTCAACTTTCACTCAAAGTAAATTCATTTATTTTATTTCATTATTGTTGCAAAAATCTAGACAAATATATCATAAATACTCGAATTTATATTCATTCGAACAAAACTGCTTTCCCTGGACGTATCTCTAACTTTTAAAAATAAATATTCAAACCAGAAGTACAAGTTTACTCTACACACTTTTGTCTTTTCTGCAATATCTCCGAAACGGTTGTATTTACAGAGAAAAACAATAGATACAAAATGAAACATATTTATATTTCGCACAACTTTTATTTGAAAAGTTTCTTCAAAAAGTCTACCAGTTACAAGAAAATCGCTACTAAAGTTCTTAATTTTTTTACTAATACTGCCATAAGTAAGAGGAATCATATTTAATAAATCACATTAATCAACACCAATAAACATTTAATCGAATGTAACATCTAGGGAATATGCTCAGGTTACGTCTCTGCAACGTAATAGAGACGCCACAAGTGACTAAATGTTTATTTTACCCCTAAACTAATTAATATTTAGGTAATATTAAAAAAAAATACTGTTTCGTACGAGAAATATTTTAAATAATTTGATTTTAAAGCTTATCTAAAACATTTAACTTGTGTAGCTGTAAAAGAATAAAAATGCGGCCGATGTTTACTTAACAATTAAAACATATGAACTGTACATATTTAAGTGTGTAAGATCTGTTTAAAAATCAATATTTGTGTAAACCAACCTTTATATAGCATAGCTTTTAAATATCTATAAAACATTTAAAAAATATAGACAATTATTTAATTTTATTTCGATATTCTAAAGTAATTAATGATGATTCAATTTGATTATTATAATAATAACAATTGATATAAACTCAAGGTGTTATTTTTAATTACAATTTACTTACCGGATACACAGTTTATAAAGTTAAAAAATGCCTTAAAAAATATATATTTATGTAAATAAATATTTAATAATAGCTCGTTTAAATACTAATTATACTATTAGTCAAAGGTGAGGTATCCTGTTAAGTTTTTTTTTAAATGTCGTCCTGTAAAAGTCCTTGGTGTTTAAAAATGGGTATGTACGGGGTAGTTAACAAAAAGGTATATTTCGGGGCTAAAAGATTCATTTACCTCAGAAATTTTGGATACTGAATATACCTGGGTGTTGTAAATATTTAATAATTTTTGGTTTAAAAACTGTTTGTTTTGAAATAATTGTTAATAATAATAATATATAGGTATATAAAATAATGTTTTTGTACTATAAATCAGAAATATAATAACGCATCATGCATTTTATCTAATTATTTAAAAAATTTATAATAATTGCCATATAAATTAAATGTGTTCTGATCGAACGTTGAAGTCTCCAGAAATGAAGTTGTAGAAAATCTATGCGTATAATCTAGGTACCTATATGAGGTAAGTTGCTGAAATAATTTTATAAATTACCTGAAAAGTAAGAAGAGAGTTTCGAAATCTCACAGAAGCACTAATATAATTTTAAACAACTCTTAAACCGTATAAATAAATCACAAAATTCACTAATACTAATTCACAAATTTAGTAAATATAAACAATAATGGCTACTGATGCAAAGGAATTGAGAGAACGTCTGCACGCGACTTTGGAAAGAAAATGAATATCAACACAAAACTTTTGTACTACTGCACTACTGACGGGTCGCCCCTACTATACTTCATTTTTACTTCTCCCCCCTATAACGGCATAAAACCAGCGGTTCTACACTTGTTATACACGACCACTTGTGAACAGTGTAAACTGTCTTTGATGTACACGCCTAACATCAAACAGAAAACAATTTACAAGACTTCTTTATGACGACAAATTTATTCATACAAAATACTTTAATACCCCCAGCGAATATCCATCAAAAATAATTAATTTTCTACTTAATAACAATTACAGTAATTGCGTTAGTCACCCTCAAAATTAATAATAATCGCCTAAACATATGCAACCTAATAACTATAAGCTGGCAGAACCATATTTTAAAAAATAATAATAAAACAAAATTGACTGAATTGTAATAACAAGTACCTACAATAATTTTCGATTATTCGAATTATTCGAGCTATACATTAATAATACACGCCTATACATATGCAACCCGCGAACTCAAAAATAACACCTTTATTTAAATAAATAAAACAAAATTGACTAAATTGCAATAACAATTAGAATAATAATTGCAATAACATTTATAGTAAATGCGCTATTCACCCTATAGATTAATAATAAACGCCTATACATATGCAACCCGCAAACTGTATGCTAACATATATTTTTTAAATTAAATAAAACAAAATTAACTAAATTGCAATAACAATTACAATAATAATTGCAATAACATTTATAATAAATACGTTATTCACCCTAAAAATGAATAACAAGCGCCTATACATATGCAACCCGCTAACTCGAAGATGACATATATTTTTTTAAATAAATAAATTGACTAATATACGACAGAACGTCTAAAGACGCAACGGCAATTAAAACGTTTTCGAGATTTTCGATACAAAAGACAAATCGAACCAGTATATCTTAAATAATTCGATATTAAACAAAGACAACTAATATTGATTAAATTTTAAATTTTTTACTATTTGTTATTTAACAAATTAATTCGCTGTAAACAAATTCAAATCTATATATGAATATATTTTGTAAACGTAGTTGAGATAATCAAAATGTTTAAAATGCAACCATAATGGCACCGTTTAATATGCACTGGTATATAAACAATCGCTTACTTTCGATCGTATTCGGTTTGTAAACCGAATCCATGTTGTTGTCTGGGAAAAAAACAACAATGATAGTGAATACACTTGTTCTTCCATCGAAAGACCATTCATTTGTAAACATGTTCACAGAAATAAACAAATTTCAATTTCTAATCGTAAATAAGACCACGGTGTTTCCCACCTAAATGGCATTGTAATAAATACACCACACATAGCACAAAAGACGCTGTTTTCCTACCTAATACAACCTATCAACATTTCCAGATAATACGACCGCAATTTTAAACAGTTTCATCCGAAAATTAAATTTCTAAATTGTTGTAAATACAAACAAATGTTTACAGAGTTTAGAAATTGCATTTTAATATTTGTACCACAAAACACGAATTTGTTTATTTGTTTACAATTTTTAAACAAATTTTGTATTCAGGGCGCCCTAAACATTACAATTTGTGTAACGCCCTAAATAATTTTTGAGTTAATTATGACGAAATGGTCAGTTTTTAGTATTTTTTGTGTAATACACACTAATTAATGTGAGCAATTGTTCTTATCGATAATTTAAATGAAATATCAGTGATTAATGTTTAATTTCTAAATAATGTTAAATATAAAAAATATATATAATTGTTTATATTTAAAATCACGTACGCCATAGTATTACTTTACAAATTATCCTGAATTTATATAGTAGATATCATATAACCCATCATAAACAAAAGTCAAAGATAATTTTATCAATTGCAAAAAATAAGTTTTTTAACCTAAGACAATAATTAAGAAATTTAAGAAATGCCCACTCATAAATTTCTACAAACAATTATAATTTACAATTATATTTAATCAGATATAATTTGTTTGACCTAATACGACCCCCAGAAGTATAATTTTAATTATTATAGAATTTACCCATCATAATTGTTAACTAATTATTGCAATTTACCCCGAAAATGAATATAATTGTGTTTAATAATTAATAAATAATTGATTGAATTAATATAAAAGAGGCTTGGATTAATTTAATGAACGTCCGAAACAGATTAGTAGGTGTGATTTGGACCAAATTGGAATCGATGAATTGAGTGGTCACAGAATGAAGAATAAGACATAAGGAAATATTAAATAATCATGTAATTCTAAGCACATCTTTTTATATAGATAAAACGTTATTATAATAATGTCCATGTTTGATTTGTTGATACATGCACAGGATAGCTAAAGTTTAGTGGTGGTGAATAGTAATCATATATTCGAAGAAATGGTATACAAAGACAACGCGCGGTTTTAAAATTATGGGTACGTCATGCACGCATGCACGCACATCCACCAGTGGCGCACTTGTACCTAAACTATTAAAGGCCATTTAAACAAACTAAAAACTACATTATTAACAAAACAAAATTGAGTTTAAAATACACATAAATATATATACAAATTTCAATAAAAAAAAAAATATATATATATATATATATATATATATATATATATATATATATATATATATATATATACATATATATATATATATATATATATATATATATATATATATATATATATATATATATATATTTTAGAAAATAATCTGTGCCGAATGACGCATTGTTGAAATGACCTCTAGTACTAACCACAATAGTATTGGAGTGTATATTATGAATGAGCGGCACATTTAATGACAGGAAGTGCCTACAGAGCAGCACGTATTTTTTATACATACGAGTATACAGACAAAACCATAAACTGTCCAAATTTTTTCCGTGTCTCACTAAAATTATCTGTAAATTGTATATACATATATGTATATACTTGGGCAAACAACCTTAGATCCTAAATATGGGCAGAAACCATATCCAAGATCACTAATCTATTTTTGGCTATAATAAATAATTCAATATTCCATTTTAAGTAAACTACATTATTAGAAGAAGAACCTTGGGAACGGATACGTTCATGATTTTTATCAAAGGTTGCCGAATCATTTCCTCATTTTAGTATATTATTTATAATAAACATATTTAAGTTACAAACATAATTAAACAAATTCAAGAACATCTAAAATAACCATTCTATGACATTAAATCTTTAGAAAACATAAAATATCGATTTGGTCCACTTAACCCCATACTAATAATTAAAAAAAAAAAAAATGTTGTAAATCGTGTAATAAACATTAAAATAGCGATAATAGATAAACAATTATCGCAATGCAGGTGTTTCTAATAAATATATTAATTTATGCAATTTTATTTGTGGAGAAAAGTCACGTTTACAATAGAAAAAAAGCACGTGATATCCGGGATATTCGTTTCACGCACTCAGCTGCATTTATTGAATCATAAATTAAATATGAGGAAAATTGTATATACATATCGTATATATATAAATATAAAAATTATCGTTTTTCTACAACCATGATGTGTTTATTAATTAATTATTTATAATATTGTTTAAATATCAAATTAATATACTATAAATAAATGTCAACTTTCTTGTGATCCAAATCAGCCCAAACCAATCAGAATAAATAAATATTTATCTAAACAAATACTAAAATGTTTTTGAATAAATTAATAATAGAAATTTTGTCGGTGTCCTATCAAAGCGGTGACAATTTAATAATATTAAGATTGAATATATTAAATATTTTTTTAGAAAACTCGAGGTTATAGGTTAACAGGTCTGTCAACTGTCCCAGACCTTGTCGTAGTAATATTTTGACCTTATAGTGCAACAGCAGGGTCAACAATACTTTAAAGAAAAAACTGGATTTTTTATTACACTACAAGTTTTGAATGTTCTAAAGAGAAGTCAAATCTAGAAATGTTTATTTATATTAGTAACAAATGATTTGAATCAATCAATTAATTATTTAAAAATATGTAGAAAAGTTTTTGGTCATATATGAGTCGAGTGTAAATAAATCTATAAGAGCTGTAGGGAAATCTATAAGTTCTAATTTGGATTATTTATTAAATCAATACACGTAATATTAACGGGAAGATTATGCACTTTTTATATGTGTTCAAATACGTAAGAACTTATTTTTTATTAATAATATAGTTGAAGTATTAATTCAATTTAGTAGTTCATGTTTTACCGGTAAAATAACCGGTATATCTTACCGGTTACTAATTATTAATGGTAAGCATTGCCGTATGGTTGACCGAAAGAAAAACCAGCCCTTCTAATTAATTAATGATTAATCTGATTAATTCTTAATTTATTTTAATAATAATAATATAAATCAACTCTAATTAGTAGGGGCTAAATTGGACTAAAACGAAATTCTAATCTCCCCTAATTAGAATTATATAATTACAAAATATTTAAATGTGTCTAAAATTAATTAATTGTCAAACTCATATTAAATGGGGTAGTTTGGACCAGCATGAAACTGTCTATATGAGAATATACCTTGACAAAAGTAATTATTTAAATAATAATAATAATGTGGCTGTATATGCGTTTCATTCAAAAAATAATTTAAAATCATACATTATTAATATATGCTAATTTATATTAATATCAGTGATTTAAAATTATTATTCACAAAATTGTCAACGGGTAACTATATAAAGTTGATTCGCAATTATTATAGATTAGTTATAACAGAATTGTGTTACTTGAGTTTGATTCTAAAGTTTAAATTATGAAGTATTTAATGTTATTTGTTTATTTGAGTTTGTGTTTAACAGATGTTTATTTGGTAAGTATTTAAAATTAATGTTTTAGAATTGTTTAATTTGTTATACAACATTTGGGGAAATTATTGTTTGTAGATGACTGAGAAACAGATTAAATCGACCGCGAATTTAATTCGAAATGTATGCCAACCCAAGAATAAAGTAACTAGTGCCCAAATAGACGCAATGCATAAAGGGAGTTTCGAGAATGATCCGAAACTTAAGTGTTATATGAAATGTGTTTTCGACACTTTGCAAATTGTAGCTATATGTTTAAAAATAATTTATTAATTATAATTAAATTGTTTATTCAATTGTTTATAGATGAAAAATGGTAAATTGGATATGGATGCTGCAATGAAACAAATAGCTACGTTGCCCCCGAAATATCAGGAGCCTACTACAGCTACTGTTAATAAATGCAAAAATGAAAGTAATTGAAATTTAGTCAATTATGAATATTTTAAGATTTATTCAATTAATTTTTACTTCTAGTGCTAAGTTCGGACCAATGTGAAGTCGCTTATGAACTGGCTCAATGTTGGTATACTTCAAATCCGGAGGTAAATATTATTTTCTTTATAAATTTGGGTAAAAATATAAACATATATTTTTATTTCAGTTATATTTTTTACCATAAAGAAAAAAGTTTGATTCATTTGTTGAAATATTTAAAATAATAAACTGTATATTACCCTGGATATTATAAAATAAATATATAATTTTAGAAAACCAACAAAGGCACTATTGCACGACTGTATTTATATATAAATAAAAACAATTAAAAATAGATGAAACATTTTATATTTAGACATGGTTGCAAACTCCCACACTTTGAAACAAAAAAATATTTAAATCTTTATTAAAAAATAATTTTTAATTCAATTATGAATCAATTTTGTTTAATGTTTCGACCCAAATCAATTTTTTTAAATATTTCGGACCAAATCATTTAATTGTATCAACTAATTCATAATAGCTTAGCTCAACTAAAAACGAATTTAGCAGCCTTAAGGCTAATACTTAAAGCAATTGCCCCCAAATAGTTAGTCCGCCCCTGAACTCAACTGTAATATTTAAATTTGTAAAGAAACTCGTATATAAAATGAAATACAGGCAGAGAGAAATACAAATAAAATAAACTCGAAAACAAAATAAAAGAACCAGCCATTTTACATTAGGAACAAGTTTAGACCTGCTTCTACCTACAAAATAATGAATGAATACGCTTGTAAATAAAATACAACAAAGGTAGACAACAAAAAAAAGCATAACCGGATATACTAACAATAGACTGAATCGTCTAGAGTGCTCGATAAGTTCAACCCTACCAGTCAAACTCGGTGATAGCGACATATTCGAGTTCGATTGTGGTCATTCGGTTCACTTATGTGAAAATGTTTAGATTCCCTATAATAAATTGACATCAAAGCTATTTTGCTATAAGAAATGCCATTGTAATTCGATATTATTTATTTAAATGTAGAAATATTAGTTAAATGTTTTTGAGAGCTTCTCCAAAACAATGAGGTTGTATATGTATGTGTGAGGTTCGTTCTCATGTGATGTTGGGACGCGGTAACAAGTCTCTCTCACTGGGAGGTCGCTTAGGTACCCGCGTACACCCCGTGCGAGGTCCTCAGGCGCGGTGAGACCTCGGCGGTCCGAGATCATTGTGTGAGAAGGTGAAGAGCTCGAGAGCCATCATAGATTTAAACAACAAGCAAGCTGGGGCGCGGGACCGAACGCTGTTTTCTTCTTGTGTTGAAATGAACGCGCCCTGTAGTTTACTTATGTACCGCCGATACCCGGCGGCGCTGTCCGCCAACGACGAAGCATCATTTGACTGGTTGGGACATGCTACGCAATTCGTCATTTTATAGGCGCCTACTAGATTTGTCCAGAGTTATAGGAAAAACAAATTGATCCTCGTACAAGAAAATGGCTGATACTTTATTTAATTTTCACGATATTAAAAAAAATACGATTTATACAATTTAATAACATATTAATAATTTATTCATGCATATAAAACAGTGATTTCTCTTTTACAATAAAAATAGAATCTTATTTCCATTTCATTGTCACTTTTTTTCTAAACGGAACGTCATATGTTTTTGTATATTTATTATTTTAAGGTTGACTTGGTAACTGTAACACCATTTCCAATTGAATAAATGTGGTACAGCATATTAGATTACTTATTCGGATTACTCTCATTTGGTAGCCTAGCAACGATTATATTTTTGTCAACATTTTTTTCCCTAACACTGCGCAGATTGGAATCATTTATTTAATGTCAATTTTGTTTAGTGTCCACGCTCTACTTATTACTAAACTTAATAACAATATAAAAACTATTCGAAATAGGCCAACGCGTCTAACAATATTTAAGTTTTTCAGTAACTTCAACGTGTGAACAAAACACATTTGATTATTATTTATTAACTAATATAAAATAGTTTAAATAAACATCATCCGTTTCCTAACAAGCCTTTTTATGTTTCACTTCTATTATATATCTGTTTAGTATTTTTTTATTTTCTTAACTTGATTCTTAAGTGTCTAGAAGCAACCTTTTTTTGTATGACGGTCAAAAAAAAACGAGGCAACGCGGACAGGGGGAGGTGATAAGGTGTAGTGCCCTTTTGTGAGGGGTGGCGCCGACAATATAGACCAGCTCAGTGGCGTACAATTCACGATTTTATTTAAATCAAACGTATTATAATTTTCTATACGTATATAGTATAAATCGGTGACAATTTATGTTATTTTCTTGTACTCAGTGGCGAATTAATAAGATAAATATAAAGTTGACTCACCAGTTATGAAGATGTTATAAGGAAAAACCGAATCGGAATTTCTGTTGACCAGAAAAAGTACTTGGACTTCGGTGCGGGGATTTCTTCGATAATTAATTTATTGGTTTCTGTAATCAAAGTTTTATATTAATTATATAAGTTCTATAACTTTCAAATGCATAATTCGCGATTCAACCACACATGGATTTTGTTGATATTACCATGAGAAGGATTGACAGAGCTGACCTTCGCTCTATCATAGCTGTTAATTTTGCGTTTGTTTTATATATACACATCGAGATATTAATTGCACAAAACTACAAACCACAGTAGATGAAATACGCAAATTTGTTCAATCTCAACGATTTATTGATAAATCAACTCGAAATGCACTCGAGGCACACAACAGAAAGAACGATTTAATGTTTATTGATTTATTCAAGCAATATTCCATTATTAGAACTCAAAAATAGCACAGAATATTGCATCAAGTAATAATACACTAGCATAGAAATAACCAATAAATATAAACAGCTGTTTTGTGTTTCCTTCAAAGCGTTAGTTCTCAATAGAACCGCCAGAGATCCGCATTAGCTTGATTGCGAATACAGTTACAGAATATCTATTTAATATACATAACTTCATGCCTATTCTCATCTAAATTAATTATTTTAAATTACATATAACATATAGAGCCCCTAAAGTCTGTAAATATAGGATGACCCATCTGTTAACTTATTTTTAAAGTGCGTGTTGTTTCAACAGTTTGCAACACTGACGTGCAACAGGACGTTATGTAGAGTCAAACCTCTTTATAGCGGAGGTTTGACGCTACATATCTATCAATGGCAAGCGCGCCAGTGTTGCAAACGTCGAAATAACACGAACTTCAAAAAGCAGCCAACAGATGTCTATATATATATATATATATATATATATA
>JADQWA010000843.1:0-35000 GCA_018344505.1 Nebria ingens riversi
TTTAAACATAATGATAATTGAAACAGAACCTCTTATACCAAATGTTATTCAAATTGATTTAGCTATAGAAGCAATTGATCCGCTTCTTCTACCTGAACCATAAACATCGGAATGTTATGTTACTGTTGTATGTAATAAGGATGTATTTTGTAATATGCATACCTCAGAAACAACTACAGGAATTAAACGTCAATTACCAACTTGCAATGAACATATCGAAGGTTTAATCTACTCTCACTGAGTAAATAAACCAGGCTGAAACAAACGGAAGTGCAGTAAACGAATCTATACTAATTTAGTGGCACTGTATATATAATTCGAACGGCAGCTTACAGCGCGAGATTTATAATTATAAAATTGATTTTATAAATGAAAAATACATAAAGAAATATCGAATGACAATGGCTCTACCACAATAGCATTCATATATAGGTCGGAAAGTATGAAAATACATAAATTCCAGAAAGATAATGAATTATACAAAAAAACAAACAAATATATATATATATACATATATAAATAAATATTATGTTAGTTACTCTATCATATGTCTATATTTTTCAATTTATTAAATATTTACATTGCATAACTCCGTCGATAAGTAAATATTATAAACACCAGTATCCTTATAAAGAACATGCATTTATAATATTTTCCACATGTATCTTATGGTACGTTCCAACCAAACCGAAATCACATTATTTACCGTGAGACAGTATTTCAGTAAGATTAAAATTACAACCGCCAAAGGTCTAATTGTATAATATGTTGATGCCACTGCAATTCCTTTTCGGTTAGAACACACCATTACTTAAATATCACCAATCTGTTTGTCGCACTCTAAGCGTCCAATTATCACTTCTTATTACTTCTACACCAGCACCATAAAATGGTATAACATACGCGGATCCATCTGCCGGTCCAACGACTTGAGTAGCAATTAAAATGATATCAAGAAGTTGGCCCAGAAACATAAAACCCAGTGTACAAAATTTCACTAATCCTATAGCAGGATAACCCAAATAGAAACGATCTATTCCAAACATTCCCAAAAATACGGACAAAAGTAATGCTGTCTCAAAATTGTACCCATTTCTGAAAAGAATTAACATAATATTATGCGGCGATAACATAATATTATGTACCTAGACAAAAACTTACGTCCATTTACAGGGCATTTCCTTCGTAAATGTGTTATTGTTTGTTTCTTTACATTTTAAACCATCAACTGCTATGCACCATACTACAAAAATAATATAAATAACCACGTTCTAATTATCTATGGGGAAAAAGGCATAAGGGTGAAATATTTAAGTGAGGAGAATAGATTAATGTACTAGACAAGCAAATGGTTCTTTAGTTATATTAGCCAGTAAATTAATTTTGTAGGTGACAATTTCAACTATTTGCATATTTCATACATTCATGTTTATACTATAAATGAAATACGTTTACCAAAATTACCTTTGGCTTTATTTTCTTTTGTACAACCTCTTAGCTGTTGTGTTTGTCGGTCTATGTGGTCATTTCTATTTGGATCCGGACAAAGATATTGGCCCATTCTTAGTGTACTACAATAAACTTCATGTTCAGCCCCAAGATGACTAATAAAATACACTAGCATAACAAAACTAGTAAAGAAGAAAAACTTCATTTTATAAGCTAACTCATCGTATCAAAATTAGTAAATATTTTTTTGAGTTTCCTTTACATAGAAATCTGTCAGAAACTCATTTGACAGCGTAACAACTGTGAAGCTTGCTGCATGCATAATGATGCATAAAATATAACACGTTACCAACATCATCATCTGTTATATTATATAGTTACATAATACATTCGTAAAAAAAATAATGCATACAGATCTTTCTCCTCATTTACATTCGCCCGAATGCAATGAAATAATAACAAAACTAAAAGAATGTCATGCAGATTTTCCATTCAAGAAAATATTTGGTTATTGTAATTCAATAGATGCTGCTATGGTCAAATGTTTAAAAGCCGAACGTCAACTTCGAAGCAAATTAAACCGAGAAAAATCAAAAGAAACCCAGGAGAAACTTCGCAGATTAGGTTACTAATACATTAAACAGTATGCCGTCCACGAGCGCCAAAGCGGGAGATATTTTGGAGTCTGTTAATTTGAGTAATGATGCATACAAATCTGTTTTGGAGCGATACTATACGCCAATGTATTGCATTGAAATATGTAGAAGACAGATAGATCATCATTGTGTTTTATTTCATTCAAATCGAATCTGTATGATCACTTTGGCTCCAACACATCCAGTGATCAAGGAGAATAAAAACATTTCCAAAATTAACTATAACGTTACAAATGCGTTAGACCGAATGAAAAACAAAGTGTCTGGCAAGGGAAAACGTGGTGGACAAAAACTGAATCCAGAGACTATTTTATGTATTGTTGAATGTAGCGATGATACTTCGTATAAAATAAGTTGTTGCGTTAAAGGAAAATTGATTGAAATGAATGAATTGTTAGTTGATGATCCTAATTTATTAGTAACCCATCCAAAAACTAAAGGGCATCTTGCAATTGTATTATGTGACTTATCTAATGTTGAATTGTCTAAAGATACTATGTTAACTGAAGACAATTACATCGATAAATGTAATTCATCTTCTTGGACATAATATGTAAATTACGATCATTTATCAATAAATTGTTCTACAATAGTATTTTATTTTTAAATAATATATATTTATATATAATACTAATTTTATTTGGGTCTAGTTATTTTTTGCACATTTAACAATATAATAAAACTTCAGTACTTTTATTAACATTGATATTAAAAATTGAAATATCTCTTCAAACCTTACGACGGTAACATCTATGAACTTCTGGTTTAATTGCGATGACTAGTCCAATTAGTTCTTCAATTAACTTAAAAAATATAATAAAATTGGATTTAAATATATGAAATATTTAAAAATAAATAATACGTACAGGCCCTCGCATTGTACCTACAGCTGCTTCAATATCGAGAATCTTTTGTTCTGTATCTATATCGATTTTCGCTTGTATATCTTCTTTTGATCCCATTTTCTTTGATTCAAATTCTTTAAATATTTTATCCCTTTCAGCCCGATATTTCTCAATTTCTTCCTTTGATTCATCTTTAGCTTGTTTTAATCTTTTTTGTTTACCTTTAAAAATATAAAATTAAATCACTGTGGTATAGTACGCGGTTAATCTAAATATAAATAGTATCTTAAAATAGATCATTCAGTATTGCTCCAAATCAAATGGAAAATTGCTAAATATTTTATTTATCCAAAACAAACTTATTGATATTTCTAGTAACAATTATTATTAATTACAGTTCAAAGTTGTATCTTACGTTTTCTTGCCTCAGAAACTTTTTCCGCAGCAATTTTCTCTGCTGACAAAAGCTGTTGAATTCCTTGGCTTTGGCAAGCCATTTAATTAGAAATTATAAAGATTTCGTTTAAGAAAAGGAAAATATCGTTCGAATAATTTATTTATAAACTTCTTACACAAACATCACTGAGCACCTATTCTATGGTACTGCCACCATATAGAACTATTTATAAAATAATAAAATTTTTATTATATACCCTAAATAAAGGATATTTAATGTACAAAAATTTTCCTCAAGAATATTTGAAAATTGTATAAAACACTTCATATTTATTTGTATTTAGCTTGAAAATAATAAACAAAACTATATGCAAGTGTTTGAATTCTATTTTTTTTTTTTAATAAATATTGTTGCAAAAATTACAATACCTGTGTTAATAACATTTTTTTAAAATATTAAATGTATGAAATAATTTGAAATTTTGTATTTTGGAAGAAAAAAAAGAAGGAAAATGTTTACGCATGTGCAAAACGAATACGAAATAAAAACGATTGAGGTTTTTAAGGTTATTTAACCGACGGCGCTAAGCAGTTTATTGCATATTATTTCTTTCATACATTTTGTAATTTATTGGATTTTAAAGTATCATCAAATGGAGATTTCTGATGAAAATTTACGTACTTTAAGCGAGTACTTGCAACATACACTCAATCCAGATCCAAATGTCAGACGGCCAGGTATTTACAACTATTTCATACATGTATAATGATCGAAAATATGCAATATGCCGTTTTGCAGCTGAAAAATTTTTGGAAGGTGTTGAAGTAAATCAAAACTTTCCTTTGCTTTTACTTCATTTGATAGACCAAGCAGAAATTGACATGACTGTTAGAGTTGCTGGAGCGATCGCGTTTAAAAATTACATAAAAAGAAACTGGAAAGTTGTTAGTATATTGAAATTGCTAATAATGTTTTTTATACTATATAATTACTATCTTTTAAATATATATATATTTATATATGACCATTTTTAGGAGGATGATGAACCAGATCGAATTCACCAAAGTGATCGCGGTGCGGTTAAAAGTTTGA
Source organism: Nebria ingens riversi (assembly GCA_018344505.1). Classification (NCBI taxonomy): domain Eukaryota; kingdom Metazoa; phylum Arthropoda; class Insecta; order Coleoptera; family Carabidae; genus Nebria; species Nebria ingens. The sequence goes on from JADQWA010000843.1 coordinate 4,440, forward strand.
TTGTGACTTTAATGTTAAGTTCTCCAGAGTCGATTCAAAAACAATTAAGCGATGCAATAAGTATAATTGGAAAAACTGATTTTCCTATTAAATGGCCGGAATTAATCACCCAAATGGTCGACAAATTTTCTACCGGTGATTTTCATATCATCAATGGAGTACTACAAACAGCTCATTCGTTATTTAAGAAATATCGCTATGAATTCAAATCAAATGAGTTATGGACTGAGATTAAACTAGTTTTAGATAAATTGGCCCAACCACTAACTGATTTGTTGCTGGTAAGCGCATTTTAAATTTAGAAAAATGTTTTCAATAATAAAAGGCTATCGGTCTTTATCGAGATCCTAAGCAATGTAAAAAACAAGAAGAAAGTCGGCATTTCTATTTTTTCCGTGACTTCTCTGAATGATTTAGTCTACAGTCTCGGAGGAAATTGTTTTCTTAGCACATCAATTTTTGCGTGCTATGTCTTTCATTTCTATGATTTCATGAAACAGTTTATTTTTCAGGCAACAATGAACTTGTCAACACAACATGCAAATAATATACAAGCATTGCGTATAATATATAGTTCGTTAGTTTTGGTTTGTAAAGTATTTTACTCGTTGAATTTTCAAGATTTACCAGAGTTTTTTGAAGATAAAATGGAAATTTGGATGTCTAATTTTCATACGTTATTAACTGTTGAAGTAAAATGTTTACAGAAAGCAGTAAGTTATAGTAAGATAAAGACGATTTAAATATTACATATATAATTTATATAGGATGATGAAGAAGCTGGCGTCATAGAACAATTAAAGTCTCAAGTGTGTGATAATGTTGCGCTATATGCCTCGAAATATGATGAAGAATTTCGGCCATATTTACCGCAATTTGTTACCGATATTTGGAATTTATTAGTTTCTACAGGACCACAGCCAAAATATGATTTGGTAATAGTATTGTTGAGTAGTTTAAACTATTCCACTTGTTTGACTTTTTATTTTTGTGTAATAGCTGGTATCCAATGCGTTGCAATTTCTGTCTTCAGTTGCGGACAGAGCACACTATCGAAATCTTTTTGAAGATAATAATGTGTTGAGTAGTATTTGTGAAAAAGTTATTATACCAAATATGGAATTTAGACGTATGTAAATTCCATTTCAAATCTTGTTTGTATCATTTTACAAATGCCTGTCATGATACACATTTAATTTTTAGCTTCTGATGAAGAGTTATTTGAAGATAACCCCGAGGAGTACACACGTCGAGATATTGAAGGATCTGATGTTGATACTCGAAGAAGAGCCGCATGCGATTTAGTCAATACACTCAGTCAAAATTTCGAACAACGGATTATGGATATTTTCGGGCAGTACATTCAGGTATTGGACCTGAGTGATAAAAATCATTATATATAACTTTTATATATATATATATATATATATATATATATATATTAAGTAAATTTTTATTATTTCTACGTTTAGGTAATGCTTGGAAAATATACAGAGAATCCTGCTCAAAATTGGCGCAGCAAAGATGCAACTTTGTACTTGGTGACATCGTTAGCAAGTCGTGGATCAACACAAAAGCACGGTGTTACACAAACGAGTCAGTTAGTATCTATACCGCAATTCTGCTCACAGCATATTCTACCTGAGCTAGAGCGACCTGATAGTAAGTTTTATTCAAATGAATTGATGACAATACCATATAAAACATCTGCAGTGTATTGCACTGGAATTTCTTATTCGTATTATACATTATTTGTTTAAATCTAAACAACATATACCTAATACATATTAGAAAGTCTAGTGCAATACACTGCAGATGTTTTAGTCTTTAAATGAACTAAGAACCTAACAAAATATTCATATATAATATTTTACTAACCATTGAAACTCTTACACTAGAGCTATATGTCATAAGTATAACTTTCCATGGCTACGTTTTTTTTTTTCATGATTACAATACTTCCTTATATACTTTCGTCTAAGAAAGTAAAAATTGTTCAACCAATTCAGCATTAAATGTGCATATTGTAAATAATGCATAGCACAAGTTTCGGCATATAATTGGAAAATATAGTTTTTAAATGTGCATATAAATATAGCGACTGGCATAATTCTTAATCACTTTTCTACGTATATAGTGAACCAAAGACCCGTACTGAAAGCCGATGCAATCAAATATGTAATGACATTTCGATCTGTACTACCGAAAGAAATGGTTGTTGGAACACTACCTCAATTTTTAAGGCACTTGCAAGCAACTAGTTCTGTAACACACACATATGCAGCGTGTGCTATCGAAAAAATATTAGTTATGCGTACATCAGATAATCAACTAGTGTAAGTAATAAATAGACAAAGGATCACTATGTGCCTTAATCTATACATATTGTCTTGAATTTTAGTGTCAAAAGTGAAGAATTGGCTCCTCTAGCTGGAGAACTTCTATCTAGTCTATTTGCAGTCTTAGATAGACACGGTTCTGAAGAAAATGAATATGTAATGAAAGGTAATGCATTAAATAAATATACATATATTTCATTTCCTAATGCTTATATTTTCTTAGCTATTATGAGGAGCTTTTCTACTCTGCAAGAAGCAATCATACCATTCCTAAGTGCATTATTACCTAAATTAACAATTAAATTACAAATGGTTGCGAGAAATCCATCGAAACCGCACTTTAATCATTATTTATTCGAGTCTTTATCATTGTCAATCAAGTAAGTTTTCATAAAATATTCCTATGTTTAATAAATGTTACGTATTGCAAATGACTTTCTAATAATAAAATATTGCTTATTTAACGTTCAAATGTTATTATTATAATGTTTAAATATCTGTAATTTATTACCATACAAAAATTACTAGTGTTGCCATTTTAAGAGCAGCAGCAATGTTTACGTGTACAATTGCTATTATTGATATTTATATAATTGTTTTTATAGAATTCTCTGTAAAAGTAATCCTTCCACTGTTACATTATTTGAGGAGGCATTATTTCCGATTTTCCAAGGCATTTTACAACAAGATATCCAAGGTAGTATAAGTTACATAAATGGCTAATTTTCATTATAGAAATGACTCGTTTTAAATAAAAAATTGGTATAAAATGAAAAATTGAAATAGCATTCTTTTTTTCAGAATTTATTCCATATGTGTTTCAACTGTTGTCTCTAATGATGGAAATGACACCACCTGGTTCAGTACCCGAGGCTTATATGCAGTTATTGCCGTGTCTGCTGGTGCCGGCACTTTGGGAACGACCTGCGAATTGCAGTCCACTCGTTCGGCTGTTATGCGCTTTCGTAACACAAGCTGCTTCTCAGATCGCATCTCAAGATAAATTGGTAAATACTTATTTATTCTTCAAACATAAACTACTTACGATAATAAATTTCTTTCTTTCTCTTCCTAGAGTGGTTTGTTAGGCATTTTCCAGAAATTGATTGCATCCAAAAGTAATGATCATGAAGGATTTATTTTGCTTCAGTGTATTATGCAACATTTCCCCATGTAAGTCAATCGAATTCTCAATGATGGCTTTAAAAACTATGTTTCTGTTTTATTTGTTTGTTACATGTTCAGGGAGACTTTAGCTCCTTTCCATAAACAAATATTCTTTTTGCTATTCCAACGGTTGTCATCTAGCAAAACAACGAAATTTGTTATAGCTCTTATAGTTTTCTTCTGTTTTTATGCTGTGAAATACTCTGCAAGTGATTTAGTTACAATTGTTGATGGTATTCAACAGAAGTAAGTCATATTTTGTTTTTATCTTTATAAATGGGCGAATGGTTATTTTTTATGTTTAACAGTATGTTTGGTATGGTCTTGGAGAAGGTCTTGATAGCAGATTTACAGAAGGTCTCTGGTAGTGTGGAACGAAAAATTGCTGCCTGTGGTGTCACGAAATTAATTTGTGATTGTCCAGCCATGTTTTCAGGAGGATATCAAAAGTTTTGGAGTTCTCTTCTTGAAGTAAGTGGTTTATTCTCGTTATATTTTCTGTGTCACAAATATTGTGCTCTACAAATGATCAATAATAAATTATTATGTACGTCGGTTTGAAACATGTACTATTTTAGGCATTAATAAATTTCTTTGAAATGCCTCTCGATGAAAGTACATTTGCCGATGACCATTTCATTGAAATTGACGACACACCCAATTACATGACATCGAATGCTAAACTTAATTTTGCAAATAATTCCAAATCGGATCCATTGCAAGGTATTTCATATTACATTGCGGTCATACTCGAAGGGATTCATATTTCATTTATTTTCCATAAATAGCAATAACGGAACCTCGTCAATTCCTAGCACAAAGCATGACAACTTTAAGCGGAACCCAACCCGGTGTTGTCCCAAGAATGTTAAATAACATAAACTCTGAACATAGGACCGCTCTGCAAGGATATTTAACGAAATTTGGATTCCAGTTGGCATAAATAATTAAGAATGATGAAAAAAATATAGTGATCATGAAAGAAAAGTTGCACCCTTTGACTGATGAGCTATTTCTTTTTAAGAAGTATACGTCAATTTTTTATCATTAGAAAAGTATCAATTTTATTTGTCTTATTTAATTTTTAATCATAAGTATTATTTTGTGAATATATTTAATTATTAATTGAAATAATAGTTTCTACTAATGAATTAAATGAATATTTGTTGATGTGAAATATAAATGATCTAAATACAGTAATATTTTTCTTCTGACACGGTGCTAGCATTAGACAGAGGATCATGTGAATATTAAATGATAAGTTACGTTTACTACAATTCTATGAAATCTTTCTGTTTGTATTTACATTTAAATATTCGAATAACTTGTTATTTTGTACTTTATCAAACAAATTGAAATATTTAAAAATACATCTTGTAAAATTAAAAGTACTTATCGTTTATAGTAAAACGAATATGAACGATAAGAATATAAAACCAATTGAAACTTTTTTTATTGGAATCTATTTTGTTCTTGCATTTTATACATTCCTCACATACTTCTCTTAGTGTGACATGAAGTTTGCGAGTAACTGTGAAGAAATTCCTTTATAATCAAACGCGTATTTTTATTCAAAATTCGAACATTTATTATAAAATTGAAATAATATTTCGAAAAAAATCGAAGTAAAACCAATATTTTGCTATAAAAAGTGTTATGATAGTTGTGAGAAAAATAATAATAAACGTATTGGAAGAGGGTACATTTACAAATATTTGCTACAAAAGCAGAAAGGAATGTGTGTAGGTTAGGAATGTGATTATTTAAAGCTGTCCAATAAAATACTGCAATTGTTATATGCGTATTTATTGTGTGTCTGTGGAATTTGGACAATATTTTAATAGAATCTTTTCTATTCTATCGATTTTACGTCATAAACAATTTGTAAGTGATGTGAAATGAAGAAATTCATTAGCTTGCATATGAACAGGTATACACAAAAATTGAAATATCTCCTGAAATTTATTAAATAGGAATGTTGATAAAGTATTTGGTTAGAAATCAAACGTCAATTTGCTCTGAATGTGAATCGTTAACGTTTAATTTTTTGTCAACGTCGTAATCTATTTGTATTATACATATTAGCTATCCTCCTACAGGTGGTTGATACTTGTTGATTGTATGTATATAAAAGTAGGTTTCGTTTACTATTATTTATGGTAACCAACCTTTTGATTTGGCTTAAGCTTTGTAATGTTTCGTTTGTTATTTATTGAACAGTGAACACCGATTCATATTACGATTGTTTTAATGTATATATGTTTTAAAGTTTAAAGCAAATTTCGTGTTTTGTTACAGAATGTGGCAATGTTACACATAAAAGGCTGTCGCGATGGCAGAATTTCTGCCGCTTTGCGACGTGTTGTTCAACGTCATATCATTAGCTGGATATTTTTGTGATGTTGTATTCGACCTAGTCATGGGTTACGCTCTATTCAAACGGGGACAAACTACTGCTTGTGCAGTGTCTCTAAGCGTTGTTGCATTTTCATCCTTAGTTTCACAAGTAAGCTAATAAATGTATCAAAATGACGCCTTTTGCATAAAAGAACATTTTTACCATACATTTTAGAACAATACCTCACGATAAGAAGTGATTTGGTCTCTCTATAACGATTAAGAATCCAAATTTGTATTCCGTTGAGTATGTTAGTTTTTAGTTCTTATATGAGAGATGGTGCTCTATGTAAAGATAGCCAAATGGTTTGAATTTTAAATTTAATTTAATTTAAACTTGAGCTAGTTGCGATATAACGATTTCAATGCTAAAGAAGTTAATCGAAGATTTGTTGTTTATAGTTTGTTTCGTTGAGATGGTATTTAAATACAAGAGCGTCTCGATCATCCTCGAAAGAATTACAAAAATTGTCGCATCGCATTGCGATGTATGTTGCAGTTGCATTGCATACATTTCAACTGGGAATTTTATGGAGATATGCAAAACTATTTATTCCAGTTGATTTGCGTTACGTCAAACATGAAGTTAGAGATTTATGTAAGTTATAGGCAAACAAATAATGATCATTCAAATCAAATTGATGTGTTTAAAAATGTACGCTTGAACGGAATTCTGTTAAACCATCATTTTATTCAGTGTGCATCGAGTCTTTAACTGATGAATGTGTATTTGTGTTGTGATTGCAGGTATGTTGAGGTTGGTTCATGCATTTTGTGAAGCTGCACCGATGTTATTGTTACAATTATATTTATTGATAAGTCGTGATCCAACAAACCCACCGTCCAAACCGTTCTCTGATTTGAACATTGTGTCCGTTGCTTTATCATTGTTTTCTGTTTGTTGGGCGTTAGCATCATTTAGTAAAAATGTCCGTTTGCATAATGTTCATCGACTTGTTCTTACGTGGCTTGGTGTTATTTTTCAGGTAACTAAACATTAATACTATCAATTAATCGGAGTTTGGTTCTTTGGATTAAATTCAGTTTCAGTTTGAACAAAAATGTAATTTAATTTTAGTTCCTATGGCGACTTGGTACTGTATCAGCCAGAGTTACTTCCCTAACCATTTACGCGTCGCTTTATGCCCATTGGGTATTTTTAGTACTCGGTAAGTAGCAATGTCCATTTTGAATAACAACTATTATTATCCGTATGTACTTATGGAAATGGCTTTAGGTTTACACTGGATATCTATGTTTTTATGGTTGATTTCTCCGAAAAATGTATTTCATGGCGAACGAATATCTAGGAAACGGAAAGCATGTCTAAGCGCACTTATAGCCTTTGTTTATGTATTTGCTTATGTAAACTTACAAGAAGTGAATCATCGACAAAAAATGGTAAGTTATATATATATATATTATATATATATATATATATATATATATATATATATATATATATTATTGATTCAGCGATTGAAATATGTTAAACTTGTTTCGAAAATGATGCCTCATTTATGAAAATGGATAATGAACTTAGAAGCACATGTATTTCTATTACAGATAATCTTCTATGTGGTAATGGTATTAGAAAACAGTTTGTTAATAGTAGCATGGCTGGCTGGTATCTGGGGGGATCGTCCAGAACGGTGGTATTTAGTACCACTATTAGTTCTTGCACTGTTCAGTATCGGATTGTCGTTCATGTTGCTGTACTATCGATACTTCCATGTGCGTAGACTTGGCTATGAGGCAGGTGGTAGACTGCCACAAATTAACGGTAATAACAATTATTGTTCCACGTGTTCGGGTTTGTGTGAGTGTGATGCTGTGCAACGAAATGGCGACTTGAGTAACGGTTGCACGTTGCAAGGCGAGAGGAAAACGTGTCACCAGAATAGCGTTAAAGTGGACAATATGAGTGGACAATGCGCTCCTAGTGACTCGAAACAAATATCAAGATTTCATCAACACGCCATACCGGGTGTTTTCAACTGTCGATTTTCGAATCCTGTGTCATCAGGGTAAATATCAGTTTTGAACTTATGGAATTTGATTGGATATGTGTGTTGTATTTTGATGATTCTAGGACCACAACGAAACGAAAGAAAAAGAAGCCAACAAGTTTTATTCCACCTCCAACTATAGCTAGTTTAGGGCAGGCAGCGCATAATAATTTGGGTCCAACACCTGTTCCATTTTGGAGGAGACCATTGCCAACACAGCATAGCCATCAGGTAAACATAAACATAACGTTCAATTCCAAGAGATTATCATTCATGTGGACACCTGCTCATTACAATAATTTCAGGGTGGTTCTAGTGAAAACGAATGTAGTAGCGTAGGTTCTCGAGTGAACATCCATCAAAAACTTCAAGAAAAGAAACAGAAACAACTAGCCGAATTGAAAATAATTGAAGAAGAAATTAAACAGGGTAAACTTGGTGGTCCGATTGCCAACTCACCATTACCCGGCGAAGATATCTATAGTTCGTTAGCACGGCAGCCGATTCCGCGCACGAAAAAACACGTGGAACCTTTGTGCTGGCCTCCACCCAGCCCAGACATGGGTGATATCGATTGTGATAACGGGGATTATCAACAAAACCACGAGATGAACGCCAACATCAACGGCAATTTGAATAAACTATCCAATTATAAACAAAACTTGGGTGATTTATCAAACATAAGTGCAAACTTAAATAATTTAGGTGCATTAAACAATTTGAGCACATATGGATTATTGGCAGGAAATATAAGTAATTTGGCGCCGCGAATGTCTCCGTCACAGAATTTAAACTCTCTGGGAATGTACGCGCAAAATATCAATGGTATTGATTCGATGGGTAGTAGCGGACACAGCCGATCACCAAATCAAAATGTTGGCGAATTGGGGGATCTAGGCGGCTTGTCACCTATTTTAAGCAGTGATAACGGTTCGATTCCCCGACAAATCTTACCAAAATCAAAGAAACGTGGCTATGAACGCCGAGAAGATTCGTCGCGGAGTGTTTACAACGAAGCGAACTTAGGTTTTCGAGCGATCCAAAACGCGTACGCAGACCGTCGTGAAGAAAGCCGTCAAATACAAAATCAAAATATAAGCCCCCGTCCTTTTCGACCCCCATTCCCCTATCACGTGGTTCCTCCGCCGCGTACAAAACAAAATGTTCCCCTACCTCGGACGCAAGTCAACCGTAGTAAAACGCCTGAAATCCTTCTTGCTCCTCATTACCTGGACAATACACGGGTTTATTACGATTGGGGTGATCGTCATTTTTATCAACATCAGCAGCATGATGATGAGTGTTCGACCTTGCAACGTCGCAATGAACCGAATAGTGTAAGTGACAATGAGAATGTAGTGGACAGTCAGTGTGAGCACGCTGATGAAAATCCTAGTATTTATAAGTCGTATCGGATACCGTCCGATATCGATAGTCAAATCTCATTGCCACGATCATATACGTTGCCGCGAGAGTTTAAGTATTATCGTAGGGGCCGGCCAAGAAAACAAATCAAGAACGATCATTTCGTTGCTTCAACAAATAGCAGTGATGGTGTGTTTTTTCTTTAATTTGTTTCTTAAACTCTTATCAACATTTTGCTTTATACTGGATTTCATTGTTATAGGTGACGTAGATTCCGCTGATGACAACGAATCAAATACCAGTTCTCCCCATCTTTCTCCGCGCACAACAAACCACAATCGAGCAATTCACCATCAGCATGACAGACACAAACCGGGCTACGTGAAACAGATAAGACGTCCTTATGGATATCGCGGTCAAGTTAAACATGAAACGAAACTATAATTTATATTTAATATTAATTATGATCCAAACTTAAAACTATAATGACACCAATGATGCGAAATGGCAGATGTACATTTAACTGCTTGGCCATTGTAACGAGGTAGAAAAGAGTTGCTCTTTGTCATTGATTTGTAAACTGTGTTTGCAGCATTTAATTTTCAACGATAAAAGACAAATATTCTTTAATTTATTTACTTACATTTACAAAAAAAAGAAAAACTAAAAAGTCGCTGTTGTATGTGGTTTATTTATAGAGGTTAATAGAAATAATTTGCTCATCAAATAATGGAACAAATCACTTCAGTATTGTGATATATTGAACAATTTTTAAATTATTCCCTTAAAAATTACTATTAGTTTCTAAACTAATATGTACCTCAATTTCTATATATTTTTTAATAGTTATCAAAGTCTAAATTTACAACAGTTTTTCGTAATTCCGTTTGGATTAAGTGTTTAGGCGTCAGTATATTTGTTTGATTTGCGCCAAAAGTGACTCTAATTTGGACATTTATGAAAATAAATGTTATTGCAATGGATATGCCAGTAAATATTTTGTACAAAGTTAATATCTGCATGATGAGAACAATTCTATTGTAAAATTATTGATACACCTAAATATGTAGTTAATAATTCCTATATTGTACAATATTTTTATAGAATGTTCTTGTCCAGTATATTAACATTTTTTTACCTATTGAATAATGTTTTTAGTAATTGTATTATTTTTTATATATTTACAATTGTTTTATATATATATATATATATATATATATATATATATATATATATATATATATATATATATATATATAAAAATAAATTGTAGCTCAGTACATCTGTATAAAATAATGAAACGTGTACACAGTATTTATATTTTTATATAGAACAAAATATACATTCTTAAATTTTAGAAAATTTCGTTTTTATATCCTTTTCAGTATTTAGATTGTAAAGTAATAATAGCATACAAGTAACAAAAATAGGGATATTTTCAAACTGCTACCTCATGTTTTTTAGGCTCTTAATTATAAACTCAACTTTCGGTAATCTACATTGACAGTAAACATAAATAAGCAAATACATGCATATGTATTAGAAGTGTTTAAGGTATAATATTGAAATCAATGCGAATGTTTGTTTTTGTAATATGTGGATGGCATAAATAACCTTTTAGCAAAGCAAATTTATGACACGAAGGAAATACAGAAAATATTTACCTTCTGTGATTAGGGTTGTTAGTAATACACTTTATCACCTAGGTAGAGTGTCCTGTTGATTTCAATTTATGTCATTTTTATAAATGGTGTTTTCACAGTGTTGTTTTTCATTATTATTTATGAATGCAGTCTCAACAAAACATAATGTTTAAAATGTATTAAGGGAAGGACACCTGTTTAGAACGAAAACAAAAAAAGATTTTTTTGTCATAAATAAAAAAAAAACATAATTAGATTATGTATATCTAATCTTAATAAGAAAATATCCTCAATAAACTAAACTTTTTATAGAAATTGCAAAAAAAGACAGTGAAACCAAAAGTTGAAACAAGTGCAATTTATGATCCCCAAAATTTCCATCTTAAATATCTTATTGTACCCTATCGTGTACACAAATTAAAAAAGACAACTACTCGCGGACGCGCTTAGCGACAAAAAATGGTGTTCATATTCATAAAACAATATCAAAATGATTGCTTGTTTCCTTCCATACTAAAAAAAATTATTGAAAATATGCTATTTTGAGCGTTCTAAACAGGTGTCTCCCTTTAAGCAAAATAAAATATATTTGATTTTGTTCTAAAATAAACATTAAAAATAAGTTTTTTTTTAAACGAAATATCATCACGCTTTTTTCAAAATTGAGGAACGGACGGTCTGATAAGGGCGAGGCACGAACCTCGGGCACGTATAACAATGACCGTTGTCGCTGTTTATAACTGGGAACTGTTTTTTTTTTTAATTCAGTGTTTGTATTCATTTTTGCTTATAAACTTGATTGATTAAATATTTTCTAACAATAGGGTTGGATATTGGAAAACAAATTTACTTAAAAGAAAATGTAATATCATGTGTTCGCCAATCGAATTATTGTAACTAATAACGTGGCAAATGGAAGCGTTAATTCTATTTGGGGTGCGAAACACAATTTACGCGCCGATAGCTATGAGCTTTGACGGTATATAAGCTGCAAAGTTTGCAAAACAATTCAGTACAACCGAGCAACTCACAAGATCAACATCTACCACCAACCTATACACAAACCACAATTCAACAGGTAAATATACAACAGAAATTGTTAGCAACATATCAATAATATCATCTCAAAATTATCGTCAAAAACGACTTTGTTCAGATTAAGGTTTCATAAGATCGCTCTAGAATAAAATATTATTGAAATATAAATATATATATATATATATATATATATATATATATATATATATATATATATATATATATATATATATTTCACGATGCTTTTAATAAATGTTATATTAGACATTACATTCATATCGGACTCATATTTATATTGGCGATTTAATACAAAATACTCGTTGTATTCAAAACTATTGTTTTATTATGTAGTAATAGTTTTAAAATTTGTTTATTTCAGAAATTCATACCAAAAATGCAATTCAACATGAAAGTCACAAAATATATGGTTTGCACTATTTTGCTTACTGTTGTTTTCGCAGCTCTTGTCACTGAAACAGAAGCGACTTACAGAAAACCACCATTCAATGGATCGATCTTTGGCAAAAGAGGCTCAGTAGCTGGTAATATTCTAATTTTAATGCATGATTTCCACACATATCTTAGTTTAATTCATTCCTGCAATTTTGTTGTATTTTCTTTACACAATTTGCAGATTTGTATTATGCCAAATGTTTATAAATTTATTATTAAAAATATTTCTATTTATTTTAGAATATGACAGTGCCAGCAAAGCTTTGTCTGCAATGTGCGAAATAGCGAACGAGGCTTGCCAAAGCTGGTTCCCAACCCAGGACAACAAATAAATGATGCATAATCGAGATCAATGAATAGAAAAATATATTAAATCAGTGTAATCCCATTAATATATCGCATGTCATAATTTTGTATTAGCTCATGCCAGAGTAATAAATAAATATATCTAAAAACTATTTTATTGTTTCAATTGAATCTGTTGAACCATCCTTATAAACTCAATACAATAATATTGTTTTATGTAAATGAATTTATTTCATTTTATATATATAAACGCCAATCTCCTAAAATAGCTATAATTTAAAAGGATCCCTTAAAACAACCTAGTCATTCAGTAATCTATGAATAGTTTAAAAAGAAAAGCACTTTTATCAAGTATCACAATAACATTTATATATCAATATATATATATATATATATATATATATATATATATATATATATATATATATATATATATTTAAATGCACTATTAAATTAATCCACACAATAATATATACAAGTAAAAAAATTATAAATAAATGTCATTTTCTTAGGTTTACTTATAATAGAGAGAGTATTTCAATATTCTTATATATAATTATCTTTTAAATATACAAATGCAATATGTTAAATTGCTTTTTATTTAGTTTATTAGCAATATATTTTCAAACATAAATATTTATTAATTGGCCCAGTAAATGCTAGAATTAATTATTGAATTTAAAGGTTTATTGTAAACCACATGCAGATCAGTATATATATATCTGTAGAAAATATATGTTACTGTACTGTATACTCAGCGGCTTGCAACTATGTAAGATATTTTATGTTATAAGTGGTAGCATACATCCAAACATCATTTACTAAGCTTTTCATTTAATACTTGATTTTACAATGTTATCTGTTATAAATCATAATACATCAGTATATCAATTCATTCAAACATATATTAATCAAAGATGTTCCTAGTTATAAACGAGCCGTCATACACTGTTGTTAAATAATTAATAAAATTCCAAGTTCTAGTAAACGACTTAACGTTTAACGATAATACTAGATTTATGAATAGAATGAGGAGTATATAAGTTACATGTTGTGCATTCAGTACATTTATTGTCTCTTATATCTTGTTGCATTCGCTAATTATCATTCGCACAAAATGCTGTGTTATATCATAAAAACCGAGTTAAAAATTGCAGATGATGGACTATATATGGAATACACTTAAGGCGAGTTTTTCTCTCTTCATCTATATTAGTTATATGATTTTAATATCGCTAGTTACTTGAATAAAATGTGTACAGTTAACATACAAGTGTCACATTTGATTACTCGTTCATATGGGTGTAACTCATTTTGCCTTACGGTCAAGATTGTAAATAATTTTTCTCCTATTTAAAACCGTGTAAAAGAAAAAGGTCAAAAAGTAACCGACAGACAAAATGAGTTACACCCGTTCATATAACTCGATTGAGAAGAGATTACAATAGTAAAACTGTCTCTAGCTCTCCATGGTAAACCGTAACTTTTAATATGTTTTAAAATCAATTTTGAATTAAAAAAATGTTATGAATACTTTTTCAATTTGATAAATGCAAATTTTAGTAACAAAGTGCAAACTGTATACTTTATCATTATAACGTACAGATGTATATATTAGATTAAAACGCCACCGCGTATTTCAAATAATAATAATAATTACAATAAAAAAAAAAACATATATTATATATATTTGTTGTGTTATTTACTGTTTAGGGAATTTTACCTGCTTGTTTTAGTTGAATAGTATACTTGTGTAAATCATTTAAATAATCGAACATAACAGTAGTTAATGCAGTTTCTAATACGTACTGTGGTATCCAACCCTTTAGATTCGTGTTTAATAGCCACTGGAATACGCATTTATGTGGCTCGTTGTTTATCGGACGCATCACCCAGCATCCAATTCCATTTTCACCCCTATATAAACATGTGATGGGAATAGGCATGAAGTTATGTATAAACATAATATCAAGTACAAAAAAATCCATTTGAATGCAAGTAATAAATGAATTATGATTGTTATTAAATAAACACACACCTGACATATTTTTCGTTTCCAGGCATGTCCGGATGTTCAATAGAGACAGCAGCAGACACATAACAGCCATCTATGATTCCCCAGTGCCGTAAATTGAGGAAATCGCGACTGGAAATGATGCCTCCGCCACCTTCTGCAGACACTTGGTACGTGATATCTGTGTATTCATCAATCACGTGTATCTTTCGGCACTCCAGCACAGCTGAATTCCATTTTGGCATTTCATCAATGCGATAAAATAGTTCGTCCAATAAGAATCTTGGTGAAATATTCACAACTCCCTAATTATATAATTATATAAGACTACTATTCTTTTTTAATATTATGATCTATGTACATACATATGTACATACATTTGTTAAACAACTAAAACAACATTTTACCAAGAGATAACGACATAAATTAGTCTTCATTTTGCAGCACTGCATATTTTTTATTTCGACCACTATTAAAAATACTATCGAAGTATTAAAAAAAACTTACTGTAAGCCGAAACAGCTTCCTAACTTTAGGTACCACTATTGTTTCGACGGTATCGCCCTCTGGAGATTGTTTTTCCATTTTCCAATCTTGATTATTTAAAGTCCTCCATGCATCTTCCATTATTTTGGCACCTCTCGTCTTATAATCATTCTCCTGCAATTCATATAAGCATTCAGACGAGTATATGAAATATGAAAAGATGCAAAATCTTTAACAAATATAAGCCTTTACATGTAACCGTATCATTGTGTAAAAATTTTATTATTGTAGCTGAACAACGAGCAATATCAAAGATCACTGTGAACAAAGACTCGCAAAAAGATATTTTATATCTCCAATTCATGCAAATAATGCGCTCTACCATAGTATACAATTCGTAGAATGAATAATTTAAATACTGAATTCAATTTGAATTTATCAACTTACTTTAACTACGACATTTAAATTATTAGATATATTTTGGAATAAAGTACAGGACAACGAATTAGAATTGATTGTACTGTATGTACCTGTTGTTTAGTAAGGGGTATTCGTGGTTCTCTTCTAAAATCAGTTCCGTATAACGAACCTTCTGGTGATTGTAAAGGAGAATAAAAATTGCCTACACTTTCCGTGTATGTTGAAGGCAACCCTTGAACGTAGCTTCTGATCAAAGGTGTCCTTTCTGATTCTGTAGCTAGAATAATATCGATATATATTTATTTATAAGAAATATTGTGATTTATTTAATATTGATTGAGCACGTTATTCAATAAGATCAATATGTAAATTTATGTCGAGACCTATTGATATTTATGTATTTGTCAATAGAAAGATGACAGTGAGTCATTTGTACACACACTTACTGACTAAATAACGACTAGCATTCGTTTCTTGTGGAATAACTCTAAAGTCAAGGAACCACGCTTCGCTCCATGACAAAATGAATGACGCTAAAATTAGTAGTACTTGAAATACTGGTTGAGATGATTCGGTCCACTGAACAAAATACAGCATTCAAAAATACATATATAGTAACATAAATTATGTTTTTAAAACTTACATTGAACACAAATACTTTGCATATTAAAAAGGCACACGTACCACTTGTGGAAAGCTAAAAATAATAATTAATTAATTGCATTTAAATATCATTTTTGTAACTTTTACTACAATTTTTCTCAATATTTATATGAATTAAAAAATATACAATTTTCCGACAAAGCATAAAAGTGGACCGATTGACTGCAATAAAAATACGAATTGAAATATAACAACAACAATAATAATAAATGTTTCAAACCATGCATGCATGTAAAGGCGGTAAATAATTACAAAAACAAATCAAATAAATTCACATAGTTATCTATCATAATCGAAAATACTTATGAATTGGGTGAATCATCTAAAAGTAACGAGATAAATGTAACTTACTGCAATTATAATCCAATGATTAATAGATAATAGAGCATAAAACAATAAAAGCACAGTAAAACGGCAAATTGCCACCATGACTATATCAAATAAGGAACTATGTATATTATATTGCAAAATTTGTACTTTTAGAGCTTCAACAATATTTTCGCCATTCAACTGTAAAAAAAAAAACATGAACAATGTATTGTAATTGTAATCAGTTCATATTGTTTCGTGTACAATTACCATGACACATATTAGCCACATGAGGCATGTCAACAATAGATCGAATGTGATAAATAAACAAAAAAACCGTCGGACATTCGACATAGCTCCGTTAATTCTTTGTCCCGCAATCAAATCTTCCGATATAACAATCTCCGGGCGTATTGTGGATGTCGTGTTGATACTTTGCGTATGCACTGTAAATTATAACATTATTTACGACAAACGAAAACATAGAAATATCCGTATACATGGCTTGCAAATTGTCGTGGTACATCAACCAATATAGTTCAATACACTGTTTTATTTATTTATTTATTATTATTATAGGCAGTGCAATACAATAGTTCAAAGTTTCAAATAACGGCATAAAGTAAACAAAAATGTATGTATATAGATAATTACTATATAATATGATTATATGCAGATTTCTAATCTTAAGAATTTATTAAATGTATTGTGGTCTTTCTGCGCACATGTAAACTATCATAATACAGGTTCATGTTATTGCTTGTACTTCTTGCAATAGTGATGATATTTTATTTATTATGTGTGCAAAATAAGTGATTATATTTTAAATTTGGCTTAGTCAATTTTTAAACAAAATATAAAAATTGAATTAAATAAACCGATTCCGAAAACAAAGAATAAATGCGTCGACATTTGTGTTTTAATTTATTTCAACAAACTTGAAAAGGTTACTTATTAAATGTTGGGAATTGCCAAACAGTTTTATAAATTGTATATTTTATTATGTAAGCAAAATGTTTTAGATAAACAAATCGTCTGATAAGTTGCAATAATATGTAACCAGGTATATAATAAGATAAAAGTGATAATACAAGAACAATACATACTAGGTTCTGTGTTCGAAGATTGGTCCATCATAGTTGTTGATTGTGGAGTGTATCGTCCACTGGTACTAGCTAACAATGTTTCAGCAGTTAAACGATAAGTATTGTCTGATTGAGCCATACTTAAACGTATTTGGACATAAAATGCTGTAAAGATAAATTCACTTTGTTTACCCACTCATAATAACCTTAAAATTATGTGCCAATGAAATAAATTGAACATTGAAATATTCATTTTTATTTAGATATTTTACAACAAATTACGGTAAATGTAATTTAAAACAAGGTAAAGTTCTTTATTAAATGTGTTTTATCAAAAGTTACAAACAAACTAGTTGACACATTATAGTACAGAGTACAGAAGTGTGACGACAAAAGTCCGCGAAAATATAAATATTGTCGCCGAGGAAACTACACACATTGATCCTTCGGACTCTCGATAACATAATAAAACTTATGCGAGTATTCCATATTATTTTTAGCTCGCCGTACGTAGTACCGAAGAGATTTAGTGCTTGTTTGCATAATTATAATATGAATTATAGTGCAATAATAGTTATTTATACAGAAATATGACATGCCAAAGTATACTTTTTATAATAACCAAGGTATGAATAAAGATATCTTTGATTGCTTACTATGCCATTGTTGGTTTAATTGTTGTGGCGCAGTCTAAGGCGAGCTCTGAGAGTTGGCGAAGCCAATGCTTGTTTAATGATACAAAGATGAGCTTTCGCAAGCTTTAAATTAGTTGTTTGAACTGAGCGCTTAATTAACAGCTCTCTCATCTCATTTCACAGAGCTGATCTCACGTCGGGGTTCTATAGAACTATTATTCAGTACAGTGATAACACTCGAAACTATTATGAAGTTGCGCATATTACAGCGGTGATCAGTAAAACTGCTAAGAACGCATTTCGCGCCGGGGAGCTCAAGAACTATTGTTATCAATTTTTTCAAAGTATGCGGCTAATACCGGCACTAAAAATAAACTATTGGAATAATTTTTGAATCAAATCTCTATTAACATTAAATTGTATTTCAATTTTCTATAAAATAACTCAACACACGCAGGACCTTCAAGCGCCCGAGGAAACCGTGACGACGTTAATGTTTAACAATCAATTATTTGGTATAACAAAAACTTATTTGGTCATTTACAGGAGAAGTTAGTAAATGATAGTGTTACAATTTTCCATACACTTATAATCGTGCTTTTTTGCAAACTCAATTATATATTTACAAATTTATCTATATGTGGTATATTAAGATGCATTACATCTAATAACCACAGTAATTTTAATAAATGTATCATAATTTCTAATTTTAACCATTGAGCATAATTTGCTGTAGTTATTAGGTATATTAAAATTGTCGTATGGAAGTTCTTATTTATTTGTTCAAGATTAAATATTGTAAGAAAAATAACCAATATCAGTTCTAAATTGATGAGTTTAACAACATAGATTTATGTATAACAAATGTAATATGAGAATAATTTTATGAACAAAGTGTTATGACTGCGCACGTTTACAATGCGCATTAGAAAAGGACACAGCAATATGCGGTACAGAGGAAGCAAGCACGCGATATATGAACTGTAAGCTGTTAGAGTGGAATAGCGTTCAAAAACAAAGTGGGAAATAAACAGGCAGAGCCGCGAGATCAATACAATTTCGAATGAACCAAAATTACACGGCTGATGCTGGTGTATGTGGCCGCGGATGGCTGCATAATACACGGTGCATATTATATTTTCAGTACATGCGACAACATCAGAGTACACAACACGTGTGCACATATGTCGAAAACGAATAATATAATAGACATTCACGATTTAACTAATAATCTAACAAGTGATAAACTTACAACCTCCGATTATAAAAATACAAACGTCGTTTTACTTAATGAATCAAACACTAACTAATGTAACTTCTATTGCATTAGGTGTCTAGCCAAATAATTAAATGTATAAACGGCAAAAGAAATTAATCATTAAGTGATCAGTTGTGAGACTTTACCAACCGGATAGAATATTAGACGTGACGACGTATATGAAGGAAGTCGCATAAATCCAACAAAAATAAACCCGATACTGTGACGTCACAATATCTCTAAATATACTATACTAAGCGACGCTAGTATGTATAAGTAGTATTTAGTTGACAGAAGTGTATGTTGAGTCATATAATGAGATAAATTCACGTTGTTTTGTTATTTTATTACAAGTGACATGTAACCGGGCCGGTGTTGTTGACTTAAGAAAATGAACATGTAATAGCTTTCTTTGAATAGCAGCAAAGTGAAGTGTATAGCAATCGACGAACTAGGCTGAATCAAACACTTGTAAACATGTTACTATTACTACGATATGCAATAGGTAAAGGATAGCTTTTGTTTCGACATTTACTACGTACCAGTGCTTATTTTCAAATGAATCACGGAATAGAAATTACAATAATTCGATATGTAAATATTTCCAGTTGTCTACATCTCAGTTGGATTAATAAATGCTAGATGTTGTATTCGTGAGTAAATAATCATTTAGAAAAAAGGTCGTTGCGATTCTATTTACATACATACATACATATTAGATATTTCTCTAAACATATTACTTATTAACACGAATGATATTTATTTGTGTGATTAATATATGCATTTTAATTGTTATACTAATCTGTCTGACTGTTGCAGTGATATCTATACTAGCAATAACGATAACGACATTAACAAATGCGGAATGTCAAAGTAAGTTACATTTATATATTCATGCATATTATTAAAAGAGCTCTTTATGTTTATACAGTAGATATTATAATTTATATCACTCAACATTTCTCAAACATCTAAACTACTTAAGTTTCTATGGTTTAATATATTGATGAGTTTACCAATGTTAATCTTACTACACTACATTCATTTTTTATTCTTTATCGATCGATAATATTAAGAAAATTTGAGGATATAAATAAATGCCTAGTATCATAGAACTATAATAACTGTATAAAGGTTTTTTATTGTATCAATCATAGGGACAATTAAAACTAAATTTATTTTCTAATTAATAGATCATTTGAGTTAGAGATATGTATTGCGTGAACATTTGAATATTATAAAAAATAAGGACCATTTAATCAAAGAATATGTATAGATTACATAAAACTTGTTCGAATCTACTTTCCATATGCTCATACATACATGTATGTAAATATAAGTGCATGCGTTTATTTTGTTATTTATGTAAAAAGCTCTCTTATGTGGTAACAATAAAGTGCGTAGAAGTGTGTTGTGTGTCTGTGGATGTATGAAAACGCTGCGCGGCGTAAACGCATTTGATTGTTCGCAGCCCGGCAGATCTACTGTTATGAATGTGATAGTTACAATGATCTGCGGTGCAAGGATCCATTCAACTATACAGCGCTACCGCGAGACCAGCCCCCGCTTCTCACATGCAACGGTTGCTGTGTCAAAATGGTTCGACATTCGAAAACAGGCGAGTTTTATCTATCTAGAATGTAAGAAATACTTAACCGTTTCCTTAGTTAATGTTTCAATGTTACTTGGAATACGGACGCATTTTTTTTGGTAATTTCATTATAAGCGTTAAACATTTTACAAAAGAGCAATTATTTCATTGGATGCTGCAGATAATTTCAATTCAGAATATATGTACTACATATATAGTTGCATATGTACCAAACGTCAGAAAAACTTACATTTTTAACGAAGTTGAGTTTAATCTGAATATTTTATAATCTTTTTTACTCTAGGGACGTTTATATATATAAGGTAAGGCTTCAAAAAATGGATGCTAAGTAAAAATTCAATTTATATTTTATAAAGATTCTACGAACAAATTCTTGTATTTTCTTTTATTTTTTTATTTATATATGTATAATTGAAGCAGCACTAAGCTCCAGATAAATAGGCTACAAAAATGGTTTTTATTAGGATGTTTAAAGTAAGTAGAGCCCATAAAATGATACGCCAAACGAGCATGTTTATAATACGAAAATAAATTTGTGTTGTTTATGGAAAGTGGCGTTTGCGTTGTAAATAAATACATACATATAATTTTATAGTCAACCTTTAATCAAAGTGCTGAAAACTGACGAAATGATTTTATAAGCTAGCGTGCCTGAATTGCTTAGACGTCGAAGTTATTTTCGTATTTTTTATGTAAACGGTGATTTTTATTAATCATAAATTTCATCTGAAGGTGAAGCACAAAATGTAAACTAAATTTTAAAAGGAATCTGGCAATTATTTTTACATATTCATATATAATGTATTGTTTTTTTTTGGATGTTTATAAAAAAATTCACCACCAAAATATAATGGTGAGTATTTTCTACAAAAGAAAACCCCACAATCAGATACATAATGCAATAATAGAGGTTGCTGCTGTTATTTGACGCAAAATAAAAAATGTTGGTTCTCAAATGGAGGAGTGTATGTATGTATGCACAGGAAATGTTTACAGAACTTCATAATTATAAATGAATTGGTGTAAATTATTCACAATTATTGTGGGACACATAATAATTGATATAATTTGCATATGTATGTCTATATAACCGAGCCACCGCAAAATTTTATGCTGCTACAAGGAAAATATTTCGATTATGAACCGAAGTTATCAAACATTAAAAAAAAACACTTTTCTATCTAATGTTTTTAATTCACGCACTCTTCATGTATGACAAATACTTACTTATAAGTCTTCTTTGTGAATCACCTGTATGTATTATAAGTATACTGCATGCAATTGGCATTTTTTTACTAATTGTAGAATAATTTAATAAACCTCTTCGCTTATCATTTCAAATTGCATCTATTTGTCTATTTCTATCTCTTTATTCATCAATATTTCATTCGCTTCTATCTTTCTGAAGCATTACTGCACTTTCTTCTTGAATCACTATATTTGGTTTTATTTTCTATCACTTTTTACAAATTGTGGCTCCTTTCTCTACTGCTTTAATTCTTGAATCCATAGTGTACCTACACATACAAAATGTATAAACATTGAATTACATACATAGATACATATAAGTTGTTGACACTCGAATAAATATGCTACGTACATATGTATGTATGTATGTATGCACAATCTCTAGTTAGGTAATGACGTCATATATGACTTGTATGATTTGCGTGCCATCTGTTTATATTTGCAGAATACGAGGTGATCCGACGGACGTGTACGTCACAATTGCAAATCAACTTATTCATGGTGGACCACGTGTGCATGATGGAAAGTAGTGGAACTGGTCACATGTGTTTCTGTGAGGAGGATATGTGTAATGGTGCCCCGTTGGGCCCATCAATGGTGACGACGTTCAGTATGGCGGGGCTTACAGCGGCTGCTTGTCTCCTAGCATGGCTCGCCCATAGGTAGAATTAGCAACAATACCTATTCATGTAGATGTAGAGAGACATACACTAGTAGTTTGATGATTTTATTTATTTATTATTATTATTAATAATACGCCTGCCATACAAGTTGATTTAATATGGTATGGTAGCTCGTTAGTTAACTTTTTACATTTTATTATTTATACTAACCGTTAATGATTATTATACCTACCTCTATATCTATACATCATCTACATATATAAGGCTCAGCTACTATATTGTTGTGAGTTGGTCTACAAACTATTCAAATTTACAAACGAACGCGAAAATACCAAAATTCCAATTTTCCATTAAATAATTTTAGTACCACATATAATAAATTACCGTTTCATGAAATGAGGAAATTTACCTTGAAACTTTAATCACATTAAGCAATTTCATTCAGCGACTTATGTATATTAAACCATTTAAAAAAAAGTAACAACAAAGTCTGTTTTACGTTAGAGAAAAATTACATACACTGCCACCAATTTACTTCCATAACTGAAGATACCAATCCGAATAGTTCACTTATCACACGCCATAGCACATACATATAATGCATGCACGCATGAATCATAAAAATACATATTTAACCCGTAACTGGAGCCACCTGTCTAATAAGCTAAAAATGTGTTAAACATAATGGCAATGGCAGTTAATTCAATGAATTAATATTAATAATAGGACTAATACCGGACAAGTAACGGGGTTAACAGTTGATAGCTTTACAAGCAAGTAAACTAACATATGTAGATACATATAGGGACTTATGCGATTCTTGAAATATTATTTAAAACTATGGGACTTTGAATAGGCTATTGCCTGTGTTTGTAGACCAATGTAGGGCCTTGTAGGTTCTAGTTGATTTAAAAACAAAACAAAAACACAGGACTTTGCTAAATTATATGGTGCCATTTGTTCTTCTTTGTAACCTTTCTCGATAAATTGTAGTATTAATCGCTTTTTATACGCAACGGTCCATTAGTGAAGCTAACGAGGATCAACTATACAGTAGTTATTTACAAACTTTCCTTCTATACATATGCATACAGATTAATTCAAATAATGTATCAGTGATGTATAGATAGACATAAACGTATCAACGGAAAAACATAATATAATAACGTTTATTATGTGATTATTCATAGAGTATTTTATTTATTAAATGAACAATAATTATTAATAATAGTAGATTTACTTAAACTCAATAACTATATAGGTGTATAATAAAAAGCATAGTTCATATTTAAAAAGAAATGTATGCAAAGAAAATTCCGTAATGAAAGAACAATCGTTATTTTATTGTGACGATAGAGACACTAAGATTACAAATATAACCTTATAGGTAACCACGCCACATATAAAGCGATTTAGAAGTTTCATTTCGGTTACGTACGGAATGGCAAATTTTTATATGAATGAATTGGCAGTGTGCTTTTAGATCTTTGTATATTCTATTATCTATCGAAAAATGAAAATACCTGCATGTTTTGTAGTTGTGAGATAGCATATCATGGCAAGAAATATTTTTGATTCGAAAATTTTATTCATATCACTGGACAATTGGTAGCTTTGCGATATGAACCGTGTTGAGATATTTAGAATATTTATGATTCATTCAATGTTATGGAGGAAATATAGTGTTGCTCAATGGTATATAAAATATTTATGTACTATATCAAGATATATCATGTTATTGTTCTTCTATTTCTAAAAAATTTTATTATTAAAATTCCAATAAATAAGATCATAATTATATATAACGTAAAATTTGATTGAGAACGAAACTACTATTTCCACTAAGCATGACGCATGCATAATTTAAAAAAAACAATCAGGCTGCATTTCTTTGTTTTACCAAAGAAATATAGTCTTACCGCACTGTAATTTTGTTTTGGTACTAAAGTAAAGTGAATTTGCTTGTTTTTCAACAATATTTAATGTGGCCCTCTTCTATATAAGTGAGGATTGAGTATATTTGATCGTTTTGCGTGCAAATAAGCCAAAAACCATCAGCAGATATCGTTATTTAATTTGTATGTATGTACATTGATAGGTAATGTGATCTATATTATTGTTATGCAATTTGCTATTGTACAAGGCTCAATAGTGATACATTTTCTTGTGTATGGAAACCTTATACATACTTTATATATCACATATGCACGTGTTTGCAGACTGAAACAATTCTCAATTCTCATTTCTTAAATGTTCTAGCAATTCTAATTTCTATTTATGAGTTTGCATGCGCCTGTTTATGACACTCGTCACCGTCAGCCAATGTTGTTTTATGATGTAGTGACGTCATTTTGCTCATCTATCAAAGAAATAAATAAATTAATGTATACATGATAGCAAATGTAGACAACTTGATGTCATTACTAATGGAAACATTGTTTCAATTTCACTTATTTTACAATAATACACTTAAATTTGGCACACAAAGTCTGCTGCCGCTGTTTGTTGACCAGTCGGACCAGAATCAAGACCGACACGCTGTATTTAACATATAAATAATATAAATACTTCTTATCATCCTCACAGAACCATTTTTTGTGGATCTTCCGCTATTTACGTCACTGTACAACAATATGACATCAGTGTAGTGATGTGAGTTTATTGGTCATTTTTAACGTTGGATAATTTCACCTATAATTACTCAAAAATTATCATTGATTGACAATCACTTTTGACAAATATTTGTTTGGATTCGCAATAAATAAATATGGGACGTTAAAACGGTAAATAAAAAAATTATAATTTATGAATAAAGGTGTTATTGTTTGAAAAAAAAATACATCGGGCAAATGTTCGATAAATTTGCCAGTTAGTGATTTTATCGAATCACATCACTACATCAATGCCGTGTTCATGTCTGGTGTTTCTTGCGACCCGGTGCACAAAAAAATCGACTTTAGTATTGAGATTTACCTAAATGTAATAAATAACATCAAAAAGGTGTACTTATTCGCTAAAAACAATTAAAACTTCTGAAATTGACGTACTCTTGGATACTTTAGTTCATGTTTATCTTGTTATACGTGATTTTGTAATTAACATTACAGTTATTTCTTAAATTAAATCAAAGATAATATACAAATATATTTTAAAATAGAATCAAATTAACTTAGATATGTATGTACATAAATCAAAAGTACAAGTTAATAAGTACACTAGTATTTTCTTTAGTTGTGCAACGTGCCGCATTGTAGACATGGATACGGAGAATAAAAGCTAATATTTAATTCTCTTTTCTTTTTATTACTGTTCAAAGATTTTAATACAATATCTTAAGGTCATTTTCGCATCCAGCGCTACGTCTGTCTTCTACAGGCCTATAATATTTACATAATTTTTTACATGTATTTTATTATTTTTATTTATTACTATTCGATAAGTACACCTATTTTATAATTTTCCCGCAAAATATTTTCTAAGGCTTCTAAGAAATATGCTGAATATTATAAAAGCAATTTCTCACTATTATGTAAATATATTTAGAAGCATTTGATATGTCTCTTTTGTTAATACTTATTCATACGAAAGCGTCAAAGGACTTATACAAATATATATATATATATATATATATATATATATATATATATATATATGTGTGTGTGTGTGTGGGTGTGTGTACGTAGTTTTTATATTATAAGTAGATAATAATTTGTAATTTACACTTGAAAAAGTTACTATTTGAAAGCTCCTTTCACGCTACCGTGTAATCATAATTTATTATTGTACGTATACCACTAAATACATGTAAATTTAATGTAAATATTAAATTGTACAAATAGAAAGTGGCTTCATACAATAAATGTGTTTATGAATTAAGAACGGATTCTAATTTTCATCTATAAAATGATAATTAACGTGAAAGTTAATGCCAACATATTTTTAAATAAATATGCTAAATGATGCTTGTGATTGGCTGCCGACTAAGCAACCAATCACAAACTATATACTCCTTGATTACCTCTGACCTAAATGAAAAGGCGTTCTTAGCGCCAAAAGAACGCACTGTTCATATCATTCAACGTGGCATGTAATGAGCCATCATCTCAGCACGTATAAAATGAATCTAATACTTATTATTAATTTTGAAATTTTAAAAATAGGTCAATGAACTGAATACAACTCTGAGGAATTTTGAGAGTACACTGGCAGATCTTGTGTATGCACGTGTTTCATATATAATATATATATTTAATTAGCAAAACTTGGAAGAACAGTTACGACTAATTTCATAAAGGTCCGATTGAAATCGTGGAAAAGTTTATAGGCATTTTAAAATTCATTGCAAAACAAGAACGAAATAGTACCAACATGAGATAAATGCGCTTGAACATATCATATAATAAAACATTATCAGCTGATATTTTAGTGTTGAATCGCTGTAAAACTTCTAAATTATCACATATATATTTGTACATAGATGTACGCAATCAAAATAATGATAAGAATCATTTTTTCTGTGATAGAGTTCAAAGTGTCAACTTGAAGTTTACTATAACCTTACTTACTAGTAGAAATTGTACATTTCTTGTAGGTTTAAATGCATAAAAAAATAGTGATACACGTTATATTCAATGTATAAACCACGAGTTTCACTTAGGAGTATTTTACAAGGTAAGTAATTTGTTATAAAAATCATATATTTACCAATTTTACTAAATGTCAGAAGAAAATTACCATTCAAGGACGCATGCGTAAACACCATACGTCATCGTTGTGCAAAAAATCTTTGACTATGTATAAATAGATGAAACATCAGCATTTTTAGATTTTCCATTTAAGGCATCAATCCATTCGCAATTGTCTTGCACTACCGGTGCTATAACCGCATTAAATTTAATGATTAAAACTAGCGATATCTAAGCTTTGTAGAATTGCTTCATCAATTAATTTATAAGTTGGAGTACAAAATGAAAATCGCGCGAGACGCCAAGTTCAAATATTCTCATAATAATAATTTATTAGATACATCTTATTTGGTTGCCAAGTATTAGAAAATGATACTGTTACCGATTGGGCACATTTTCTTAAAATATTATTGATGCAACAATGTTTTAGGTTTCGGTTTAAGTTCTAAACAAAGTAAATCTTATAGTTCTAATAATGGTCAAAAGTCTATTAAAATTAAGAAATGTTTGGTGGTATCAAAATTGTCGCGATATGAATTTGAACGTAATCGACAAAGGGAGTTAAATGGAAAAGAATTGGAGATGATGCTACAAAAACGGGGCTCTAACTATGAGAAAATGATGCATTATCATAATTTACACAAAATGTTTGAAAGCAGATTCATAGACACATTGAAAAATATGGGCATCGAAGTTAAAGTTGTTAACAGGTAAGAAAAATATCGATAACATAAATAAAAATAAGTATTATTTAAATTGTTGTATGTACACCTTCGAGCATAAGTCTTGTCCCTTTATAGCCACCTAAAGTCTCGCAACCAGCAATGCATGATTTTAATGCAAGTTATGCAGCACGTACAAAATCAGTTAAATTGCGTTGGTGAATCAATATCATTCGCTTATTATGGTAGGGGTAGTCCACTCTACCATAATAAGCAAATGATATGGTTTCACCTACACAATTTAACTGATTTTGTATTTGCTGAATAACTTGCATTAAAATCATGCAATGCTGGTTGCGAGACTTTAGGTGGCTATAAAAAGAAAAGACTTATGTTCGAAGGTGTACATACATACATACGTATACCATTAGTACCGACTATGTATGTATGTATGTATGTACGTACATACATATACATTACGTACGTATTTACTAAATTATTTATTAGATACACGTATACCGAGGACAGTATCGAATGGGCAGATGCAATATTTCCAACAGGGGGCGATGGTACATTTTTACTTGCAGCAAGTAAAATTCACGACAATCGAAAACCAGTCATTGGATTTAATTCTGATCCACATCGGTCTGAGGGACACTTATGTCTACCAAAACAATATTCTAATAATATTCAGGAAGCCATAGAAAGACTACAGATGGTAATTTTTTGATCCTAATAATAAAGTATAAACTTTAACAAATTATCATTTTAGGGTAAATTTAATTGGCTTCTGAGAAGCAGAATACGTACCACTTTAGTAAATCATAATGATCCATCAGTGAAAACACTACACGAGCACGACGATTATGAAATCCAAAGACAGGTAGCACAAGCTATCATAAGGAAAGATGGGAAAATTTTACCTGTTTTGGCATTAAATGAGGCAAGTACTACTAGGGAGTCGTCCCTAGTAGTAAATGTTTTTTTGTTTTGTTTAAATAACTATTATTATAATTATTATATCGTATAGGTTTTCGTGGGTGAATATTTATCAGCTAGAGTTTCACATTTAGAGATGAATTTAAATGGTGCAAACCAAACAACTAATATGAAATGCTCGGGACTTTGTGTATGCACGGGGACCGGTTCGACGTCGTGGAATTTGAGTATCAACCGATTGCCGAGGCAGAGTGTGGCCGAACTATTAAGACTATTAGATATCGACTCTAAAGGTGAACCCGATAGTTTAGCGAAACAAATCGCTGATGTCTATAATCGGAATCTATTATACCCTTCTGGTAAGTGACCAAGTGATTCGCAAAACCGTATGAGAAATAACATTTGCAATGTTCCGTAGATGATACACGGATGGGTTACACGATCAGAGACTTGATATCTGTTGGCGTATGGCCGCAACCGAAAGGCATTCAGCCACGCGGGTTCGCTTCGAAAATAACAGTGAAATCCTGCTGTTTCGATGCAGGATTAGTCATAGATGGAGGCTTATCGTTTTCGTTTAATGATGGCACAATTGCCGTTTTGGAAATCTATCCTGAAGATGCATTGCGCACCGTAGTGTTTAAGGATAAGTAATATCTCATCAATTATGAATTAACCATTAAATGCCTTATCAAATATATAAATATGGAAAGTAGGTCTGTCATAAATGGGCACAACTGATGTATAAATGAGAATATTTGAAAAACATTTTTAATTGTATTTTATATAATTTTTTTTGTTATATCATGAACATATATTACTTTTTTTTTCAACTGTAAAATAGCTTATATAAATTAATTATAAGTAAAATGGTAATTATAACAAAATATACAGAGTTATTGTGTAATAAATAAATATCCTGTTGCAATGCAATGCAATGCAACCCCCAAATCACATTTTGTGTTTATTTCTATTCTGTGCTATGTATATACGTATTTACTAGGTTTTTGACATTATTAAAATTTGTTTAATACTATTATTTTTCTATGATCAGTCAAGTTGGATAAGCGTATATTACATCATTTAGGGGTTCACTCGCATTATTAAGATTTGGCCTTTTTCTAAAAATTTCATTCTACAATAATTATTTTTGTCTTTACATTAGATACATTTTATGTTTCTTTAATTATCATATATGTATGTAT